>CM052722.1:82377568-82434972 GCA_028551405.1 Uromys caudimaculatus | reverse complement strand
TCTCCCCTTCCCTCTCCTCCCCTCCCCTCTCCCTCCCCTCCCCTCCCCTTCCCTCCCTCCCTTCTTGTATATATAAGTAAAACAGACCCTTCAAAACATTTCTAATCTCTAGCTCTTAGGGTGAATCAATTGGGTTTTATAACTACATTGGCATGAAATGTGATCCAGGAATTGCCAGGCTCTGATAAATGACAATGGTATAATTCTATTTACAGTTAATCATGGATAAAAGACCGTCAAAGCCCTTGTATCCTGGAGGTAAAAGAGTGACTACTTCAATGAGAAACCATATTCCTTTCGTTCCACTTAGCATCAACCGCAAACTTTTAGCGAGTGGTGTTCGACCTGTTCCTGGGAAACAGCAAGCAACGGTCAACATGAATTCATTCAACAGCAAGGTTAACAAGCTGGAGCAGTTCATGTTGATGAAAGGCTTGTATGACTGCGTGAAAGTCATCAAGAAACCCACTCGAAAACCTGTGAAGGATTAAGACAGCAATAGTAACAAAACACTGATGATATTCAGTTGTTTGTGGCAACGAAAAAATGAGGCATTAAAAGAAACTGGGTGTCAGATCCAGATTATAGACATTTATTGCTTCACTGGCATTTTGTTTTAAGAATCAATTACAGGCATTGGTTAATATATTATTAGATATAATATATTATAATTAATTATGAAATATACAATTAATAATTTATATATAGTTAATTATATTATAGGGAAAGGATGTAGCATATAGTACAAAAAAAGAAGGCAGTTCAAAAATTTATAACTTACAAAATAACAAAAATAACTTCATTTAAGTTCGAATTTTTTCTTGTAAAGGATTGCAGCTTAATACTACATTTGTCTACAAGTATCATCAAAGGAAGACGAATTACATGGAGCTGTTGTCTATTATGCTGGTGACTGATGACTATTATAAAATCTTTATAGTATAAAGAAGAGTTGTCATTCACCAGGCTGCAATATATGTCTGCCATAAATTAAAATGGTGATTAAGATCTATTTTTTCACACTTGAAGGTAATGATACAAGTCCTTTTGGCCAGCTTTTGAAAAACAAATTATTTCCATTTTATCCTCTCCCAGCCCAAATTTTCTCCACAGATTTACCTCTACAAATTGCAAGCATATATTTAATTGGTGAAAAATCCAACCCTGAAATAGCACTAAAAATCTGACGGGAGCAAGTTTTAATATGATTTGAATTACAATGAAGAGTAAGTTTTCTAAGCTTTAGTCTGTCATCTATCTCACACAATATTCTATAAAATAACATCTAACTAGGACTTAATCTCTCTATTCTTGATCACAGCATTTGATCTATCCACAAGGAAAGCCTTCAAGGTATCAACATAAGTTCATCTTATATGTGAATCATTGAGATGAATTACTTATAGGCCTATTGTTATGATTTCATGCTACCTCTTTTCAGGATCACTTACTTGTACTAATTAAAGAGACACCTTAATCTCTTTGCTCCTTTGATCTTTAATCAAAAAAAGAGGGAGGAAATATGATTATGAGAATTTATTCCTCCTTGGTACTCACTTGCCAAGTGTAAAATAGCTAGCAGTATATGGTTCTTAAAATTTCTTTTTTTTTTTTTTTGAGTCATAGGTCCCTTTGACAATTTTATGAACATAAGGGACTCACTCTCACCTAGAATGCAAATCCCACATCAACAGAAAATACCTAAAATTTCAGTATTTGAATCTCCTAAAGCTCAGCATAACTCTTGAAATGTTCCCTACATATTTAGGGTGGAATTTAACATCCTAAGCTGTGATATTTAAACCATAGATCAAAAATACATAATAAAGCACAAGGTATTGTCATTTGTGAGGAAAACAGGGTATAAAATTTTTATTGGTGACAATTAATTAACAATTAGCATCAATTCATAGACAAATACTTTATCACTCTTAGGTAAAAACAAATTTATAAAAGACAATAAAATATGTTAGACATATATCATCAAAAATTTCTGGAGTTAAAGTCTTGTTATCAATAACAATTTCATGCAAATTCTATTTGTAGGTGAATCTAGAATTCAGAGAAGGTAATGATGAACTACTTGCTTTTCTGAAACAAAAATTAAATGTGTTATGGTTTTATTCCAAATACAATTTAATGAATAAAGATATTCTGAAGGGTAAGAAGTATTCAGAATTTCAAAATTTCATTTCCTAGGCTTATCATTTTCTGACTACCTGTTTCTCATTTTTGTATCATTTCACTCTAAATAAAGAGTACAACTGCAAAGTTTACATAGAAATTATGATGCATAATAAATTGATAAGATTTTTAGACATATTTGGATCATAGGTTTTAAACGACAATTCTCATATCACATACACTCCTTTTCCTGCATATTTGTCACATTTCTTTGGACAAAGACACTCAATTTTATGTGTAAGAATGTTTTGCTTGTGTGTATGTGCACCATGTGCATGCAGTGTCATAGAGGTTAGAAGAAGACATTGAGTCTTCTGGAACTAGAGTTACAGATGGTATTAGTCACCTTTAAGCTAAGAATTGAACCTACATCCTCTGCAAGATCCATTACTCTTGTCACTGAGAGATCTCCTCAGGCCCTATTTGTGACATCTGTAAGTGAGGACTTTAACTGTGTAACACTTGCTTTTAACTATGCTGACTTATTATTATTTTCCCATTCTATGAAAGAATAAAAGTACACATTAAGACTACAGAAACAGTGTGTTTAAAATCACAAAGTACAAAGTATGACTACTCCCTAAGTAATCATCTCATAGGAGACCTTCAGTACACTAAAAACAAGACAAAACCAAAACAACATTACAGTAATATTTACAAAATGTCATTGCAAAACAGAACTGGGTATATGTACTAACAAATAGTTAATCCTAAAGGGAAACAAACACATTACTAAACACTGATAGATTCACATTTTAATATTTCGTTCTTGATTACGTGAAAAAAGTACTTACAATTCTGTACTGAGTATAGCATGTATATTTCCCTAATTGATTAACATATATTACGTGAAAAAAGTACTTACAATCTTTTACTGACTGACATGTACATTTCCCTAATTGATTAACATACAAATAAATTAAAAAATTCCCCTACTCTACAAAATCACATTATATAACAATTAGGTATTTTCAAAAGGGACATCTCATTCTGGTTTTCTACTGCCACTAATAGTAGGTATTTCGTGGTCAGTCTCCTTTGCAGGTTCAGCCATGTCTCTATATCTTTCCCCACGATGTTTTTGCAGGTATGGACCCCAGTTTGAAGCTGGTCTACAGCAGCTTATGATTCGCTGAAATGCAATGACAAAAAAATTCTTATTTGAGAACTTAAGTGCTATTATCCATTTTAAAAAAACAAATATTAAACTATACTTCTATTGTAAATGCATTTGCTAGTAAGAATGACATAACATTCATAGAAAAGTAGTGAGCTCAGGAGTCTTATGGAGGAGTTTGGTGGGTAAAGGATTGAGAAAGGGTGGAACAAGCACACAAGAAGACATTGTTAACCAAGAGGGGGAATGGGGGCTCACAGAGACTGGACCACC
Source organism: Uromys caudimaculatus (assembly GCA_028551405.1). NCBI lineage: Eukaryota > Metazoa > Chordata > Mammalia > Rodentia > Muridae > Uromys > Uromys caudimaculatus. The sequence continues at coordinate 82,431,398 of CM052722.1, read as the reverse complement.
AACTAGGGAGCATGCCAGGGAGCTGGACCTAGCCCCCACACGTTTGTAGCAAATGTACAGCTTAGTCTTTATGTGGGTCCTCTAACAACTGGAGCAGGGCTGTTTTGGTCTCTGTTGCCTGCCTTTGGATCCCTTTCTTCTACTGCCTTGTCTGGCCTCAGGGCGAGAGGATGTGCCTACTAGTCCTGAAGTGACTTGATGTGCTAGAGTTGGTTGGTATTCAAGGGGGTCTTTCCTTTCTCTTAGGGAAAGGGAGAGAGTAATGGGGTGATTTTCGTAAGTACAGGACAGGAGGGAGGAGACTGTGATCAGAATGTAAAGAAAATTAATGAATGAATGAAAAAAAGGAGAAATGGTGATAGCTTAAACACCATCTAACAATTGTAACCAAATTAACTTCTATTAATTAACTGCTAATAGAATTATCCTAATTACTAAACCAAAAATAATGAATGATTTCAGAAGAAAGGCATAGGACCCCATTAGAATAATAATGTCACTAAAGGCAGCTCTCCTGGATTCATTTTAGTCCTTGTCACAGAGAATCTGAGGGAAAGCTAAACTATTGTGCACGGGAATATGCTTCAAAAATGGAGAAAAGGGAGTTCCAAATACCTAACCATTTATTTAGATCAGTAATTGAATAAGAACAGGAATTTACTAAAATTAAGTTTCCTAAGCCTTGTCAGTGTAGACTTGATCAACTCTATCATTGTAGGTCTCTGTGGAAGAAAGAAGATTCAAGAGTTGTAAAGGATACAAGATAAATTACCAGGCTAATTCAATTAAATACAACTTAAATATACTATTAGAATCTGTACTACAGACACATGAAGATTAAAAAGTAAAGATTACATATAGAAGAAGCAAATGAGTCATTTGCTTTTTTGACATCTATAAGGATAACTGTACAAATAAATGCAGAGATAAAAAAAAGTTACGTCCTGAAGAGTGCAATAGAGCCTGAGGATACAGTAACAAACTTCTACAAGAAACTTACAGTAAAATATAAGTAGATATCATATATGTGTGTGTGTGTGTATGTGTGTGTGTGTGTGTGTGTGTGTATATAATTTAAATGTGCTTACCTGAAGGATGTTTCCTTCAGCCTGAACTATTTTTATGATCGCCATAATTGGTATCCAAATAATGCAGAAAATAATCATACACCAGCCAAGAGCAACTCCCCAGTCAGGATATGGAATATCAGCATAATCAGGTCTGTGAAATTTCACCAGTGACCAGACTAGAATTGCCTAAGAAAGGAAAGCATTAAAAAAAGACCAAAAGATTAGACTTTGTGCTATAAATGAGTCATAATTTGATATTTATCAAACAATAAAATGAAGCTATCATTAAGGAAGTAAGATAAATGAATAACAATAGAAGACTTTATAGAGTTTTCTCAAAGGTAAATAAAACATAGAATTACGTTCTCCAACAACCCTCTTGTGGGTACATATACAAGGAGATTAAACTGTTAGCTTGGTTTCATTCTATGCCATAAGCCAGCCAGCATATACGTGAAAATCCAGTGAGAATGCACAAGTATACTTTTCTGTCCTCCCTAACAACTGCTATTTGTTGCACAAAGCACAACTCCCTACCCCATAACTCAAATTTAAATATGTAGTTCTGGCAAGTTTACCAAAACACAATTCCCTACTAGGCTCTTCTTGAGCAAAAAAGTAAGTTTGATATTAGTACAAAAGATGTTGCAAAACTCTTAGATTTATCCGAAATCTCAGTATTCAACGGATGGAGGAGAGCATCCGGAATTAAAGATAATGCTCAGCTCCATAGTGATTTCAAAAGAAGGTAATAAAATTCCTTCCAATCAGCGATTCTCAACCCCTGGGTTGCAACTCCTTTGAGGGTCAAACAACCTTTTCACAGGGGTTGCCTAAGCATTGGAAAACATTTATTTACATTGCAATTCATAACAGCAAAATTATAGTTATGAAGTAGCACTGAAATTTTATCATTGGGGATCACCACAACATGAGGTATCCTGAAGGGCCACAACGTTAAGGTTGAAAAACACCGCTCTAAATGATTTTTAGATGTTTTTTTCAAAATTCACTAGAAATAAGTAAGACAGTAAGAGATGTTCTGGGACTTAATCTCTGACTTATACTACTCTTTTCCAAAAAATAAAGATATATTTTACTGTACAGCTGATAGACATACACACACATACATGTGTTACACACCCATGTAAAGAAGAGAATCAGTTGGAGCTGGCAGGAGAATTACTTAGAACAAAGTATAATCATACATTTAAAGGTATGAGTTATATTATCGATAGCAAGTTCACTGTATACTTACAGACAACAGAACAGGAGTGATGACAAACCAGCAAGCTCTCCACCAAAGCCAGAACATCCATCTTTTTGCACCAATCATCATCTCTATATCTTCAATGAATCTATTTCCTCCTAAAGAGAACAATTTCAGACTCTGAGCCCTTTCTTGCAGCTTCCATAAAGATTGTCATACAAATTATTTTTCTTCATTTAAACACCTCACTAAACTGTAACAGTGAAGCATATACCTGGAATCCTGTTTCATATTCCATTCCATTCATAATGTACCTTGCTCAATAGATTGCATTTTACAACTATATGTGCAATTATAAATAGGATGATTATATAATCTTAATGAAAATGAATCAAATGATAGTGTACAAGACTTATAAACAAAACTGCAATCACCACTTACCATAAATCCAGATGATTCCGGCAATTTCCAAGATAGCAGCAATTAAAATCCCCCATCCAGCACAGAAATGATCAATCAAATGAACCCAGTAAATTCCAGCCTACAAGAAAAACAAACCAAAAACAAAACTCACACAACTTAATGATTATATTTTAACTATAATTTTGGTGATGTATTCAAATAGAATATATTTTTAAACAATATAAGAACTGCATGTTTCAAGTATAAATTCAAATACGGTTTTAATTGTCTAAAAAAAACAAAAGATTTTTTAATAATATACTACAAGATTGGCAACATGTTACCATTTAGAACAGTTGATTATACAGATGGCATATAGTATCTATGAACTCTGCAATATCTAACAAGAAAATACATTTTATAATCAATTTGTTACTTCAAAAATTGTCGGTATTGGGCCTTCTCCTCTGAAAATTATGTACTAGCAAAATTACAATGGAAAAAAATTGACTGAAAGTTGGAAAACATCCATCCAAATAGAAATTAGACCTGTCACAAAACACCTGCTTAAACCTTAGTTTATTTGTTTAAATTTAAAAGTATATTGTTATTAGTATTCGTCTACAGAAGTGAAAAGCTATACTATACCTGAGTCACACAGACGAGACCAAGGAGGAACAAAATCAAGCAGCATCCCAAAGTTATAGGAACCCTCATGCGTTTCATTGCTTTGGGGAACAAATCTTGAATTGTTGTTGTAATTGTTTCTAGAGGAGGGGAAAATGGGGTATTATATTTCAACTGAGTAAGACTGTCAGAATTCAATTTCTATTCATCGAATTTACACAAATAAGCTGGGAATACACTCTGGGCATTGCTCCTTTTTCACAGTCAATAAGGTCTTTTCTCTTAGTCCCAGGTTTAGTTCTCAGCAGAAAGAGAGGAAGAAAGAACAAGTAAACAGAAGGGCTGAGGAGAGAGAGAGAGGAAGAAAAGGGAGGAGGAGAAAGAGGAAAGAAGGGAAGAATAGAATAATGTCTACTAAACAGATTTATCTAATAGTAGAGAAATGTATAAACAAAAGATCCATAATAAATATATTTGACATTTCTGAAGGCTTTGGAAATCAACCAGAGGGACCTCAATACAGGGTCCTATAAACAGAATAAAGTAAGAAAATGGGTTATATAATACAATGATATAAAAATTGTTTCAAATGTTCCAGGTGTGTGCTTTAGGGACATTTCTTTTGTATGCATAGAATCATATCTACAGGGAGTTATTTCACCTGTGTGGGTAATTTGTGTGTTTGTGTGCACAGGCTCAGCTACAAATGCTCAGCTACAAATGGGACATCTGTATCACACACCTACATACACACCAAGGCTTAGGGACCATCACAGAAGATGGAGCAGAAAAATTTTAAGAGCCAGAGGACATGCAGGCCTGGGAGCAAAAGGGTATCTTCTAGTCATAACAGAACCAGTGCACTCATGAACTCACAGCAGATGTAATTGCCTATGCAAGAACAAGCCAGTCAACATTCCAGCACCATGGTGGTGGGGGGGGGGGGCGCATGTATTCTCACAGTTAACTGAAAAGTCTCACAGTTGATGACTTCTAGAGGGGAGTTAACAGTCAGTTTTCTGTAAAGGTGTGACAGTTGTTCCATGCTCCAGTTGATGACCCCTTAGCCACTATGTATATGGGTAGGACAAATTGGGGTCAGTGGCTTATTAAAGGAAAACAAAAGGATATGGTGGTGATGTAGGAAGAGCAGTTGAATATGATCTAAATATGTTATACAGCATTCTCAAAGAATTACTAAAAGTGTAATGTTTTCAAACTTGCTAGTTGTTACACAGAACCATACATAAGAAGAATGTATTCATTTTGTGAAATTTGCATTTCTCTGTGTGTGTATATGAAAGCACATGTGTGGGGTGCATGTGCACATGTGTGCTGCATGAAAGTGGGCAGAGGGCAGTCTTCTCAAGTGCTTTTCACCTTGTTTTTCTGAGACAGGGCTTCTTACTGAACTTGGAGTTCACAAATAGACTCTACTGATAAACCAGTGAACCAAGAAGGATACTACTGTCTCCACCTCTCTAGCCTTGGGATTACAGGTCTGTGCCACTTTCCCCAGACTTTATAAAGATATTGGAAAGCAAAGTAAGGTCTTGCTGAGAGCATAGCAATTACTTTTCCAACTAAGACAGCTCCCCAGCTACAGTGTGTGGAATTTTTAAAGGGTGAATCAAAATACTAGTCAATAGGACGGTATATTAAATGATATAATAGATCCATATGTCTTGTTAAAATAGCATATATACCATGAAACTTCAAATTTATATAAAATATTTAAAATTATGCTATTGATGGGGCATGATTTTATATATACACATATATACATATGTATGTATTAATGTATGTATAACACATTCACACACGTGCGTGCATATGCACGTGAACCAAGTAGGACACTAGTGAGTATGGCAGTTGCCTCTACAAAAAATGATGAGAAATATATTAGTGTTTTGTTAAAACTCTCCCAAGCAAGAATCAAGTTTTCAGGGAGAAATGAGGTTGTCCAGGTACAGGGAGCAGGGAAGAAAAAAAATGGTCGTCATTTTTACATTGCTTGGTATAGAGTACACTGAATGAAGAAACAAATGCAAAACTCTAAATAAAGTGACTGAAAAATGATCCCCTCCAAAATATCTATCTGAAGCAAATAGAATAAAGCATTTTCTGTGTCAAGTAAATAAGTATATTATACTTTTATGTATTTAATTTTTAAATTAAAACAATTTGAAACAGGAATAAAATATCAGTTCTTTAACACTAAAAGTTATTACTTACCAATCGAAGCAAACTGCGAATCCAGACCCAATGTTAAAAGCATGAAGAAAAATAATACGGACCAGAATGGGCCACCTGGGAGTTGAGCTAGAGCTTCGGGATAGGCAATGAATGCCAAGTCAAAGCCTAAGAAAAATGTGTGAATTTTTAAATTAAGTGCCAGGAAAATTTACACATTTGAACATTTTCAAAATAATATACTGTTAAAAGCTCATGATGATTTGGCAAAGCAATTCGTGACATACTGTCTTTGTTTTACTAAAGGCCAGAGACACGGCTCACTGGTTGAAAGCACTTACCAATCAAGCCTGACGACCTGAGTTCAATCCCCAGAGCCCATGGTGGAAGGAAAGAACCGACTCCTGCATGTTGTCCTCAGACCTCCACTCAAACACTGTGACGTGCATATACCTGTGCTCATTCTCTTTCCCTCTCATACACAGTAATAATAAATAAATATTGAACTGTCACACTAATGTGTGTGATATAAATTAAGCTGCTAATACAAATTCTTTTTCATGAAAGTTGTCTTAGAATTTTAAACCTTTCATTTTAATGTTTTAATGTATCACTTTGTGTGTGTTTGTGTGTTTGTGTGTGTGTGCCTGTGTTCATGCATGAGTTCGGGAATTCAAGGGCCATACTATGCATATAGAGGTCTGAGGACAACCTTGGATGTTGGCCTTTGCTTTAAATCTCGTTGAAATATGGTCTTGTCCCCTTTTTTCTCTGCTGTTTATTCCTGGATAGTTGGCCCCTAAGTGAGGATTCACTTATCTTTGCCTCTTGTCTCTCCATGTTCTGGTATTACAGATTTTCACACTAAGCATAGGTTTTTGCAGAGATTTGGGAGATTTGAACTCAGGTCCTTGTGTTTACATAGCAAGTGCTTTGACCCAGTTAACCACATATCCGGACTCCAATCAACAGATTGACACGAGGTGTGGTGGCAAACATCTGTTATTTGAGTTGCGATGTGGGGGGAAAAGGAGGTTCAGGACATCAAAATCATCCTCCTCATCATACTGAGTTTGATGCCAGCCCGGGATCCATGAGACCCTCTCTCAACAACAGTAACAAAAAAGATTGGTGACAAAAAAAGAACATATTTCTTAAATGACAAAAATGTAAATGAATTCATCTTATTCTAAAATTTGGAGAAAATAAAATGAAATAAAATTAAAATATCTACAACAACAAATGCATAGAATGAATTTTTGTGGTTGTTGTTGCTTTTTGAGATGAGGTCTTTCTACATAGCTTGGATGTCCTGGAACTTGCCATCTCAGACTGACCTCAAACTCAGAGAAATCTGCCAACCTCTGCCTTCCTAGGCCTGGGAATAAAGGCATGAACCATACCATGCCTAGCTGGACTGAATTTAGTCTTCCACCATCTTGCCAAATGTTTACCCAGAATAATTATGAGTAATACTATTTTAGTTTATAGATACCTGCAATATTGTATATAAAATAAAGTCCTAGATGAAATCTCATTTTCGATTTAATGCTAACCTTTGTAGTTTGTTCCAGTTTTTCTATGTAACCCTCAGATTCAAGTACTTTCAGTTTCTGTGCCTTCCCAGAGTACTGACATAGAGTTCATACCATTAGCTTTTAAACTAGGCTCTTACTTTCTAAATATTTACATTTGTGCAAGACAAAAATGTTTCTGTGTATCAGAAATGCACACTAAATGATCTCCAAAATACAGGGATTTTGCTGTTATTCTTCAATATTTCTATTACATTATACTAAATATATAATAATAGCTTCCAAGGGGTGCCTACTTAAAGAATCCTAGAATTCTTTCTTTTATAGGTCTTACAGCTAGACAGTAAGCATCCCTTAACTATTATCCTTGAGGTTAGAAACTTTGTTAATCAGATTCTTTGAAAGCTGGACACAGTTATGCAATGGGTCACTTGACTCTTCCTATTATATAAGTTTAAAAGTTCAGATCCAATACTGTTAATTGCATATGGAAAAATTTGGTTATAATTGTTTCTCTCACAAAGCATAGAATGTGCTTAGCATAATACCTCAACCTTGTAATTGTGGGTTGAGTGATTCGTTTTAAGTATTAAATAAAACACAGAAAATGTCTTCTTTTTCTTTCTTTTCTCATTCTTTTAGAAAAGGTCTCACGCAGCCTCTGCTGGCCTCAATTTCTCTCAGTAAATGAGGCTAGTCTTGAATTTCTAATCCTCCTATCTCTACTTCCCAAGTGCTGAGATTACATGCATATAACACCACATCTGGTTTATGAGATGCTAAAAATAAAACTCAGAGCACTGTGCATGCTTGGCAAGCACTGTACCAACTGAAATATGTTCCCAACAGTATGTCTTCAGAATCACTGTTCCATAAAATACTCCTGTCTATCCATATCTTTTAGGAGCTATTATAGTAAAATAAATTACGTCAAAATGAACTGAGAAAATACAATAACTCTAATCATAAGTATAGATGACTGTAAATTATACCAGAGTTTCATAAGTGAGCTATATTTAATTAATCCGACTTGGTATCACCCAGAACTATATACCTGATTTTACAACTTGAGAGACTTCCTTTCCAGAAATATGAGCCATGTGTCCCAGAATAGAAAAAATAGCAAATCCAGCAAACACACTAGTGAGGCAGTTTGTCAAACAAACTATAATGGCATCAGAGTAACAGTTGTTGTTGAACTTGTTGTAAGATGACAGAGCCACGAGGCCACCCCAAGCCACAGAAAGGGAATAAAATATCTGAGTGGCAGCATCCTTCCAGACCTATAAGAGAACATGATTTTAAAAAGTTTAAGACATGCACACTTAAATTTAATTCATATAAAAGAATTCATGAGTTAATATGAGTGTGTATTATAACATAAGGAAATGAATGCTTAAATGTCAACCATCAAGGTGAAGAAAACAATGTTAGGAGTCTTTTAATGTCTCTATGTGTTTCTTTCATGGTTTAGTAGTAACTGACTCTGACTTTGGTGTCTATGCTTTCTTCATCCATCACATGTGTTTTTTTTTTTTTTCAAGACAGGGTCTTTCTATGTTCTCTGGCTGTCCTGGAACTTGCTCTGTAGACCAGGCTGGCTTCAGACTCAAAGGTTCACCTGCCTCTGCCTCCCTAGTGCTGGGATTAAAGGTTTGCATCACCACTGCCTGGCTCTTTATCTTTATTTTTAGTTTTGAATGTTTAGGGTTCATAGAAGGATTATCTTGCTATATGTAAATTAACAAAACTGGCCTTCAGAGTTCAGCATTGTGATATTTAACCATTATTAAATGGAGGTATATAAAATTTCAATTTGATACAATTTATATTTTAGTAATTTAAAAATTAGAGACTAGGGGACAGTTCAAGTGGTTTAATTAAAAATGTGTCATTCTGAGAAGACATGCATATATGAGATTTCTGAAAGGGAAATGTGTAGACAGAGATGGTAGGGAGCTAAACGATAAGAGTATTCAGCATGTATACATATATATATATATGCAAAACTATAAAATATAAATACAATTTAAAAATTAAACATATGTCATTTTAATCATTTTCCACTTCTCTATACCCTACTGTAAATATTGCAGCATATTCTTTCAATCCTGTTGACTGATACTAGGTCAATTCTGTTGACTGATACTAGGTTGCTTAATGTTTTGCTATGATGTAACTCTGAACACTCTTGTACCTACCTCCTGCTCATGTGGGTGATGAAGTAGAATATCAAAGGTGATATGCATCCTCTCTTTTACTGAATCTTGTCAAGTCATCCTCTAGAACTCACTAGTTAGCCCTCTTATTAGCTGAAGATGAGAAAGGTTCCATTCTTCTCTAACACTGGTTCTCAACTAGTGGGTCACAACCCCTTTGGGGAATCGCCTATCAGATAGCTTGTATATCAGATATTTACATTACAATTCGCAACAGTGGCAAAGTTACAGTTATAAAGTAGCAAGGAAAGTAAATTTATGGTTGGGGGAGGGTCACCACAGCATGAAGAACTGTATTAAAGGGTCACAGCATTAGGAAGGTAAGAACCCACTGCTCAATAGCATTGGCAACAGTTGGTCAGAGCTTTTCATTTGACTTAAGAACTTTGAATTAAGAGTTTTGATTATACTCACTACTTACCAAAACTCAACAGTTTTCCACAGGACTTCTTTTTATGTCCACATACTTCACATTTTTTTGAATTATTTGCTTTATTTATTTGATTTCTAGGAAATCTCTCTCTCTCTCTCTCTCTTTCTCTCTCTCTCTCTCTTCCTTCCTCCCCCCCCCTCTTTCAAATGGAGTTTGTGTATACCAAGATGACCTGGAATACTAAGCATTGAGGTCAGGGATCTATCTGCTTCTACCTCAAAAGTAGCTTGTGGAATTTAAGTTATGCATGGTGACACCACACCCAGGAACTCAATTTTGAAACTGAATTCTAAGATTTTATGTGTTGTACATCTTAAGAGGTTTCCCCTTACAAATCTATGGATTATTTTTGTGCTCTTTATTTTGTATTCTTTAGTGAGCCAAAGTATTTTTTATTGCTGTTTAATATAGCTGAAATTATTCAGCTTTGCTTACCTCTGTTTCTTTGTCTGTGTCTAAAAACAAAGCTTAGCCCAAGTTTATAAGGATGCTATTCTGTTTTCTCTAAATGAAACAATTTTGTTTACAATATAAAAATTTCAATTGCCCTTAAATTTATGTTACACATATTAATTACATATACGTTACACATAATTTATGTTACACATATTTCCACTTTGTGTCATTTTCAATTGTTTAAGGATAATTGACATGACATATTACATCAGTCATCAATGATATCCATCGGATCATGCATCCTTTCCAGATTGAAATGAGTTGTTACCTATGCTACATGGTGAGCTTTATTTCTTCATAAAATTATTTTTTAAATTACTATTCTATAGCACCTCTCTGTATATATGTTCCTATGCGAAAACCATGTTTTTAATTATTGCAATATTGTATTGCTTTTGGTAATAACGTTTTGTACCTGACATGACAGTTTCTCCATGCTTTATATCTGTGTTGTGAATTTGATTAGAATTCTATTGAGTCTGTGTACCAATGTGACATTAAAACCACATTTCTTCTTAGCAAGGATGTTATTAGACAGTCCACCCTGAATCTGTGCTCTTTATCTAATTCCACTCCTTTATCATTGCTGATGTCCAATTTGCCTCTGCTCCTTCTTTGTTAAAGGTCAACAGTCAAGTCAAAGATTTATCCAGGTTAATCTTTTCAAAGATTTGAATTCTTTGTCTTTGGATATAATATTGCTCAAAAGAGAAAATCTATGTATGTAAATTTCAGATAACAGAGCTTATTTATATTTGACCAAAAAGTATCCTTTCAATCCTTATAACACCTTACTGGTCAGTGGAAGACAGGTTTGATAGCATGACTGTATGTGAATAACAATTCTGGCTTTAGAATTAAAAAGAATAAATTTACATACAAACAAGTCATCCTCTGTTTCTTCAATTTAACCTTTTTAACTCACTGGTAAATATGAACAATAACAATAATATTTAGAAAGCTGTGCCATAGTAGCCGTAATTGTTATTATGAGAAATGATCATACAGTGATTTAGTTTATTATATTTTTAAAAATAATATTTTTATTTTAATATTATTTCAATAGAAGCAAATATCCTAGGGAGTAAATATCACTGGGTCTGCAAAATACACTTTTCACAATAGATTATAGCATGTCTATATGAAGGGAGATAGATATGTGGGTGGATACAAAGATATTTACATACAGAGAGACACACATAAACCAAGATAATTTCATTTATGTATAATGCAGTCATGTTAAAAATAACTACCCTTATTTCTTTGTTTGTGGTCCATCTTAGGAGATGAAGCTCATGTTTATGTTGGTCTTTGAGCCTCTCTACTTGATATGTTATGCAAGAATATGTGATTTAAGAGGAGCTGAGGTAGATGAGTCAGGTCAGTGTTGAGAAAGAATGCTAATCTGAGAAAGACTACTGTCATCACCAGTAAACCCCAAAAACATGGAATGTGGTCATTTGCTATGGGGAGGGGAGGAGTAAGAGGACTAAATTGCATGGTTCAAAAGGAGCTTTAAATGCAGGTCTGATTCTTTTTTAATAATAGAGAAACAGAAACAGAGGCAAATATAAAATGCATATGAAAACTTCAAAATGGTTTCAAAGGAATATAAAGCCCAGGTGTCTGAGGCTTATAAAAAGCCACTTAGACATATCAAAGGGGCTTTTCATCTGTGATCAAAGTTATGAGGTTTAAGGAAACTGGAAGGTGTGCTTCTTAGGGAAAACGAAGTAACTATAGGATGATGTACAATCAATAGTTAAAATAATTGTACACCAGCCCATATTTACATGAGTTTTCTATTTCCCCAGTATATTATCTTATTTTATCATGTTTAATAACTTAACAGAAAAATGGTCTTCTAGTTGGGAATGGATTAGTAAACAAGGTTAAAAAGATATGGGCTAAGACTAATTAAGAAATGCATTAAGATGCCCTGTGGACACATCAAAGTATATTAATCTCCAGGAGTATAAAAATAAAATATCATGGTTCTAAAGTAATTAGAACTGGTGAGGTTAATGACAGAGTGGAAATTATTGGGCACTGCAGAAGTAACTAAACTCAAAAATTACATTTCAATTTTTCAAAAGTTAAATAATAGATTTCCATGATGGAAAGTGATCAACTTGAGGTTGGTTACCAGAAACAATCTACAATGATTAGATAAATATTTGATTTATAAGTATGTTAAAAAGAAAACTTCAATGTCTGGAAATCAGCATTTTTTAAATGTAAAAGACAATAGAAATCTAAAACTATCCATTTTCAATAGCATCATTAGTGTGGCAGGTAATATTAGCACAGTTTTTTTTCTCTCTACATTTTAATATAAGATTGAGAATGAGCTTAGTATGTGCCAATAATGTGATGTAACTACTAAAAACATGTAAGCCCCCTTGGGCTATATCAACAGAAGCATGGTAGCTGTGTAAGCTCACTGTTAATGCCCTGCACAATTAAAGCTGCAAAACATTTTATGTGCCCATGATACACAGCCATTGTCCGGAAATAAACTAAATTTAGAAGAGAGTTATTCAGGAGCAAAAAGATAACTCTGTGAATAAAAACATTTGATGCTAACCCTGATGATCCAAGGTCCATTAAGACAATATGCAAGGAAAGAATTGACTCCCAAAAATTGCCCCTTGACTTCCATATGTGTACCGTGCCATGCGTGTGCCCCAACATACAAAATAAATTATTTACAGGGAAAAGTTTTTCAAATTTATAATCAAAACATGTGTTTCTGTTTCTAACAGAAGCAGCAGTTTTATTTCTGGATTACTTAATCCATGTAGTTTGTATGCCAACTCTATAATCCACTGAGCAAAATTTGATCTTACTGTTAATATATTAATTTTTCAAGGCAACCAAATGTATATTAGACCATCAAACTTTCTCTGGCATTCTTTAAAGCTACTAAAAGTTTGTCCAATATGTCCCATAATCCTAGCTTTAAATTATAGGTGTTAGAGTATGAAATAATGAATACCAAAAACTGTTGATCAAATAAAATAAGTTACATTAATACAATGAGTTTTAAGACTGTTGCTAAACTTGATCTTACTTCCAATGAATAGTATTAGTACTATTACATATATTAATCAGAAGTTGTAATGGGTAGAAACCCTAATCATTTAGCTGCATACGCTTTTTGTAAGACATTATAGTAATAGATAGATAGATAGATAGATAGATAGATAGATAGATAGATAGATAGATACACAGAAGGATAGATAGATAGATAGATAGATAGATAGATAGATAGATAGATAGATAGATAGATAGATAGATAGATAGATAGATAAATACAGATAGGAAGATACATAGATAGATAGATAGATAGATAGATAGATAGATAGATAGATAGATAGATAGAGATAGAGATATGCAGACTTTTATATTTGGCTTTAAGTTTTCATTTCTCAGGTAATTTTAAATCCAAATTAAGTCTTACCTCAGCTTCTCTGAGTTTTGTAAAATTTGACTGTGCTCCAATATAGTATGAAATGCCTTTTGATGCACCCTCCAAAGTTGCACCTCGTATTAACAGAATGAGAAGGACCACATATGGGAAAAGAGCTGTAAAATATACCACCTACCAGAGAGAACAAGTAAAAGTTAATGCCACATCATGCTATATAGTTTTCTATGAGCAAAATTAGTAATCAGTTGCTGCTAGTGAAGTAATTTACTCCAGGTTTCAAAACATAGGTAAGTCTAATGATATTGATACAACTTAGCATAACTTCCTTTCTCTGTTCTCACCACACCAAAGATGGATCGATTTTATAATGCTGTGATGCAGAGAGCACTATTTCTAAGGCTAATGCTATAAACAATCAATATATAAGCAACTTGGAATCAGATGGAATGCTGAGAGGATCCTTCTAAATGTCTGAAGACACTGAATGTCTCCTCTCAGTAAACTAGTATGCTGGGATGGGGAATGTAAAACTAGCAATATTACTATAGTCAGTCCCTCAAGTTAAAGGAAAATACCTCTTAGTACATGTTCAGATCTCACGAAAGCTTCACTAAAGTGAATACAAAGCATGCTGAACACTTGTTATTTAAAGCTACCATTAAGCGAGGTTGATACATACACATAGCACAGTACTCCCATCTTAGATAACACAGGCTTCCAAATGAACGGATTGCTCTAAGACTGGCTATACAATAACATGTAATTTATTTGATCCACACATATCCTATGTTTGATAATGTGCCCATAGGGATGATTTAAATAAGTCACCAAAAAAATACATACCAATTGCCTGATTAACTTGCTTTTAATAGACTTTTGTAAGAAAACTTATCACATTATAAAGGAACCAAGGGTTTCAAAAATGTATAAATGGAGCATATAGGAAAGTTCCCATGGGCTTTGAAATACCTGCAGTACTTTTTCAAGGAAAGCACATGTGTCATTGCATAGTCAGCATGCTAGAGGACAAGAATCAGTGTCTACAATTATTGCTGCCCTTGAACTTTTTTAGGTAACATCACTCTGATCAGGTAAAAACACGTAAAATTACAATTTTCTGGGTAGTATGCAATTTTTCACAGGAAAACTTTTCCGTTTTTTGTTTTTTTTAAGTTGCAGCTGGGTTCTCTAACTTTAAAAAAAAATGAAGAGGAAAAGAAGTCTCTTTTCAGAAGAGCACCCTTCAATAACAGAGAAGATTCTTACTCCATTGGGAAAGACTAATTCAAAGGAATGATTACATATCTTTCTGTATCTTCCTATGAAGCTATTATCCTAGAAAACATTCTATACCAAACATCACATCATTCAAGCTGCTTATTGTGCAACAGAAGTTTAAAACCATACTCTCAAACCCCAGAATGCCATCTAAGCTAGTAGGCTCTGAGTTTTAAGCAATTGTCCAATGCTTACATTAATTTCTGCTTTGTTTTTAACACTATCAATGACCCTATGTGTATGCTTAAAACTACAATATCTTATGCAGAAATGCTTTCAAAGATTTGAATGTTCTTTTTTAAGAATTTGAATGCCCATATTATACAAAAATCTATTTATCATATTTGATGGAACTACAATGAAGTTGGATAGAGACTGCATAACTAAGGTGACTGACAACTTACCTTGCCAGAGGATTTGATTCCTTTAAACAGTGCTGCTCCAACTATGAGCCAAGCTAGAAGAAGGCAAAGTGCTAAATACCACACAACTCCTCCAGTTTCATCCATTCCACTTGACCTCTGAAGCGTCACTTTACTGAAATACATAAAACCTTTTGTAAGCACAGTGGGCTTTGTAATGTGCTGCATCCAAGGGGAACCTTCAGAGAGTTGTGTCTTAATCTTGTAAACCTCTTATTGATAGACAATGCTGTATGAAGGGATCAATAGTGTTCCTTCAAAAGTCAGGTTTTGAACTTCAAAGTTACCCAAAGGCAGTCCAAATTTCAAACACTGAAATAAAGCTTTAGTCATGTTTTCTGCCAACATTTTAATCTCCTCTATGTAAGTAAAGAAATCAAACTTTTACTTGGTAGCTTCCTGTGACTCAATATGGGATTTTCTCAAAAATTCATTAATAAGACTTTTAACATTGTATTATGTATTTACTTATTGAAAACGTATACATATGATCAAATTGAAACGGCCTGATTCTTCACATCATTAATGATTTTCTGTAAAATTCCACTATTTCCCACAGTAACATGTGTGGATCTGTAATACTAAGCCTGAAGCTAGAAAGATGGTTCAGAGAGTGTATTCTACTCTTCCAGCTTTGAATTTGTTTCTCAGCGCTCACATCCAGTATCTCAAAACCACATGTAACTCTGGCTCCAGGGAAAAAGAGAGTCCTCTGACCTTTGTAGGCACCTATTCTCTCTCTCTCTCTCTCTCTCTCTCCCTCTATCTCTCTCTCTCAAATAATTAAAAAACCTTTTAAAAAATCATAATCTCAGTTTTTAGCATGATATTTGGAAACATTTAAAGACTCAAATTTTAAAGCACCATGTTGGAGAAAACATTATTGAGCTTCCTCTAAATAATTAAAATATTAAAATATCTATCATATCCTTTAGCAATCCCACTGTTTGGTGTATATTCAATAGGAATGATATCAGGATGTCCAAGAGACAATTACACTGCCAAGTTTATCACAGCACTATTCATAAAACTAAGCACAAATAATCAACTTAAGTGCCCATCAAATGATGGGTGAATAAAGAAAATATATAATACACACACATACACACACACACCACCAACACACTACAGCACTACTAATCCTTATATATAACCTGCTCAGTCTGTATAAGGCTGCCTGTACACGTGTTTTCAGGACTTAGTATTTGGCACTGAACAAACAATTGGTGTGCTCTTCCCTGGGTATACTGCTGCTTCTGCTCCCAGCTTTCCTTAGTTCCTTCTCATACTGTGTGTAGGGTTGAGGCCATATGAGCTGTTCCTCCTCCACTGTGGCATGTCCAATGGTGTCTTCCTTATTCAGCTCATGTCTGAGTGGTCATGTCATCAGAACTTTCTATGTATAGCTTTTGACTTTACTACCAGACATAATCTTACAGCAAACTGCCTGATCCTTTTGCTTTTACAATCCGTAAACCCCCTTCCCACTCCTGAAATATTCCCTGAGCCTCAAATGTGGAAGTGATGATGGATATTTTAAGATTTATTTTATTTTATGTACGTTAGTGTTTTGCCTGTGTGTGTGTGTGTGTGTGTAGTGTTTTGCCTGTGTGTGTGTGTGTGTGTGTGTGTGTGTGTGTGTGTGTGTGTGTGTGTGTATGCCTAGTTACCATGAAGACTAAAACAGGGGCACTGGAATTACAGGGAGTTGTAAACCACCATGTGGGTGCCGAGAACCTGGATCTGGTCCTCTGCAAAAACAATGAATGCTCTTAACCTCTGAGTCATCTCTCCAGACCTTAATTGTTTATGATTAGAATTTCCTTATTATATCAAAATTTCCTATTGTGCATGTATATGTGTGGATACACATTCCACTGCACATGGGTCATAATTACAGGACAACTTTCAGGAGTCAGTTCTCTCCTTCCACCATTGTAGGTTCCGGGTATCGAACATTTGGCTTGGCAGCAGGTACCTTTATTTACATGCTGAGCATTCTCATAAGTTTTATAATTCCCTAACATTAACTTTTAACTGGTAATTATTAATAAGCCATTACTTACAGTGTTATGTGTACTGGACAACTAACTTATAAAAGGTACATTGTCAACAGTGAACTAAATTTTTAGGTAATTTCCAGGGAGAGGTAACCATTTGACTCAAGTGAAGTATTTATCTATTATAGTTCTCCTGCCTTCTACTTATGTGAGTTAAAATGAAGGGAGGTATATTAGTAAACAGAAATATGTTCAACCCATAATATATACTTGTATTAAAACTATAGAATAAAATGGGGGGAAAGAACTGACAAATATTTCATTATGTTTCATAAAAATCTTTCAATAGCATCTGTATTAAGAAGTCAATGAATACTTACTCCCAATACTGTTCACTGGGAAGTTGTCCTGGCCGGAAAACTTCAGTACCATTCAAGCAGGTGATGCTGTTATTTATCAAGCTTATATTCACAAACATCTCTCCTGTGCTTGTGCTCACATTACAGCCAGTTACTAAAAAACGATAGATATATAAGTAAATAAAAGAGATAGATAGATAGATGGATGGATGGATGGATGGATGGATGGATGGATGGATAGATGGATAAGAGTGTGTGCTTAATTGTACAATATTTTTCTGGGGAGAAAAAGATTTTAATAGAAAATACTTAAGTTCCTATTTAAACCATTACTTGGTAAAGGTAGTATAAACAAACTACAAACAAAACAAAGGATATTACACTCAATACATCAAATCTTCTCTACTACCAAGCTGGTAATACTAGCTACTCATTTAAACTGTGGTCATACTTATAGTAGTAACTGCTATAAACTAACAGTTATTTCAGTTAAGATTTAGTAGTTAGCAGAATCTTCAGCAGAGACTTAGCTAACCTTTATACATATGCTGACTTCTTTAAACCCTCCAAAAGTTTTATAACTTCCTAAGTTTACCCTCTAATTGGTATGAATAATTCCCAGAGTAATATTCTCCAGTATTAATATTACTTTATCTGTTACAATTTACTGCTATTAAACATAGCACTTAGAAAAAACCTACTCCCCCATTTCTTGCTATATCCTGCTTGGAATTTAGGCTTGGAAGAGATACTTCTACCTGTCACCTTGACTTTCATAAAATCATACTGATATTGGTTAGAAAATGATTTAATATTTAAACTTATTTTTAGAATATAGCAGAATTTTAAGGTTAGAAATATTTTAAAAGTTAAGCCAATGAAATTTACCTATTGGTGATCTGCTACAGTTTTCGTCTGCCCAAGAAGAACAATTAGCCCATGGCAGTACACTTTGAAAAGAAGCAAACAAGTAGTAAAGACTGTAGGCAATTATGACATTATAATAGATTGTCACAAAAATGGATATCAGAACCATCGTGATTCCCACACCTGGAAAACAAAACAATTTTAAAAAGTGAAATATGTTTTGCTGACCCTTAAAATGAGTTGAGCACAATTTCCACAAAATATCCACAAAAGCTAGAACAAATAAAACGATTTTTTCATATAACTCTATGTTGTAATTCAGAAAGTGAGTGTATCTGGGATCGAGGGGTGTTATCTTCTCAATACCTTTCTTTAAAACTTGAAAAGAATTTATTTTTATTATTTTTAATTGTATTTGTGTGTGCACACATGTGAGTATGCACATATGAGAGCAGGTGTCTGCAGACACACTGAATCCCCTGGAGCTGGGGTTAGAGAAAGAGCCCGAAACATCCAACATTGGTGCTGGTAACCGATCATGGGTCCTCTGCAAGAGCAGTGAGTGCTCCTAACTGCTGAGCCATCTCTACAAGTTATTCTTCCCAAAGGTAAAATAATTTGGATGCTTGGCTTTTCAGATGGCCAGAAAGGTTACTATAGCTATAGCCTCGGGATTGCAGTGATAGCTCAGTGATTAAGGGCACTTGCTGCTCTTCCAAAAGACCGGAGCTCAGCACCCATATTGGGTGGCTCACAACTTCCTCTATCTCCAACTTCCATAGGAACCAATGCCCCCTTTTGACCTCTACAGGCATTCACACATGTGAGTATGCACATATTCCTTGTACATATACATAACATAAAATAAAAGTAATATAAAATTTAAAGCCAGTGCCTTGAAGTTAATGCACGACAGGACTGTGTGATAAAACAATTCAAAATGTAAAATTGCCAAATAATTACACTCTGGTAACCATCTTTTAGTGGCTTTCCTAACCCTTCCTGTATGTGCATCCAGGTAAGTAGAAAAGTTAACAATTGAAGGCTTGGGAGGAGGCCCTATTGGTAAAGTGTTTGCTAAAGCTATAGAGGAGTATGTACCTGAGTGTGATTTCCAGCATCTATGGTTTTTCTTGTTTTAAAAGCTTGTTGCAATAGAGAACACCTAAAATCCTACCACCAAGGAGATAGAGCCTTTCCAGTGCTTCCTGCCCATCCCTTCTAGCCAAACAATGAGCTCCAGGTTCAATGAAAGACCATTTCAAAGTCATTAAGGAAGATATATGACCTTGACCTTCATCCTCTACATGCATGCATACACATATGTGTGCACACAAATATGTACATGTGTATGTACAAAATATATACAAAAGAAGCAATGCCATCTTTGACTTACCATGTCTTTTTGTATTTTTTAATTGAAAGAGAAAACTGTATTTTTCATGTTCTATATGATGTTTGAATTGTACACGTATTGTGGAGTGAATTAATCTTCAAATTAGCAAGCATATTAACTCAAGTGACTATCATTTTAGTGGTCAGAACACTTACTGCCTACTGTGTGTGCTTATAAGATTATAATATATGAATATAATATATTGTCATCAACTATAGTCACCAACCACGTTGTGATTCTTTATTTTTTTATTCTCCAATTTATAGATTTATAGGTTAGCTTTCTCAAAATTATTTCTTTTTTTCCTAGTCAGGGTTTCTCTGTGTAGCCCTGCCTGTCCTGGCAGTTGTTCTGTAGACAAGACTGGCATTAAACTCAGAGATATGCCTGCGTCTACCTACTGAGTGCTGGGATTAATGGCATGAGCCATTATTACCTAAAAAATCTGTTTCTCTTAACTATAGCCATATAGCTTATCTTTTTTGACCAATAGAGCTTCCTCCTTCTTATCGACTTCTGCACCTGAGCATTCTGTGCTCAATTTCTATAAGATCAAATATATCGTAATTTTAAACTCTCTTTTCTTCTGCAAATTGGAAACTGTTATATATGCATCTAGACTAGTAGGTCTCAACCATCCTAATGCTGTGACCCTTTAATACAGTTCCTCATGTTGTGGTGACCCCAAACTACAAAGTTATTTTTGTTGCTACTTTATAACTGTAATTTTGCTACTTTATTAATTGTAATGTAAATAATATCTGATATTCAGATGATCTTAGGCAATCCCTGAGAAAGGGACAGTCTACCTCCCCAAAAGGAGTCATAACCCACAGATTAAGAAGCACTGATGCGGGATGGAGAGATGGCTCAGTGGTTAAGAGTACTGACTGCTCTTCTAAAGGTCCTGAGTTCAAATCCCAGCAACCACATGTTGGCTCACAACCATCTGTACAGCTACAGTGTACTCATATACATAAAATAAATAAATAAATCTTAAAAAAAAAGAGCCACTGATGCAGACCAACAATCATGATGATGAAAAGTCTTAAATACCAACCTTGAAACAGTGGCAGAATCCTCCAAACTGAAACTGGACCCAAGCTAGCAAATTGTCCCAGTGAACATTCCAGGAAGAACAAAGGCAAACCAGCCAAGGCTAGCATAATTGCATAGGGTATCAAGAAAGCACCTGAAAAGTGAAAAGATAAATATACTATTACATTTGAAAGTCTCAGGGGCACTTTGACAAGTAACATAACACTTTAAAGTGTCCTAATAAAGTAGAATTTGAGTGATCTTGTTTGAGGTCCAAAATATATTATTTTATTATTAACTGTGAGTTTCTCATTAGTCAAATTGGAATGGAAATGTTACCTCATAAGGTTACTATGATTATTAAAAACAAAAGCAAATAAAAAGTCAGCTTGCTCTGGGTGTTATGGGACTGGGTATGGAGCCAGCATCCAAGGTCTGCTTAGGGCACAGGTTCAAACCAGAAGGCACCAGCATGTTTTCTAATGTAAAATATGTGTATTTTATAATCTAGAAAATCTGTTCCTGGAGCTTCCCCTAAAGAAATGCATTTATAATGGATCAAATATGTATGCATAGCAATATCCTTTTTTTCATTTTCTAAAGAAGCAAAACAAAACAATGACCTTAACAAAGCTTTTCATCACACAGAATTGTGTAAATAAATTAAGGAGAGGTCATTCACCAGAATGTTCTCTGACCATTAAAAATAACCAGTCAGAGGTCAATATACCAGTTAGAAGAAAGGCAAAGAGAGGAAGAGGAGGGAGAATAACAAAGACAAGTATGAAAAAGTCAAAATGAAGTTATTTGCTTTATCTCATTGAAGTATCCTAAGGGAAAAGTTTGAATTGCAGGGTTAGTAACTCCGGCTCTATCTCCACCTGTCACTCAATCAGGGCATATGTTAGCTGAGAAAGAGGACACTTATATTTGAGAACAAATGTTTGTGAATAAAAATTTAAACTTAAAAAAAAAAAAAAGTCAGCCAGTGGAGCTAAGAGATCAGAGATTGTAGAGCCAGATAAATATATTTTAAAATGCTGGCTCTGTTATCTATTATTTATTTGACCTAAGGAATTTTTGCTAACCTATGAACATTTCATTCTTATAAACTGAAAAGCAATACCAAATCATCAGTTTCTGTTAAGAGTTCCAATGCTGGGCCTTTGGCATCAAATTTAATAATTTACTGATCAAACAGTGGCAACAGTGCAAGCACATGCCATGTTTTCAGTGCTAGTTCTCCATTCATTTCTTTCCTTCTTTCTTTCTTTCTCCCTTCCTTTCTTCCTTTCTGCCTTTCTTTTTCTTTCTTTTTCTTCCTTTCTAACTATTCCAATTTCTTTCTTTTTCTTTCTTTCTTCCTATCTATCTTAATTTCTTTCTTTCTATCTATCTTTATTAACAATACATGGATTACTTTTTAAACATAGAATGTAAATCGTAAGTAGGGTTAAAATGCAAATTTCTGCAATTAAGTTCATAATTTTCTTAATAGTCACAAGTCTCTTTAGTCAGTGTTAATAAGAAATGCATTGGTTTTTTTTTTTAGAAGACTGACCTTTTTCAGACTTATTCAGTCAACTTCCAATATCACAAGAACCAATCTCCCACATCCAGACCCCCTCCCCTTTTAAACTTTTTTGTTTTACATTTTCCACCATATTTAAGGTATGATATTGATCGTTAGAATGTTTACCAGACTACAAACTGAAACAGAGACATGTTAAATGTCCGAACCAAACAATCAAGAAATCTTGGCAGCAGTTAATAAAAACAAGCTGGAGCTCAATGAATGAAGACAAGCTTTAGGGTTATGTACACTTCATTTATTGTTACAAATTTTTCAAATTATTTTCTCGCTACTCATGAATTTTCAAAGCATTTAGAGAATGTAGGTTATCTATTACCCAAATGATATGATCTTTAATGTGTTATAGTTATATTAACTTTTAGAGGAAACAGGAGAAAGAAGACAATAGCATATGAAAAATAAAATTATTTCATTTGCATTACATTTTAAAATACTCTATTAAAATTAATTTAATTCATTTCCTAGAAAGTTGTGGTGATTATTGGGTAAATCTATGATGTCAAGTAAACACAATTGTAAGAAGCTCAAAGGAGCCTTAGGACATAGACACCAAAATGATCGTGATTACTGACTCATTTTCCAGCTAATACTTACATCAAAACCACTACTGGATGACCTAAGTCTCAGACGAGAGAACTTAAGCTACCCATACTTAAAGTGTTTAATAAACAGAGCTCCTTTCTTGAGTCTCTGAGGGCCAGTGTGAACGCTTTAATACACTCAATTAACAAGAAGTGTGGTTGAAACATCACCACACAAAATCCTATTGTGCCAAGAGAAAAATAATTATACTGGCAAAATTTCAATGGTATCCAATTATGAAATACAGGCACATGTCACCTCAATACTTCTAACAGAACCTGTAAGCACAAGTAAGTTAAAATGGTGTAACTGAAAAGTTGTTTCCACATTACCAGAGCATTGTGCAATTCATTTTCCTTTGCTCTGTGGGTCACCTTGGTTATTTTCTTGTTCTTATTGAGCCTACCTTGACAATCTACAAGGTGTAAAAAGTATTATTTTGCAACAAAATCATGTCATCTTGAATCAAATTCTATTTTATTTTATTCATATTCTACGTGGTCAATGGAATGTGAAATATATGTAACTGAATATTGCAACTTAAAAATCTTAATTTAAAACCATAATCTGTTAATACTTAAATTCTTAAAATGGCTTGCTCTAGCTAGGCAAACAACTTGCTTGAACTTTTAAAGTCCTAGTTGAAGATTATATGGTATCTCAAATTAACTCAGAAGTACTACATATAATACTTTTGTCGAGTTTATATCTGAGAATTGTCTGAAGCAGTTTCCAAGCTTGAACTAGTAGCTTACAGTTCACTAGTACGTATGTTGCCTGTTTTTCATCCTCTTTACTGAGTATCATATACCTCTCTTTAGCTCATCATACTTCATTTTATATGTGTGATATTTTAATAATATATTTACTTATATATGTTATATAAAATAGGATATGATATGCTATATTATATATAAAGAAATTATGTAACATACCACTGGAAGTAAAAGAACAGAAGAAAGGGCCTACCTCCACCATTCGTGTAGGTCAGATATGGGAATCTCCACACATTGCCCAATCCCACTGCATAGCCAACCATGGAAAGAAGATAATCTGATTTTTTGGACCAGTTACCACGTTCCTGATTTTCATCATTTTCACCAACATGGAAGTTCTCGGATGAAGCTGTCACTTTCTAAACAAGGAAAATATTATCAACATCTTCCCTTTCCGTTACACATTCCACAGATGCATAGTTTCAAAAGTCCAGAGAGTGATAGAAAGGGGGGTGTGAAAGACTCATTGGGAATTCTTTTCAAAATCAAGAGAGTTCTCCCATCTAAGTACTAACCAGGCCCAACCCTGCTTCGCCTCTATGATCAGATTGAGAGCGTTCAGAGTGATACATAGACAACACTAAGACGATTTCTGCTGGTAGGTAATTTTCCTTAGACTTTCCTTCTTCAAATTAAAAAATACAATCTGTAAGTAGATATTTTCACTGTCTCTTCAGCTAAGATCATCCCATGTTTAATGTTACAATCATGAAGGCAAACAAAAGTAGACAAGTGTCAAATACAAAAGTTTTGAGTATACATTAGGGAGAGTCAACATTCCTGAGATTATAGCAGGTCATTAAGAATTATCAGATCTAGCTTCTACTTAAATAAAAATCCGTTCATACACTTTTTCGAACACATAATCAGTGTGCTGAATAATAACAGAGACAAATTTTCCTGTTCCACCAGGTGGAGCAACTCTCTCTCTCTCTCTCTCTCTCTCTCTCTCTCTCTCTCTCTCTCTCTCTCTCTCTCTCTCTCTCTCTCCCTCTCTCTCTTTCTCTCTCTCGTCTCCCATAGCTGCTTGACTACAGAATGCTCCCAGGGTCAGATAAGGACAGTACAATTTTTGCATTTCCCTGCGGCATATGAACACAGTGTAGAGAACGACAAAGAACTGCATTCTCTGGGTGTTCTCAAGGTACAGACTGAGGTGCTCCTAAGTTTCCTAACTAGCAGCAGGAAAGTTGTTTTTCACGTCGACTTTGTGGGAACATAGTTGGCTCTTGAAAAGAGTTGAAGAGAAAGAAATATGCAATATAAGGAACAGCTACAGAAAGCAAAAACCTGAGACTCACTCTCCCTTCTTGTTTTCCTTTTCTGAGCCCCTAGACACCACCAGAAGTTTCCAGAGCCTACCTCCTTCTGTCTGCACTTGAAGAAGCTCGGGCACTTCAATCTGTCCATGGTTCACTTGTTCCCTTGGCGTGCCTCGCCTCGCCTCGTCTCTTCTCACAGTCTGGCTGAGCTTGACGGGTGGCAGGTGCACACTCCCCCGTAGCTACCTGCCAAAGTGAGCCACCTTGCCCAGGGGTGGGACCATTTATGGAGGGAAGCTCTCTCCTCCCCCTCCCTGACGCCCAGTCCTTTCAATTACCGGAAGGGACCAAAGCGAGCCTCTGGTTTTTCCCCCAGGTAATCCTGCATGTAGCAATTCCTTGCCCCAGCCCTAGGAAAGGGCAGGGCTGTGAGCAATTGAGCTGAGCAGCCAGAGCCAAAGAAGACTGACAACTTTTGACTCAGAGCTGTGCAGGTGCCTTAGCAATCTTCCCACCTTTCCTGGATTCCTGGCTTCTTCCAAACCTCACCGCTCAGTCAGGTCTCTGTCCTGGGGCGAAGTGCTGATCTCCCCTGGTGCTGGAGGTAGGAAAGACCCAATCCGCCGGGCTCATTTTGTTTGCTATGATTTTTGAGAACAGACCAGACTGCTCTGGGCCCTCTGATTTCTGAAAGTTTTGCCCCTCACTAGAAAGCTCTTCATCACCTAGGGCGACTGCTGATCCCAGAGGGGAAAGCCCCTGAATTGGGCACCTTGAAATGTAGCCAGTTAAGATAAGATTACCCAGCTGCCTCTATTTGAAAAGAGCAACTTTGAATCTATGTCCCGAGCTCCTTTCTCAGCCTTCGGAATAGTTTTGTCTTTTACAAGGATTGCTTTGTGTAGTATTTCAAAGAAGCCAAACACAAACAAATTATTGAGCAGGTTTATGGGAAATTCGAACCTTAACAAAGGACTTCACTCTGCGAGAAAGGTGAGGCCTAGAAAGTAAACTGTAGGGAAAAAAGTCAGTTTAGCCACAGAGGAAAGACTGTAATTCTGATCACTAGTGCAGCACCTCTTCATCAAAAATTCAAAGAATCTACACTCAATCTGTGTCCATGTAAGAGGTGGTGGCAGTTCTACCAAATCGTATAAATTCTTGCAAACAAAGAAAGCAGCAGAGAGCCAAGTTTTCATCTCTGTATAGTCCCTTTGTTCCCCACTGGCTGACAAGGATTTTCCATTTGCAATAGAAACATGCCCTCAGCAGCTCAGGCAGATAGAGCAAAGTAGAGAGGGATGTGGAGACGTTGTGACCCGAGAAAAGTATCAACACTTTGCCTTGACCTTGATGGTGAATATCACACAAGCTTGTTTGGGATTTTATATGCACACACACTTCCATCAGTGTGTGTGGAGAGGGAAGGGGAGAGAGGGGGAGAACACTCAAATGTCCCCTTGATAGTATTCTAGGCTACTGGTATGACCTGACGGCTAAGATAAAGGAATCATTACCCTATTTTATCCAGAGAATTAACGGTAGTGTGAAAGGATTTATAAAAGACCTGAAAAGCAAACGAACAGCACTCAGCAAACTATCAAAGTCTCATAGAAAGAAAAGTAATCCACTATGAGCCACTGTAAACAGCTGGTAAATAAGGAAGTAGAAGGAGAAAAAATCCTAGCGACAGGCACATTGTGGGGAACACAATATGTATGGACTAGACAACATTACACAGTAGAGAAGTTTCAGTCACTGTTGAGGTTAGAGCAACTGAGGCACAATCTTTATGATAAAGGGCGTTTTAGTGAACGTACATTTTGTGGTTTATTGGAAGGAAACATTCATCCCATAACTAGGCATGTCACTTCATGACCTGGCACTTTCATGACATCATTTCTTGCCATTCTTTGTCACTAACTCTTAAGCTGTGTGTCCTATTCTGTACATAGTGTTTCTCACCTATGTGCCTTTACTCATGTTATTTTTTTCTTCTGGAAATTCCCATCTCTTCCTTATTTGGGTAACTACTACTCACTCATCTTTTAAACCCGTGCTTAGCTGTCATCTTCTCTGGATCTTTTCTCAGAGCTCCCTTCTGTATTACAACAGACTCGATTTAGATGCTTCTCTACTCTACTTCTATGCTACCCTACATTCTTTGGAAATTGTGTGAAATGATTTGCCTGTAGTCCTGTAAACTATTAGTGCATGAAGACTACCGGAAGCCTTCCTGTACTCTGAGCTAGTACTAAAGATCAGTGCAGGCCAGCAAATGTATACCATTTGACTCAGAGTTGTGTGAGATAGTGCAGGCATGTAATCCTATGCCTTGAGAGGTCAAAGCAGGAGGAGCAGGAGTTTAATGTCACCCTTGGCTTCATAATGAGTTCAAGACCTGTCTGGCTTATGGAACACTCTATTTCAAAAGAAACAAAAATGTGACTCAGGTAGGCCATTTAATGATTTTACTATCAAAGCAAAAGAAAGAAAAACTAGTGTTAAGAAATTACTTTCCAGGACTAGAGATGGCTCAGTGGTTAAAAGGATGTATTGTTCATGTAGATAACCCAGGTTTGGTTCTCTGCACTCATGTTAGACAGCAACTACCTGTATCTCTAACTTCAGAAGATCCAATGCCTTATTCTCACCTCCTAGAGCACCTTCACATACAAGCTGTACATTCAGACAAGTAGGCACATTTGCACACATAAAATATTTTTCAAAATAATTCACTTTCAAGTCACCAAGTCATATCAGGGGAATATTTTGTCTCCTTTGGGTCTAGCATATCAATCGAGAAACAAATCACATTTGTGATTTATGTATTTAGAAATTAGAAGAAAAATAAAAATGGCACTGATGAAATGGCTTACAGGGAAGAGGTGATTGTCACCAAGTCTGATGCCCTAAATTCAATCCCCAGGAACTACCTGCTAGTAAGGAGAGAACATACTCCTGAAAGCAGTCAAGCAGTCTTCCAACTTTTATATGTGCATAGTCTCTCTCTCTCTCTCTCTCTCTCTCTCTCTCTCTCTCTCTCTCTCACACACACACACACACACACACACACACACACAGAGAGAGAGAGAGAGACAGACAGACAGACAGACACAAAGAGACACACAGAGAGAGTGAAGTATAGAAAATGAGTGAACAAACAAGACAGAGAAGTATACGAACTCCTTCATAGGTTCACAGGAATATGAATGAGCAGGTGTGAGAACTCTTAAGGATAATATACTGATAGCTGGAGTAATGAGAAATAAGGTTGGGGAAAGAATGAATTGGCATGGGCTGTGCATGAAAGCCTAAGTTTATGCTCCAACAGCCAATACTAAAGTGATAAGTACCTTGGGAATGACAAGATCTGCTTTTGCTGTGAATAAAAATGTCTAAATAAAAAGTAGAGGACCCCCTTCATTCACTGGGTTGTGCAGTGATCAACTTTCTTTTATTAAAAAAAAATTTATTTTTTTTGATACTTTATTTACATTTCCAATGTTTCCCCCTTTCCAGGTCTCCTCTTTGGAAACCCCCTATGCCCTCCCCCTCCCCCACCTCTATGAGGGTATTCCACCTCCCACCCACCCGCCCACCCACTCCCATATTCCCACCTTGACATTCCCCTTTACTGGGGCCTCTAACACCCTCAGGCCCAAGGGCTTCTCCTCTCCCTGATGGCCAACAAGGCCCTCCTCTGCCACATATGTGGTCCGAGCCATGGGTCCTTCGATGTGTATTCTTTGGTTGGTGGTCCAGCCTCCAGGAGAACCAGGGGGGGTCAGGCCAGTTGACACTGTTGCTTCCTCCATGGTGCTGCAAACTCCCTCAGCTCCTTCAGTCCCTTCTCCAACTCCTCCATCTGGGACCTCACTCTCAGTCCAGTGGTTACTGTAAAGTGAAACTTGGGTATTCCGAACTTTTGGGCTAATATCCACTTATCAGTGAGTACATACCATGTTAATTCTTTTGTGACTGAGTTATCTCGCTCAGGATGGTATTTTCAAGTTCCATCCATTTGACTGCAAATTTCATTAATATACTCAATAAAATTCTCACAAACTGAATCCAAGAACACATCAAAACGATCATTCATCATGATCAAGAAGGCTTCATCCCAGGGATGCAGGGATGGTTCAATACCCGGAAATCCATCAATGTAATCTACTACATAAACAAACTCAAAAAAAAAAAAAACCCACATGGTCATTTCATTAGATGCTGAAAAAGCATTTGACAAAATTCAGCATCCCTCCATGATAAAAGTCTTGGAAAGATCAGGAATTCAAGACCCATACCTAAACATAGTAAAAGCAATATACAGCAAACCAGTAGCCAACATCAAACTAAATAGAGAGAAACTCGAAGCAATCCCACTAAAATCAGGGACTAAACATGGCTGCCCTCTCTCTCCCTATCTATTCAATATAGTAATTGAAGTTCTAGCTAGAGCAATTAGACAACAAAAGGAGGTATTTGCAGTGATCAACTTTCAACAAAGGGGCATCTCTTCCTTGACACATACATCCACAGACCAGAATATGATTAGTTTTTTTTTAAAGCACTATTGTCAGCAATAGGAAGATTTATTTAGAAGTAGGTTATCAGCAAATAAAGATCCACTTCTATTTCTATTTTTCCAGGAAACTTAGTTAAAATTTTTAATCAAATATATTGTATTTTTTAAGAAACAAGATTTTATTCATATAAGATGGACACAGGGCTAGAATATTTGTATAACATGTGAAAGGTCCTGAATTAAACTAAATCCCCAGAATCAGAGTGAGGAGAAGGGATGGAATGAAGGAGGTAGAGAGAGAGGGAGGAAAGGAGAGAAGTAGGAGAAGGAGATGGAGAAGAAGGAAGAGGAAGAAGAAGAGGAGGAGGAGAAGAGGAAGAAGAAGGAAGAGGAGGAAAAAGAAAAGGAAGAAGAGGGAAAAGGAAGAAGAAAGAAGAAGGAAAAAGAAAGAAGAGGAAGAGGAAAAAGGAAGGAAAAGAAGAAGGAAGGAGGAGGAGGAGGAAGAGGAGAAGAAGAAGAAGAAGAAGAAGAAGAAGAAGAAGAAGAAGAAGAAGAAGAAGAAGAAGAAGAAGAAGAAGAAGAAGAAGGAGAGAGCTATTGCCTAGATCTTACTGTCAGAGCAGGTGCTCTGACTCATTAGTGCTAAACCAATGAATAAATAGAGAATTCACACAGTGCTTTCCTATAAAACATAAAGTCTAGCAAGCTGAGCTTAACACAAAACACTAGCTCATGACATTAATTCCATTCTGGACTTTTCTTAATTCAGAAGGTAAATATGTAAAAGGTCATGAATTTTATTTTTACGTTGGCTATAGCATACTATAATGTTTTTTAAAGTTTGAACAAGCTTTATATTGAAGTGGACATCCATAGCAAAAGTGCACAAGTTATGGATGTACAACTTGATTAATTTTCACAAATCTCATGCTTCTGTCCAACTGGCAGCATATTAGAAGACTCCACATTACCCTTGCAAGTTTAACAGCTATCTTGCATTTTTATATTATAAATTACTTTTGAAATTTTGTGAGCCTTAATAAATAGAAAACAATAATATAATAATATATAGACATGAGAGATTTATCTTTAATTTTAATTGTATCAATTATATCTGATCCATCTAGAACTGCAGTCTCAGATCACTTACTATGTTGTGTTCTACTTTAATAAGAAACTAAGGGCAACAGCATCTTCAAAAAATTTCTGGGCATCCCCGAGGCATACAGTTTGCTATTCTATTAGTGTTAATGATACCATGAAATAATCAAGCACCACTTGATTTTCCATACCAAATAGAATATTAGGCATGAATGAAATTCTATTTAGCTTCTTTCTCAGTAAGACTTAAGATACTTCTCTATAGATAGTCTTTGAAGAAGGTGTAGCTTAGTCCACACCTGCACTTCTCCACCATGTGTGTCTCACATCGTAAATGTACAGAAGCCAATTGTGAGAAGGTTGGATTCAGTGGCGGCATATGAGGATAGTAAGTGCTGAGAGCTTCAGGATCGTTAGATTTCAGCAGTTATAGCCTAGATTCTAGTTCATTTTTCTCTAAAGTATTACAGGCACACAGGGTTTGATATCTAAGAAATACACAGATGTCTAGACAACCATAAGACACAATGCATTTTTTCCTGAATCTCTTTAACCAAACATATTTGAATTAACTGGACAACGAAGGTGATTCAACTTTGAAGGTATTATTAACAACTAAAAAGCTTTTTCTCTTGGAATAGAAAAGTCCTTTTTTCAGTACAACAATATTCATTCTTCCACTCACACTGCAACTGAATATTAATAATCACTAGACTCACTCCTTAAGTTGGTAGTACTAGTGAATATTTTACTTTGACTTGGTTATTTGATACTATTGTAATGGAGCACTAAAGCAGGGAAATAACCTACACCCCAGAAACACAAGTATTTTTCTTTTTAAAAGTGGGGCTGTGAGAGATAGTTGTTGCTGGTTTGCATGAATAGCAGTTCATTTTGTCTGAAATATGTGCAGTGTACTTTGAAGTCCATACCCTTAAGAAAGTCGGAAACTTTATCTCAATATTTCCTCCTGCGAGTATTTTGTTCACCCTTCTAAGAAACACTAAAGCATCCAACACTTTGGTCTTCCTTCTTCTTGAGCTTCATATGGTCTGTTAATTGAATCTTGGGTATTCCGAACTCTTGGGTTAATATCCACTTATCGGTGAGTTTGTTCTTTTGTGGTTGAGATACCTCACTCAGGATGATATTTTCTAGTTTCATCCATTTGCCTGCGAATCTCATGAAGTCATTGATTTTAATAGTTGAGTGAGACAAAGTGTGGAGCAGAGACTGAAGGAAAAGCCATCCAGAGACTGCCCCACCTGGGGATACATCGCATATATAGCCACCAAACCTGGATGTTCTTGTGGATGCAGGGGAGTGCGTGGTGATGGAAGCATGATAAGCTGTCTCCTGAGAGGCCTTGCCAGAGCCTGACAAATACAGAGGGGGATGCTCCAAGTCAACCAGTGGACTGAGCATGGAGTCCCAGATGGAGGAGTTGGAGAAGGGACTGAAGGAGCTCAGGGGGTTTGCAGCCCCATGGAGGGAGCAACAGTGCCAATTGGACAGATTCCCTGGTGCTCCTGGAGACTGGACCACCAACCAAATAATACACATGGAGGGACCCATGTTGCTGGCCACATATGTGGCAGAGGAGGGACTTGTTGGACATCAATGGGAGAAGAGGCCCTTGGGCCTGAGGGTGTTAGATGCTCCAGTGTAGGGGAATGCTAGGGAGGGAAGATGGAAGTGGGTGGGTGAGTGGGGGAATACCCTCATAGAGGCAGGGGGAGGAGGATGGGATAGGGGATTTCCAAAGAGGAGACCTGGAAAGGGGAAAATATTTGAAATGTAAATAAAGTAAATATCCAATAAAAAAGAAAGTCAGAAACTGAATCTTTTGCTTTCCCACCAAAGAAAATAATTCATATGATCCACAGAATATACTATTCTTGTGATCTACTTGAAAAATAGACATGAAAATTTCAGTATGGAACCTACTTGCAATCTATTTATTACTAGATTAATATGAGAGATGAAAATAAATCAATGAATATGAGTTGCTAACATTGTGTTCATGTACAATTGCTTTCAATCTCTTTCTATTTGATGATTAGGGTTAAACCATATCACTACATATTCTAAAGCACTGCAAAAGGAAGTGCTACCAACCTACCCAACCATGTGAAAAAAAAAAAAGTATAGCTTTAATTTCTCTCGCTTGGTTGAAGCTCTTTAATGTGAAAGTGACATTCAGTAGAATGTCAATGCATGAGTAATATAATGGTATTTTATTTCTTGTATGCTGTGGTCCCAACATCCAGACCTCTTTTGCTAAAATTGACCCCCACAAGGCCATCTGAGGCATTCTTTGTTAATGGGCATTCTGTTCTTAATGAAGGTTATGACAATTGAATTGTTTGGCTTTATCACAGTCATCCATTTCTTCTAACAGTAACAATGTGACTTTCTGTAACAACAATAACAACCACCACCTTAATAGGAGCCTTTCTTTTCAACACCGCCCATATACCTACCCTACATAAGTGGTATTTTCAATCATCAGAACAGTTCACTCCATAAAAAGTACTGGCATTATTCCTATTTTTAAAGATGAACAGAACTGTCTAAAATCATAAACCTTGAAAAATGTTAACTGACATTTAGTTCTGATAACAAAACCTGTCCTAGTCCCAAATTATTATACTTGGTGTGTGAACATGTCTCCTTCCCATTTCGGCATTTTCTGATTATTCTATGACTTCTTCCCTCCCTCTTAACATTTTCCCCTCTTATTTACTTCTTCTCCTTCTTATACTGAGTCTTGCCTCACCAGGTTTTCTTCTTCTACCCTTCTCCTCTCAGTCTTCCCTTAAAACGCAAAGGGCAGTCAATATGCAACTGCTAGACCGAATAGATAACACCTTAATACCTGCTGATATCTCACTGCTAATGTCAGGATATCCTTCTCAGGAGACTGCTGAAGGGAGCTAGGCTGACCCTGTGTATCAGCCCACTGGAGCCGTTTCCTAGGTTTTGCTGCCTGCACTCAGCACTGCTATGAAAGTAGCACCAAGACCAACAATACCTTCGAGGAGTTACGAATAGAATGAAGTTCAGCTCTGTAACTGGGATTCTTATGCTTCTTAGTATCAGTGAGGTGCACCATCATTCACTAGTGCTCTTGGGTGCCCATGACCCTGTGTTATTGGGATTTTGTTGTTTTCAGGCTTAAGAGCTGTGATACACCTGTTCTGTAATTACACCACACCAGCTAATGCCTCAGTGTGGGTTACTGCCTGACTCACTTGTTTAGAGCTTTTGTGTCTAGAAATGAAGGAAGCTGTGTGATTAAAACTTACAGGGAAATATTACTTGAAAATACAGAAAATTACAAGACAGTCTCTTTAATACTTTGTTAAATCCTTTGACCAACTGGATGTGCTCATTCCAATGATGTGTACTGGGTGAAATGGGTCCCATGGGTACTAAGTCTATGTGTCCAAATTGTTAAGGAAAAAAACAAGCATATTGCTATTATGTGGTTTCTTTATGAAAAGAAAGCTAGGGATCTACAAAATGCAAATCTTCTGAAAGATTGCTTATTCTAAATAGATAGCCTCTAGGGAATAGAGAAAATCCTAGATTGACATCCAGTTTATTAAACAATGCTAGGTACAAGTAACATACTTTTTTCCAAGCACTTTTTTTTTTCTTTCTTCCGGAGCCGAGGACCAAACCCAGGGCCTTGTGCTTGCTAGGCAAAGCAAGCCCTCTACCACTGAGCTTAAATCCCCAACCCCTTCCAAGTACTTTCTTAACCAGGGTATATTCGATTCCATTTTTCTTGAGTCAGGGCTTCATGTGACCCAAATCACCAGGCAAGGATGACCTTGAACTTCTGTTCCTCCTGTCTCCACTCCCGAAGTTCAGAGATTACAGCTATCATGCTTTGTTGCTTCAGGGATAGTTTTCTGGAAGCTAAGCAAGCATTCTGTGAACTGAGCTACACCCCCAGCATCCAAGCCCATTTCTACCATCTGAAAGCACTTCCTCATCTTGTCACTTTAAAAAAGGCCAACCTAACCTATCTATACATTTTTTTTTCTCTACTCCTTCCTGTTCATGCCAGATCCTACTGCCCACTATCCTATTCTGTTTTATGAGATTACCAGTTCTGGCTTCCCACAACAGAAAAAAGAAACTACTCTCTACAATACATATGCATATGAATGTGTACAATTTCTTGAGTTTATAAGGTTTGAAGCCAGCAGAGGCTTGCACATACTGAAAATGCACTGCCAAGTAAACCTTCAACTCTTTTCATTCATTTGTTTTGAGGCAAGATTGCATTAAGTTGCCCAGAATGGCCTCAGATTTGCTATGGAACCGAAGGTGGCCTTGTACTTGCATTCTTTCCACTTTCCTTAGTAGGTAAAATTGTACATATCACCACTAGGCCCAGATAACAATCAAACTAACTATGAGAATATAAGATTTCCAATGCTTAGACATGATTAATTTTGGGAGTGAAGGAAGTATTCATTATATTACTTTGCTCACTATATTATTATATTATCACTCTGCATTTCATAAACATGGGAAATTATTTTTGTATTTTAATTATAGTACATTTTATTTTATGATTAATTGATTATTTTATTTATTTACATGCCAAATGCTGCCCTCCCTGTCCATCCTCACAGAGTTTTTCTCCCATCCCATCGCTGTGCCCTTCACCTCTGAGAGGGCACTCCCCAGGCATCCTCCTTCTCTGGGACATCAAATCTCTACAGGATTAGGCACATCCTCTCCCACTGAAGCCAGACAAGGCAGTCCTCTGATACTTATGTGCCTTGGATCAGCCCAAAACATGGTAAATTATTATAAATCAAGTATCCAGGCATGGTGGTGCATACCTTTAATCCAAGCACTTAGGAAGGGGAGGTGGGATGATCGCTATGAATTTGAGGTCAGCTTGGGCTGCATAATGAAACCCTGTGTCAACAAAAATAAAGGTTTAAGTTTTTAAAAAGGTGGGGCAGAAAAAAATTTAGTCTAATATTACATTATTTAAAAAATATCTATTCAGGCCAGCAAGATGACACATAAGATAGAGGCACTTGCTATACAAGTTTGAGGGGACTTAAGGTCAATACCTGGTGGGAGGAGAGAATGGACTCCCAGAGCTTCTCCTCAGACCTACACACATACACTAACATTACACACACACACACACACACACACACACACACACACACACACACACACACACACACACACATACACGAGTGATGTGGATGACAAGATATTAATTTTAAAAAGAAAAATAGTCAAATAAAAAACTAACTTCATAATTGAATTCAGTCCTCTTACCCCCACTAGTACTGCTGCACTTCACATCAAGGAGCTAGCCAAAGTCAAGGAATACAAATTGTTCTTTCATTTCTTACATGTCTTTTCAGAGTCCCTTTCTCCTTTGCCTGGTCAGAGTTGAGAAGAGTTATTGGTATAACCTGCGCTCAGCTGTCACCGAATCACTGGCTATGAATGACTAGTCATTGATACACAAATATTGAAATCATTGGTGCATGGGAAATTTCCAGAACTATATAAGCATGTAGCTTCAGCTGCATTGTTCTAGGACATCACGTTTCAACCTATTGAGCTAGGGATATAACTCAAAACAAACTTGTGTTAGAAAATATTGTGAACTCTTTGAAGTCTCTCTCAATTTCCTCCTCTTACAGTCTTCCAGAGAACCTCTGGCTGCTGAGAACACCTTCCTCAATTGGAAATGTCTCTTGGGTTATATATTACCAAGAAGACTCAATCCTGGTTACTTTTGCTATTCCACATGACCAAATACATGCATGCTCTTGATGCCAAACTTGAATTCTGGCTGTCCTATTGAAACTCCATTCTTTATTTTGCCACTAATATTTTCTTTTTGTTTTTAACTAGCCATAGAAGACAAATAAGAAGGCTCATTAGATAAGTAGTGGGTAAAAAAACAAAAACAAAAACATGACAATATTGACTTGTATCCAGACAAGTAGTTATCTTGCAGTCCACTTTACCTTTATTTGGCCTTGAAATACTTCAAGACAAAATGAAAAACTATAACACATATAACACCCTCAGGCCCAAGGGTCTCTCCTCCCACTGATGGCCAACAAGGCCCTCCTCTGCCACATATGTGGCCAGCAACATGGGTCCCTCCATGTGTATTCTTTGGTTGGTGGGCCAGTCTCCTGGAGCTCCCGGGGGGGGGGGGGTCTGGCCAGTTGACACTGTTGCTCCCTCCATGGGGCTGCAGACTCCCTCAGCTCCTTCAGTCCCTTCTCCAACTCCTCCATCTGGGACCCCATGCTCAGTCCACTGGTTGACTTGGAGCATCCCCCTCTGTATTTGTCAGGCTCTGGCAAGGCCTCTCAGGAGACAGCTTATCATGCTTCCATCAGCAAGCACTCCCCTGCATCCACAAGAACATCCAGGTTTGGTGGCTATATATGCGATGTATCCCCAGGTGGGGCAGTCTCTGGATGGTCTTTCCTTCAGTCTCTGCTCCACACTTTGTCTCCATATTTCCTTCAGTGAGTATTTTGTTCACCCTTCTAAGAAATACTGAAGCATCCACATTTTGTTCTTCCTTCTTCTTAGGCTTCATATGGTCTGTGAATTGAATCTTGGGTATTCTGAACTTTTGGGCTAACATCCACTTATCAGTGAGTACATAACTACCGTGTTTATTCTTTTGTGACTGAGTTACCTCATTCAGGATAATATTTTCAAGTTCCATCCATTTACCTAAAGCAGTAAAATCTAATACATATTGTAGTGTTCAAATGATTAAAATACTTAGAGGATATCAGGAGACAACAGCAGGATAACCAGCCAAGAATTTTTATAAACTAGAATAATGACAGTCAAAAGAGACCTACATTTATTTTTTGATTAAAACTAGAGATACTGTCATGGAGTTAGTTTAACAAAAGACCTTGATTTATTCATTGATATACCCCCACTGCCTTGAAGAAAATCTTAGTAAACACTTGTATTTTGTTGACATTGAGAATAGATGTTTAAATTCATATTTTACTCCATGGCTAAAACTGGAATCTTTAAGAAAAAGAATCTCTTGGGAATTGTCTAGTGTACATGTATTAGTTCATTTTCCTTAGTGAAAACAGAATATCACAAATTACATCAGTGTAGCCCATACTATTTTGTTTAGCATATGAGTTTTGTTGACTGAGAAGTTCAGATGCATGGCATTAGAATTTACTGCATCCTAATATGGCTGAAAGGCAAGAAAGTCTGTATAAGACAGAAGAAATCAGGCAGAACTAATCTTTTTAATCAGGACTCCACTCCCAATAATAACTGCATTGATGTATTCATGAGATCAGAATGCTCCCAGAACTAATCACACCCCTCCTATACCATTACAATGGCAAGGAAATTTCAACATAAATTGTGACGAGGATATCTCAACTTTAACCCTAACCATGTAGCACTGTTGCAAATTCCATTTGTATGAGAATGCTTGTTCTATACATTACTTTAAGATTATCTCAAAGTAAAGAGTAACTGTAGGATGGGGGAGGTGGCTTGGCAGTTAAGCACTGGCTACTCTGCTGGAGGACCTGAGTTAAAAGTCTCAGTACCCATATGGCAGCTCACCACCATCTGAAACTCCAGTTCTTAGGAATCCAACTTCTGCCTTTTTTTGACACCAGGCATGCATGTGGTGCACAGAGATACAGACAGACAGAACACCCAAATTCATAGAAAATCATTTTTCAAAACCTTAAAAAATAGAATATGTAGAACTCTCTTGCTATATCTTTGGCTTTCTCTTTTTATTTTGAAACAGAGGTAGAGGTAGAGGCAGCAGAGTCAGGAATTCAAGGTCATCCTCAGCTATGTACCAAGTTCCAGGCCTATATGTGAAAGGATTTGAAAATCACTGAAGAAAGACTCCAGACTCAGATAGTATGCAAAGACAAAGAGCATTTATTCTGCAGAAACAACCAGCATGAGGGAGTCAAGTATTCTCCAAAATGGTGATCCCAGACAAAGGTGCCTAGGCCTTCTTATAGGGAACTGGAAGAACTCTCTAGAAGGATTAGGTAATCTAAAATCTCATTGGGTGGTTCTAGGGGGTCACCAGTGCTCAGTGGTCTGCATTCCTATGTCATGAATGTCTACGGGATGAGATCGGACTTCTCAGCACAGATGGTCCATTCTAGGATAAGCTAGTTCCTCATTCTTGTGATTATCCCCAGGGTGTTTTTTGGGGAGGGGGTTTTATGATCTTGTTCTGGATTTTATGGTCTGTTCCTGGAGCTGGTGCCTTCCTTATGGCCTTCTTTTCAAAATCAGGCCTGGTAGTTAAATGGAAACAAATGGAGTTTATATTGTCCTTTCATATAAATACATGAGATTATATGTCGAAAATGACATCAAATAAAGGGGAAAATTAGGAGTATATACACATATTACCAAACAATCTAGATGCTATTATATCAAAATGGCAAAAAGTGAATTTTCTCCAGGTGATTCAATTATTAATTGTGTTTCGTATGTAAAACTATATTGTATAGCTTAATTTTAAACCTGTGCTTGAGCCCACATTCTTGTTTGCTCTGGAAAAGCAAAACACGAAAGGGAAGGTGGAAATAAATGATAGTGGAGTGGACATAATGGGAGGGCATACAAGTCGGTATTTAAGAGCGAGGTATAGCTGCCCCAAACCTAATCCTGGGATAATCTTGCCATTCTTTACATAGTTAATGTTCTTCCCCTTGGAGAACTATCCACACAAGTAGCCACAGCAAACAAAAGGCAACAATTAGAAACCAAAGTTCAAATTACATTAATCCACTCTCTGGTGCTCCTAGGAAGAATGAGGGTGATGTGTTCAACTCTAAGTATGGGAATCCCCTACCATCTACCTGTTCTGTTCTTCTGTTTCCTTACCATAATATTGTTTGGAAATTTATTATTGTCTTATCAAAATTTAATTTCACGTCATATATTTTGATCATATTATTTCCAACTCCTGCAAGATCCTCCTTACCTCACTACCTACCGAACTTAATGCTCTTTGCCTCTCTTGAGAACTTACCTCAAACTAAAACAAGCAAAAAAAAAAAAAACCCCAATAATATAAAAAACAAAATTAAGTCCACAGACACACCCACAAAAGACCTAAATCACGGGGTCCATTTTGAGTTAGCCAACTACTCCTGGGCATGGGGCCTGCCCTAGAATGTATATGATATATACCTCATGCCATTTCATTGAAGAAAACTAATTTTTCCATTTCACAGCAGATACCAATTGCAAATAGCTCCATGGTTAGGGATGGTATTTTATGGGCACTTCCTCTTGTCAGTGCTGAGATTTTTGTCTGTTTTGAACCTGTGTGGGTCTGGTGCAGATCTTCGCAGTCTCTGTGAGTTGATATGTCAATCACCCCTGTTGTCTCCTAAAGACCCTTTCCTTGCAGTCATCTATCACCTCTGCCCATTCTT
Organism: Uromys caudimaculatus; assembly: GCA_028551405.1. Taxonomy (NCBI): domain Eukaryota; kingdom Metazoa; phylum Chordata; class Mammalia; order Rodentia; family Muridae; genus Uromys; species Uromys caudimaculatus. The sequence goes on along the minus strand of CM052722.1, from coordinate 82,391,132 downwards.
TCCAGTTCCTCTTCCTTGAAGATTTCCGGATCCTTGATGTGAGGGGTTTGACTAAGACACCCCATTCAGGACTTATTGATGCAATGTCTCTTATTCTCTATTATTTGTCCAGCTGAGGTTCTACATTCAAGGAAATGTTGGAATTTCTAACAAAGTTGGAATATCTAAAATAATCTAGAAATGTTGAGTATTCACTGTACTTCTCAACTTCTTGATGATTGAGACTAATAGGAGACAAGGGTGCCATCCTCAAGGAGTACATCTTTGCTAGCTTTCTGTGGACGTCACCCAAGGTGGGGAGCTGAAGTGGTTCTATTGTGAACTCGGTGCTCTGTAGCCCACACTCTTTCTTGCTTCCATTCTCTGCACGGTCAATTGCTCATACATAGTCTCACCTGGTTGGAGTATGAAAGTACCACAGGGTGGTAATTTGAAGAGACAAACTATATGCTGAATAGATAAATTGATAGTGTGCAGACTTATAATTTAAATTAGTGAGACACAGCTTGCTTGTTAATTAGTCCTATCAAGAAGCTGTTGCTTTAGATTTTTCTCCAAGGCTACATATTTGCCCTCTTCTTTACTAATGACCGAAAGACTTAGCCTCAGTGCTAAGGAAAAACTTGGTTTTTATTAAATACTCCAAGACAGACATGATAGTTCATGCCTGAAATCCTAGATACGGTATAAAAATTGTTATGAGTTGGCCAATCTAGGCTAAAAACTGAGATGCTGTTCTCAAAAGAAAATAGTCCAAAACTGCATAGCATATACTATATGCATTACCTACAAATACTAAAAGTCATCCTTTTGTTTATATTTTTTAATAAAGTAAAACTTTAGAGTAAAACAAAACCTTCCATAATTTGTCCACCCAAGTATATCCACTAGCATTTGGTATATACACACATACTTATACAAAATTTATATTATAAAAGTATCTTAGGAGGGATCTAGACCACAAGGCCCGGTTTGAAATTTTTGTTATGTTAATTTATTTTAAAGTTCATTTAAAACATTCAATTGGATGAGTATAGCATAATTTATCTAACTCATTTTTGCTAATCTAGAATTCTTTCAAACTCTCAGTGATATAATATTTAGATCAAGATCTTTTCTATAAATTACTATTGATTATTTCCTAATTATGAATTCTTAGAAATGTGATTAACTATCAAAATACATGATTACTTTAAGGTTTCAAACAATAAGGTCAATTAGCATCACAAGTTGTAGAAATTCCTGCTGCCAAGAAAGCATATGAGAATACATTGACTATTTGTCACATATGGAAACTATGGGGCAATATTTTCAGTACAGTTTGGAGAAATCTTGACCATATCTCCTATGTATAAGTAGTATACCAATTTGTTTGTATCCCATACTTAATGCAATTTATTACCTAAAACCACAAAGATTCTCTGTAGCTCTGTTTCTCTCTGTAGCTCTGTTTCTCTCTGTAGCGCTCTCTCTCTCTCTCTCTCTCTCTCTCTCTCTCTCTCTCTCCATATATATATGGAAAATAAGCATTTGCTGTGGCCATGAACTCAAGTTACTAGTTTTGTTTTGTGACTGAGAAACTCAATGCATAGCCTAAATTTTATTAAAGTATAATAACTACAATCCAAATTTTCCTGTGAAAAATCTTTACAAATGGCTATTGTGATCCCAGAATGACAGACAGACAAAAATATGTAAAGGGTAATGTCCTAGTGTTCTGTGCATTAGTTTTGGTAAATACAGTGACTTTTCTTGAGTGGTAACAAATACAAGAGAGTAGTGACTATCAATTTATATGCATGCTCCCATTTAATCATCTCAAGGATATAAGGTGGAATTCTCAGTATTCTGTTTGTTGATGGGGGAACAGATACTTAGAGAGGCTAAGTAACTCCAGTCCAATACAAATTGCATATCCCCTGGTAATATTTAGGTCAGAAAAGCCCTATAACATAAACTCTTTTAGCTTCAATACAAAAAGGCTAATTCAAACAGAAAGAACTGCATGGTAACAGACTCCTTTAATCTAGCACACAGGAGGCAGAAACAGGTGGATCTCTTTGAGTACAAGGCCAGCCTGGTCTACAATATGAGTTCTAGGACAGAGGTATCTACACAATGAGGCCCATTATGATAAAAAGGTAAAACATATTATTTTCTATGATTAAAAATTTACACTTCTCTTCTAACATTTCATACTGTGTTTTGTTTTATATTCAGCCAAAACCTTTCTGCCATGAACCAATAATACACTTGGCAGTCTAGTTGCCTAATGACCCAGTCTACTTATCCAAAATACATTAAAACTGCTCTGGAAAGGGTGGATGATGAATACCCAGTGGCTCCAATTTCCATGTTTTATATTATGTCTATGTTTAGATGTGTACTTTTTTATTTTATAGCATTAAGAATTTTTCTCCAGATATCTTTGCTGTAACTCATTGATGTCTAAAGAGTTCTCATAAATATCTGGAGGAAGAATTTGTCTATCTGTACGTCAGGGCATGGTATCGTAAAGATGAGATCATAATTAATGTAATGCATTAATCATCTTATTACAAGCATAAGGTCTCCCTTCCTACTCCTCCTCCCTTGAAAGGAGTGGTTTTTTGCTCTTCAGTTGCTATATCTTGTTTATTAGAATAAATTATTACTATCTGCTCAACAATCCTATAAATGTTTCTGAAACAGTCTATGAGACAGCTCTTTTTGTTCACAGGAGCCATCTTGGGTGCACTAAAGCTGTTGGAATTTACAAGATAGCAGCTTCATTAAAGAACTGGTATTGTCCCAGAGAAGTTCATATAAAAGCTTTGTCATGCAATGATTATCCGTCCACATTAGACTATCTCAATGCTGATATTACTATGTTTGGGTCATTTTGCTTTTTTAAAAAAATTGGCTAAAAATGAATTTCAATTATATTGAGGTATGACGAGAAAAGGCATACATATCTGAAGTGTACAACATTGTAAAAGAATGACTACACAAGTTAATCAGCAAGATCAGCACCTCACAGAATGCTATTGTTCAACATGTCCTTCAAAATTCACGCTTTGTAAATGAGGCCCACAGAATCAATGTTGAGAAGTTGGACCTCAAAGGGGTGATTAGATCAGGAGAACTCCTCTTGGAAACTTCTCTTAGGACTTTTCCCCCATGACATTTGGACATGAATTGCAGGTAACAGAGCTCCACAGGTAGAACGCAATGGTTTTATTATGGCTCTGAAAGTTTACAAGTAAGAAACGTAATCTCCAACACAATTGAGACCTTTAAGAAGACATTGGATCAGGAAGTCTCTACCTCATAAATTAATTAATGACATTCTTGTGGGACTAAGCTCTTTAAAGGATTATTTTAGCATTGCCTCCTCTTCTCCTTCCACTATGTCTGAACAATCAATAAGACCCTTACCAGAATTTTACTCCTCCTAATCTTGAACTTTACAACCTCCAAATCTGTGAATCAATAAATCATAAATGTATGTTCATTATAAAATACCTAATCCAAGTAATTATAATAAAAGTAAAATAAAGCAAGGTTACTTTGTCTGTAGTATTTCATTACATTACAGAATAACTAAGACATACAGGTTTCTCTTCCTCCCTTCATCTCTCCCACGTGTGTGTGTGCGTGTGTGTGTGTGTGTGTGTGTGTGTGTGTGTGTGTGTGTGTGTGTGTGTGTTTAGGAAGACTAGTTCAGATTCACTTTCTGCAAAGTTCTAGTATACAATATATAACTATATTAACAATGCTATAGATTAATGTCTCAGAATGCTTTTACTTTATAACTGAAAGTTTGTACTATTTGATCAATATTTTACTTCCCCCATCCCTGGTTACTCTGTGGAATGGATTTTCATGTATATGTATGCATAGGATATTCAGCCACATTTCTATCTCCTTCTTAATAGATACCAGTAATACTGTATCACTATCAAGTTGTGACCATTGAACATTTTCTATGCACTTGCAAACATGTGAGTAGGAAGGAGACAATGGACTTTAAAATCTCCTCTCACTGATTAAGACCTAATGATCTATGTAAGAGTCTTCAACATGTTTGTGATAGGTGTTCTCTTGGATAGTCATATGAAATTTCCTTGAGATTGGTTATGAGGACAAAAATAACTACAACAAAGAAAATTCATGACTTGAGCAAAAATGATTAAAAGGTTAGGATGAGGAGCTTTAGGTTTCTATTTAAATTTTGAGATTGAGGGTAAAGAAGAAAGAAAATAATAGTGCACACGTTTAATCCCAGCATTCAGGAGGCAGAGGCAGAGGCAGAGGCAGAGGCAGAGGCAGAGGCAGAGGCAGAGGCAGAGGCAGAGGCAGAGGCAGAGGCAGAGGCAGAGGCAGAGGCAGAGGCAGAGGCAGACAGATCTCTGTGAGTTCACAGCCAGCCAGGTCTACCTAGTGAGTTCCAGAATAGCCAGAGTTAAATAATGAGACCCTGTCTGAAGAAGAAGAAGAAGAAGAAGAAGAAGAAGAAGAAGAAGAAGAAGAAGAAGAAGAAGAAGAAGAAGAAGAAGAAGAAGAAGAAGAAGAAAAAGAAGAAAAGACGATGACAGAGAATGAAGCCCATAATTTATGCAAAAGGGGCGTTTAGGGTATAGAAGGGCTGTATGTCTTACAAACTAAAGTAAGATATTTAACTCTAGTGCTCACTAATATGGATGACTGCCCTTCAAGGCTCCTGCCTCTATTCAGCACATAAGAGTCAAGGCAATGCAATTGACATGAGTTTGAGGCCAGCCTAAACTACATAGTAAGTTCCAGGCCAGCCAGAACTATATAAATCACCCCTGTTTCAACCCCACCTCCCAATTGGAAGTTCCCTGTACTAGATCAAGAAATAGATTATTTTCTGTTTTCTTTGTCCATATTCCTTTTCATAGGAATATTCAAGTTAACAAAATATTCTAGTTCTTCTTCTGTAAATAGCTTCCTAACAAATTCTATTTGTCTTTGTGTGGTTACATATGCCTGTAATCCCAGACTGCAGGAGGCTGAAGTAGGAAGGTCAAAAGTTCAGGGGAAGATTGGGCCACATAGAGAGAACTTATCTCAAGACAACATACATATACACATACATACATACATACGTACATAGTATGTCTGCATTATTAAATAATAAATACATCTGAACTATACTGGAATACTATCAAATTCAGTTTCTGTAATAGTATAAATTTTCATGTGAATTTTAGCTCTCTAACTTACTAACTGTTGACTGATTACTTAAGCAAATTGCTTCTCAGTTTCCTCATATGTAAAATAAGAACAAGGACATGGTATTTCTTCACCAGATTGTTGCAAGAATTATGTACAAAACTGTTCATAAACTCCCAATCAGGTTATATAACTCCAGTCATGTCAACAACAAAGAAAAAGTCTGTTTAACTATTTTTCCCACCTTGATGTTTTGATTTGAAAAAATCCAAAACCAAAAACATGACACTAAGTCTCTTTTTATGAGATAAGTCACAGAAATAAAAACTTTCCTGAGTATTCTTTCTAACAATCACTCCCTGTCCAAATGGAATTGAACTTTCATATTTATATCAGGAAAATGGTTTGCTGAATTCTTAATTTACGCACCATCAACTGAGGTTAAAACAGCAGCATAAGTCACTGATACAGCCCAGAGAACCAATGCTTCATAGAACTAGCACTTCATAAGCACCGGTGTACCAGGAAGTGGAAAGCCCCGGCAAGTCTGGAACCACTACAAGGATTAGTCAAATCTTGTGAGGTAAAAGACAGTGTAGCTGAGTCTAGCTGGCCTCTGGCCAGCAAAATCATGTTAGACCTGTTTGATTCATGTGTGGTTGAATTGGCTTGTGACACAACATACAATTATGAGGTCAAAATGTTGACCTTTTCGGGACCACTGAGAAAAATCCAAATACATTTAAATATCAGAGTTGAATCTTATGCCCCTACCCTTTAAATCACAATATATTTACTATCCAAGGTTCAACCACAAAACAGGCAGTTACAAGTTTGAAGGGGGAAAAAGAGAATGAGGGAAGCATAGGCTTTAACATACACAGATTTGGCACTGGCACACCTTGTTATAAATATACACGATATCATTCCACACCCCCCTTTTCATTCTCTTGTACAATGGCACTACATCTAAGAACCCTTCAGAACTCTGAGTATAATGTGAGGACGTTCTGTTCCTGACTCAGCTTTCTTAACTTTTCCTCCGTTTCTTTGCAGTGTCAATATAATGAAGTGATTGAATGAAGAACTGGCAGAACAAATACTGAACTTTGACAGTAGGCTACTGGACACATTAGAAACACCCAGAAATTTCTGATCATGCATAAATAATTACAACCATTATCCTATCTTGATGGCCTCCTTTAAATCAGTTGAGGTTCCAGGCGTACTGCAGTAGTCTAAACTGTTCATGATTTTCAAGCATTGCTTTCTACATCTCTCTCACACTCAACAAGTGAAAGCAGGAAATCAAAATTATCAAGAATCTCATCCACCAAAATATAATTATATGTTATATGAATAATTTAAGAGTTTTCTGGGTAAGCACGCATTTTAAATAAACAGAAAGTATCTTTTTAAATATCTGTCTGGGGCCGTCAGGTAGCGACTGCTGCCAAGCCTGAGGACTGGACTGGAATTCAAGCTCTGCCACCCACACAATGGAAGAAAAGAACCAACTCCTAAAAGTTGTACTCTGACATCTATACTCATACCACCACACACACGCACACACGCACGCATGCACGCACGCATGCACGCACGCACGCACATGTACGCACACACGTGAGAGAGAAGAAATAAATGAAATGTAATAAAACATTTTAAATTCTAAATGTTAACACCAAAAATATTTGCTGCTTGGAGCAGTGACTCATGCCTCTATTTAGCACGTAAGAGGCTGAAATAAGGTATTGGGCACAAGTTTGAGGCCAGCTTAATCTACATAGTAAGTTTCAGGCCAGCCAGAACCACATAAAACATCTGTTTCAACTCCACCTCCCAATATGTCGTGTGTGTGTATGTGTGTGTGTGTGTGTGTGTGTGTGTGTGTGTGTGTGTGTGTGCTCGCGCACGTGCATGTGTGCATTATTGTTGTTTTCTTTATGTTATATATAAATTTTTTAACTCAGGATATTTATGAGGAAACACAGATTGTAAGTATACAGTTCATTGACTTTTCTCAAGGCAAACATAGCCCATGTACTTATTATTGAGATAAGAAATAAAATACCATGACATCTCTTGTGCTTTATACATCTCTCTCTGGCTCTCTATCCACAAAGCAAAATACTTCCATGGCTTCTTTCATTGTCCACTGCTCTTATATGTCCAAACTTTGTGTAAATGAAACTATAGAGCATTCATTTGTTTTTTCTATCCAGTCTCCTTTATGTCTCATTACATTTATAAGACTCAACCACATCATTGCATAGATGCCCATTGTGTGAATGTACGAATTATTTATTCATTAGAAACTTGATGAGTATTTGGGTTGCTTCCAATTCTTGGCTATCAGGAGTAATGTTAGGAGCATTCATTAATGTATGTTTGGTACATTCATGTTCACATCTTCTCTTGCATCTAACTAAAAGAGGAATTAGTGGGTAGCTAAGTGACATTGGGTTAAATATAGAGTCCTGCAGCTTCATGAAGTGATTGTATAAATGTATCCCTGTGCCCCTAGTAGTTCCTGCAAAGCCCAGATGCTTTTGCTTCCTCATGAATACTAGTTGTTATCTATCTTTTCACAATAGCTTTCTGGGTAATTTTCCTTAACTATGTGCTTCTGAGTACAGGTGGCCACACAATCCAGAAGAGGGCATTAGATGGCCTAGAACTGAAGTTGGCACTTGTAAGCCAACTGGCATGTGTGCTGGGAGCCAAACTCAGGTCTGCTGCAAGAACAGCAAGTACTCTTAACCACTGAGCCATCTCTCTAGCTTCTCTAGGTGCTTTAATTTACAATCCTCTGTCCATTGGTGTTGTTGAGAAGTGTTTCATGAACATTTGTCCTCATTGTTTGAAAGTGTTTGAGCACTCGCATGTGCAGGGTTCCAGGCACAATTCTCAGCGCCCCTAAAATAAATGTGGGATTCTATGGAAAAATGTTCATCTTTGTATGAGGGCATCTGATCTACCTCACTGTGGTGACTCATGCCTGCAATCCCAGAACTAAAGTGACTGAAACAAGAGAATGGCCATAAGTTTGAGAGTATCCTGGGCTATATAACAACAACTTGTCTCAAAAGGGATCACGTGATCCACTAGTTTCGTCATTTGTCTATCATATGTGTCTTCCTGTTGAATTATGGTTCTTTAGCTAGTCTAGTCACCTCCACTTTCTGACTGCACTTTCCATAAACATTCCCTGTCTGCAGCTTATTAGTATATTCTCTGTGATGTTTTGATTAACTCAAATTCTTAATGTTTCATTTTACATCATCATTTTCATCAATAATGACTTTGTTGGCTAGTGAAATGTTTCTGTGGATAAAGGTATTTTTGCCTTCACACCTGATGGCCTGAGTTTATCCCTGGAAGCCACATGGTACAAGGCAAGAACTGATTCCTTCCAGGTGGCCTCTGACCTCCACATACGTGCCAGAGCAAACTATAAAATAAATAAACAAATAATTTAAAATAATGATCCAGGTTCTATTTCTAAATTTTTTTCTCAAAGTCAGCACACTACTTTTTAATAGTTTTTGACTATTAGATGTTTGACATTTAGATGTTTGCTCCATTTGTAATGAAACTTTATATATTATGGTCTAGAAGTGAGATTTCTTTTTTCCCCATTTCTAGCAATATGCTACAAATTTTGCAACATTTATTGAAAAGCCCACCTGTGCCTCATGAACCAAAGTGCCATTACTTCCCCTAAGTCAAGTATCTAGATGTGCTCATCTGTTTTGGAATTCTCTGTTCTTCCTCATTGTGCTTTTGAGATAATTATGTATACTGATGTTACATATCCCACTTGATTTTCCCTAGGTATTTGATTTTAATGGTACTATAAATGTCAGGTGCTTTTGCTATTGGAGAAAGAATCTCACTACGCAAACCTGGATAGACCCGTAACTCTCCATGCAGATCAGTTTGGCCTTAAACTCACAGATCTACCTGCCTCTGCCTCCCAAGTGTTGACTAAATGTTTATGTCAGACTAGGGAGAAGGTTCAGAAGTTAGAAACACTTGTTATTCGTACCTTGAACCCAGGTTTGATTCTCAGTATTCACATGTCAAGTCACAGCCATTCATAATAACTCCATTTCCAGGGGATCCACCACCCTCTTCTGACTCCATGAGCACATGTACACAGACATACATGAAAGCAAAACAATTATATACATAAAATAAATCTAAAAAGGTGTGTATTCTCACTCCCAGGCTTCTGTGACTATTTCTGGCACACATAAATTAAGTTATATGTCTCAACTTATGTAACCTTAAAGACACATTGTTTTATTTCAGTAGCCTACTGATTCTCTTAGATTTTCTCGATACACAATCGCATCGACAAGTGACAGTTTTCTTTCTTTTCAATCTCATGAATTTCCTTTCCTGTTTTGTTGCAGTGTCTAGGACTGTATAATGATCAAAGACAACCCCTTATCTCTTCCTCTATTGTGGTGTATGGAGGAGGAAGGTTCTTTAAACAGTCACCATCAAATGTTTTCTGCATGCTTTTTGATTAAACAATCAGATTTCCACTAGAACTTCCTAGTCTACGAAATGTTTTAGCTTTTTAACTTTGAATAGGAATCAGATTTCCTCAAATATGTTCCAGCATCAGCTGTGTCCTTCACCCTATAATTAGATCCATTGAGTTTAAAAATGCTAATGACACTTGAATTTCTGAAATCAACCGTTCATAAACTTTATGATATATATTGTCCTTTGTAATATAACCTCGCTGGAGCTTACTTGATGATAAGTTAATATTTCCTATTAGACATCCCTTTGAAAAGTTTTAAAACTTAATAAGTGAAAACTGAACTGTGGCCAAAAAATACCCACCATAGGTCTGTATTATCAGTTTAATGGTTGAAATATTCTCCATAATGCTGTGTCATAATCTAAACTCACTATTGAATATGCAAGGATAATTCCAGAAGACTAACGTCATAAACTCTCATGTGCATAATTACCTGATTCTAACCTGTATCTGTCTGACAGAGCACTTGTCAGCACTGACATGACATGACATGTCAGTCATGTCTTTTGGGTTTTTTGTTTGTTTGTTTTTGTTTGCTCCTTTATTTAGTCCCATTAATTTCATTTTTTCTTTCTTCTTTTTAATATTTTATTTACATTTCAAATGTTTCTATATTTTCCAGGTCTCCTCTTTGGAACCCCCCTATACCCCCTCACCCCACCCCCTGCCTCGATGAGGGTAGTCCCCTACACACCCACCCACCCACTCACCCACTCACCCACTCACCCACTCTCGTCTTCCTTCCTTGGCATTCCCCGATACTGGGGCACATAACACCCTCAGGAACAAGGGCCTCTCCTCTTCCTGATGGCTAACAAGACCCTCCTCTGCCACATATGGGGCCAGCACAATAGGTCCCTCCATGTGTATTCTTTCGTTGGTTATCCAGTCTCCAGGAGCATCAGCGGGTCAGGCCAGTTGACACTGTTGCTCCCTCCATGGGGCTGCACACACCCTCAGCTCCTACAGTCCCTAATCCAACTACCCCATCTGGGATCTCACACTCAGCCTAATGATTGCTATGAAGTGTATTTTGGGTATTTCGAACTTTTGGGCTAATATCCACTTATCAGTGAGTACATACCCTGTTTATTCTTTTGTGACTGAGTTACCTTGCTCAGGATGATATGTTCAAGTTCCATCCATTTGCCTGCAAATTTCATGAAGTCATTGTTTTTAATAGCTGAGTAGTACTCCATTGTATAAATGTACCACATTTTCTGTATCCATTCCTCTGCTGAGGGACATCTGGGTTGTTTCCACCTTCTTGCTATTACAAATATGGCTGCTGTGAACATAGTGGAGCAAGTATCTTTATTACATGTTGGAGCATCTTCTGGGTATATGCCCAGGAGTGGTATACCTAGGTCCTCAGGTAGTATTATGGCCATTTTTCTGAGGGTACACCAAGCTGATTTTCAGAGTGGTTGTAGAGCTTGCAATTCCAGCAGCAGTGGAGGAGTGTTCATCGTTCTCCACATCCTCGCCAGCATCTGCTGTCACCTGAGTTTTTGATCTTAGCCATACTGACTGGTATGAGGTGGGATCTCAAACTTGTTTTGATTTGCATTTCCCAATGACTAAGAATGTTGAGCATTTCTTTAGGTGCTTCTCAGCCCTGCGAATTTCCTCAGTTGAGAATTCTCTGTTGAGCTCTGTTCCCCATTTTTCATAGGATTATTTGGTTCTATGAAGTCTAACTTCTTGAGTTCTTTGTATATATTGGATATTAGCCCTCTATCAGACATAGCATTGGTTAAGATCTTTTCCCAATCTGTTGGTTACCATTTTGTCCTATTGACAGTGTCCTTTGCCTTACAGAAGCTTTGCAATTTTAAGAGGTCCCATTTGTCGATTCTTGATCTTAGAGCATAAGCCATCAGTGTTCTGTTCAGGAACTTTTCCCCTGTACCCAGGTGTTCGAGAATTTTCACCACTTTCTGCTCTATTAGATTCAGTGTATCTGGTATTATGTGGAGGTCCTTGATCCACTTGGACTTGAGCTTTGTACAGGGAAATAGAAATGGATCAATTCTCATTCTTCTGCATGCAGACCACCGGTTGAACCAGCACCATTTGTTGAAAATGCTGTCTTTTTTCCACTGAGTGGTTTTAGCTCCTTTGTCAAAGACCAAGTGACCATAGGTGTGTGGGTTCATTTCTGGGTCTTCAATTCTATTCCATTGATCTACCTGCCTGTCACTGTACCAATATCATGGAGTTTTTATCACTACTGCTCTGTAGTAAAGCTTGAGGTCAGGAATGCTGATTCCCCCAGAAGTTCTTTTGTTGTTGAGAATAGCTTTGGCTATCCTGAGTTTTTTGTTGTTCCAAATGAATTTGAGAATTGCTCTTTCTAAGTCTCTGAAGAATTGAGTTGGAATTTTGATGGGGATTGCATTGAATCTGTAGATTGCTTTTGGCAGGATGGCCATTTTTACTATATTAATCCTGCCAATCCATGAGCATGGGAGATCTTTTCACCTTGTGAGGTCTTCTTCGATTTCTTTCTTCATAGACTTGAAGTTCTTGTCATACAGATCTTTTACTTGCTTGGTTACAGTCACACAAAGATACTTTATTTTTTTGTGACTATTGTGAAGGGTATCATTTCCCTAATTTCTTTCTCAGTCTGTTTATCCTTGGAGTATAGGAAGGCTACTGATTTGTTTGAGTTAATTTTATATCCGACTACTTTGCTGAAGTTGTTTATCAGCTGTAGCAGTTCTCTGGTGGAATTTTTCGGTCACTAAAGTATAGGGTCATATCATCTGCAAAGAGTGATATTTTGATTTCTTCCTTTCCAATTTGTATCCCTTTGACCTCTTTTTGTTGTCTAATTGCTCTAGCTAGAACTTCAATTACTATATTGAATAGATAGGGAGAGAGAGGGCAACCTCATCTAGTCCCTGGTTTTAGTGGGATTGCTTCGAGTTTCTCTCCATTTAGTTTGATGTTGGCTACTGGTTTGCTGTATATGGCTTTTACTATGTTTAGATATGGGCCTTGAATTCCTGATCTTTCCAAGTCTTTTTTCATGGGGGGATGTTGAATTTTGTCAAATGCTTTTTCAGAATCTAATGAAATGACCATGTGGTTTTTTTCTTTGAGTTTGTTTATGTAGTGGATTACATTGATGGATTTCGGGTATTGAACCATCCCTGCATCCCTGGGATGAAGCCTATTGATGATGAGGAATGATGGTTTTGAAGTGTTCTTGGATTTGGTTTGCGAGAATTTTATTGAATATTTTTGCATTGATATTCATAAGGGAAATTGGTCTGAAGTTTTCTTTCTTTGTTGGGTCTTTCTGAGGTTTTGGTATCCATGTAACTGTGGCCTCATAGAAGGAATTGGGTAGTGTTCCTTCTGTTTCTATTCTGTGGAATAGATTGAAGAGTATTGGTATTAGGTCTTCTTTGAAGGTCTGATAGAATTCTGCAGTGAATCCGTCTGGTCCTGGGTTTTTTTTGGTTGGGAGACTTTTAATGACTGCTTCTATTTCTTTAGGCATGATGAGACTGTTTAGATGGTTTATCTGATCCTGGCTTAAATTTGGTATTTGATATCTGTCTAGAAAATTGTTCATTTCATCCAGATTTTGCAGTTTTGTTGAGTATAGGCTTTTGTAGAAGGATCTGATGATTTTTGGAATTTCCTCAGAATCTGTTGTTATGTCTCCCTTTTCATTTCTAATTTTGTTAATTTGATACTCTCTCTGTGCCCTCTGGTTATTCTGACTAAGGGTTTATCTATCTTGTTGATTTTTCTCAAAGAACCAACTCCTGGTTTTGTTGATTCTTTGTATAGTTCTTTTTGTTTCTACTT
>CM052722.1:82330857-82369106 GCA_028551405.1 Uromys caudimaculatus | reverse complement strand
CTCTGTTGTTAGCTGATCTTACTCTGTCTGGTTATGGCTTGCCCCTCCTGCAGGTCTCTGTGTCAGTACTCCTTGAAGACCAGCTCTCTCTGAGAGGTGTTTGGGTTTGGAGAGCTGTGGCACCGGGTCTGATCTCGGTCCCTGTGTCTCTCGGGTTCGGGGCAGTTCCTGGTGAGCTGTGGGGCGTGTCTTTGGCCCTCTCCTGGCTTTTCCGAGCTCCTGAGAGGGATCTTTGTCCCGGCTCTAATTAGCTGTGGAGACCTGTGGCCCAAGCTGAGGTTCCAGGCCGCCGCTGGAAGTTGCTGTCCGTCAGTCTCTGTGGCCCGCAGAAAGCGGGTGGAATCAGTGAGCTCTGGGGCTTGTGTTGCCCCCGCTAGGGGCTTTTCCATGTTCCTGGGAGAGAAAATTTTCTCCCGAAGCTGCTTGACTATGGAATCCTAGTGTCCCAGGGAAAAGTATCCTGCCTCAGCCACCCGTGTTGGGATCCAGGGAGGTTTCTAAGCCCGCCTACCTCAGTTCCCTGTGTCTCGGGTTCGGGGCAGTTCCTGGTGAGCTGTGGGGCGTGTCTTTGACCCACTCCCGGCTTTTCCGAGCTCCTGAGAGGGATCTTTGTCCCGGCGCTAATTAGCTGTGGAGCCCTGTGGCCCAAGCTGAGGTTCCCGGCCCATGAGTGCTCATTTTTAAGTACATAATTTTAATAAAGATTGTTGTGTAAATCCAGTTTGTTAAAGAACAATGACTTTATAAAAGTTCAGATGTAACATATTTTCCAGAAGTAATGAATGACATTTGCTCCTAAAGTATAAAGACATTCAAATGCTAATCAAAAACCTCAAGTTAATATTGTGAAACAAATGACCACTTTGTTTTGTTGTTTCTTATGAGACAGAGCCACTCTCTTGCCCAGGCTGGCCTAGATCTTATCATACAGCACAGGCTGACTTCAAACTCAGAGTAATCCTCCTGTCCCAGTTTGACCAATGTTGAGATTACAGGCACAAACCATGACATCCTGCTTAATTTTAAAAATAGATAGACTTGACCGTTTATTAATGACTTTTGGTATAGTATTAGCATTTGGATAGTAATAAAATTTCACGATGTTTTAATAAACATTTGAATCATCAAAATGTTGAACTACGAGCTCAGGAAAAGGAAAGAAAACATGAATATCTTCTCTTTGAAGATTTGTGTGTTTTTAAAACAATCGTTCCTATAAAGAAAAAATAGTTTGGAACCGTAGGAAATTTGTAAAAAAAGCTGTTGGTGTTTGAGTAGAGATTGTTGTCTGCTCACGCATCACATCTGTGAGTCAAAGACAGTACTAACATGTGTATGAAACACGTGCAAACATTAGCTTTTGCCATCATTTCCCAAACAATTGATTGTAACAACTTTTTAAAACCATTTACATCTAAAGACAACCTAACATATATGGGAAGGAGTACATAGGTTGCTGAAAGATTTGATCATCTAAAAAAAATGTAATTACTACTAATACTAATACTTTGTGAGAGAGGTCTTACAACACAGTAGCATTATTCACTTAGCATGTGTCATTCCCTAGGTCCAACAAGGGCAAAAAGCCAGGTCCTGTGGCACAGACCTCTAATCCAAGAACTTTGAAACTAGAAGCAGGAGGATCAGTTGACCTCAAGATTTTATTTGTCTGTATACTAAACCAAACTGGGCTAGACAAAGTCCTGTCTTGGAGCAAAAACAGCTATCTATTTAGTGTCTCAATAGAGCAGCGTTTCTCTTATTGTGGGTCATATAACAGATATCTTATATATTGGGTATTTACATTATGATTCATAACAGTAGTAAAATTACAGTAATGAAGTAGCAAAGAAATGATTTTACTGTCAAAGTCACTACAACATGAGGAACTATATTAAAGGGTCATAGAATCAGGAAGGTTGAGAACCACTGCAATAGAGAAATACAACAGCTTCATGTGGTTTGCAGGACAGGGCTTTGGGTGGAAAGTAAACAGTAGACATACTTCCTAGGAAACGTAATCTCTACCACTCTCACCATCACAATGCCCTAGACTTCATTTCCTACAAGGAAGTATAGACTTTATGAATTCCCAAACTGACAAACCAGGCTGCAAGGTTAACTGATACATACTTGCTTTTATGAGGTTTCCTAGAATATGAAAAAAATAATTTCCCAAGAATAAATTTATAAATACATTGTTTATCCTCTGGCATTTCCTTTCCAAATCCATTAGACTTCCTTCTCTGCTCCATGGGAGAGCACCAACAGTGGGGTTGTTCTTCTATAAGAGTACACCTTCCCTTGAGAGTTCCCATTCTCTTCCAGAGAAGCAGATATCCAAACCTAAGTGTCAGGGTGTCCTATGGTTGCTAGTTTCTGCTTATCTCACGTGCCTTCTTGGTTCTTTTAACTTTGCCTATAACAGTATAAATAGTTCTTTCAATACATTTTATCCCAAAATTCAAGGTAAGTATGTGTTCCATTTCTTGGTAGAATTCTGACTTACACAAACCTCACTATGTTTTTTTCCCATGCAATACCTTAGGCAGAATTGAGGTTTGTATTATGTTCCTTAGAATATTAAGATAGGTGTACTGTGCTCCACATAGAGTTAGCCTATTAAGGCTTTGGAATTCATCAGTTATCACAGTTTACATACCACTATCTCAAGTGTGCTATGGTTGATGAGAATAAACATCAAATATTTGCTTTACAGAAGAAGGAAAGGGGTTGTGAGATGACTCAGCAGGTAAAGGTGCTTGCTGCCATGCCTGACGACCTAAAGTGGCATTCTCACACCCCACATGGTGGAAGGAGAGGACCAACTTTCACACATTAGGCTCTGACTTCTACATGTAGGTCATGGAAATAAATATACACACGTGCCTACACACACACACACACACACACACACACACACACACACACAAATAAGCAAAGATCGGTAAGTGTAACAAAAAAATAGATATAAGAGGTGTTCTAAAATAGCCAGTATTTCAAAAACAGGTATGCGTTTTGTAATATTCAAAATAGGGAAAATCTATCTGTGTGTAATTATTATTTTGTTATGATAAAAAGAACCCTAGATCCCTTCTTTTGTCTTTAAAAATGTAGTACACTATCATTATCTACAATCACTATACTGAGCAACCAAACACCACATGAATAGAATTCTTTGAAATGTACTGCATATACACAATAGAGTACTATCAAGCCTAGTGGTAGAATGCTTGCCTTGCGTGTTCAACACCCAAATTCAGTACTGGCAAAGAGAAAAGAAAGGAAAGAAAAATAAAGCACCTTGCCAGTTGTGGCAAAATTGATGGCCCATATGCCAAGTGAAAAAATAAGCCACATCAATGGATGGGGTGGCACTTGAGTGGTAGAGGCAGGAGGATATCAGGATTTAAGGCTAGCCCTGGTTACAATAGTGGGTGCCTATCTTTAAAAAAAATGAAAAGGGAAGGGAAGGGAAGGGAAGGGAAGGGAAGGGAAGGGAAGGGAAGGGAAGGGAAGGGAAGGGAAGGGAAGGGAAGGGAAGGGAAGGGAAAGGAAGGGAAAGGAAGGGAAGGGAAGGGAAGGGAAAGGAAGGGAAGGGAAAGGAAGGGAAATTAGCTGTGTACAAAAAGAGTACATCATCTCACTAATAAGAAGTGCCCCTCCCTTTTGTTACCCACACTGCCCATTTGTTTCTTCATTTTGCAGTAACAAATTTCAAGTCACATTTCTTTTAGTAGGCTGTAGAAAAAGCTTACTTCCATGCCTCTTTCATCTTCTAGAGCCTGACTGTATCTCTTGGCTTGTCCACACACACCATCTTGCGACAAATCAGAGAAAGATTTGACAGAATAGTCAGAGATAGGATACACCCAATTCTTAGAAGAAGTGATATTTAAGAGTAGTTCAAGAAGAGTGAAGGCATTTCAGTCAGTTCAGTGCCTGATGTAATTGTTGTTTAGAAGGCTTACTGCTCAATAAGCTCACCCTTTCCAGCTCTTTCTGAACTCTGGCTCACTGGTTCAATACAGCTGTTCTAGCTCAAACTCCTCTCTGAGCTGACTGATTCAAGCTGGCTTCTCTCAGTTTCTCACTGAACTGCCCTACTTGGCTTCAAACTAATGCTCGCAATTTGTTCTAATCTTTAGGCTTCTTCTTATTTCCTGGCTTCAACTGCCTCAGTTGAACTGAATGAACCACATGAACTCATGAGCAAACACAACTTCACTGTCCTACATTCACTTCATTGATTCCCACCTGATTGACTGAACTGACCGAAATGCCTTCACTCTTCTTGAACTACTCTTAAATATCACTTCTAAGAGTTGGGTGTTTCCTATCCTTGACTCACTCTGTCAAATCTTTCTTTGATTCGTCACTTTGACCCTCAATTAGATGTGATATTTTGGGATTAAAGTTGTGTACTAAAGGATTCCTGCCAGAGGAATTAAAGGTGTGTAGTAAGGGCATGTCTACATTCTATCCAAATCACACAGATTAGAGCAGACATGTTGCTGGATTAAAATTCCTCTAAAAATTCTCATTGACATCTCTCTCAACATCAATTGTCTCAGCTCCCCTCAATAAAAAGACACAGACTAAGCGAATGGATGCAAAAAAGGGATCCATCCTTCTGGTGCATCAAAGAAACACACCTCAATATCAAGGCTATATCATATCAGGGTAAATGGATGGGAAAGATATTCCAATGGAGCTAAAAAAAAAAAACAAGCTAGTGCTTCCGGTTTCCATCTGTGGCAGGAGACCTCTGCCTGGGCCACCAGGGTTCCACAGCCAAGCAGCCCCAGAGGAGAGTTAACCTTCCAGGAGCGTGGAAAAGCTGTGAGTGAGGATAAGACAAGCACCACTGCTCACCAGAGCCACCTGGAAGCCACGGGACACAAGGACTGAGGTAAAGTCAGGCATAGGAACCTTCCGATTTCCATCTGTGGCAGGAGACCTCTGCCTGGGCCACCAGGGTCCCATAGCCAAGCAGCAGCAGGAGCCAAGTTAATCTCCCAGGCACTCAGGACCCAGAGACAGAGGAAGAAAAGTCAGGGACAGGAACCTTCCAGTTTCCATCTGTGGTGGGAGACTTGTGCCTGGGCCACCGGAATTCCATAGCCAAGTAGCGCCAGGAGAAATCTACCCTCCCAGGAGGATGGAAAAGCCATGAGGGGGGTTAGGACAAGCACCACTGCTCACCGGGACCTGGGGAACAATGCCTGGGCCAAAGGGCTCCAGGAAAGAGCTGGTATCCCAGGAGTGCTGACACACCTTCGAGCATAGGCAAAACCACCAATTCTGTTCAAACTCACTGGATCAAGAGGGACCCTTGCAGAGCCATCAGGACACAGGAACCAAGGGACAGCTGGGGACAAGATCCTTCTGGTTTCTGTTTGCACCCCAGAGCTGACCCTGTGCCACAGCTCTCCAAACCCAATCACATCTCAGAGAGAGCTGGTCTTCAAGGAGTATTGATACAGAGGCCTGCAGGAGGGACAAGCCACAGCCAGACAGAGTAAGATCAGCTAACATCAGAATTAACAAGATGGTAAAAGGCAAGGGCAAGAACACAAGGAACAGAAACCAAGGCTACTTGGCATCATCAGAACCCAGCTCTGCCACCACAGCAAGCCCTGGATATCCCAACACAACAGAAAAGCAAGAATCAGATTTTAAATCAGTTCTCATGATGATGACAGAAGAATTTAAGAAGGACATAAATAAATCCCTTAAAGAAATACAAGAGAACACAGGTAAACAGCTAGAAGCCCTTGAAGAGGAAACACAAAAATCCATTAAAGAATTACAGGAAAACACAATCAAACAGACAAAAGAAATGAACAAAACCATACAGGAACTAAAAATGAAAATAGAATCAATAAAGAAATCACAAAGGGAGACAATGCTGAAGTTAGAAAACCTAGGAAAGACATCAGGAGTCATAGATGCAAGGATAACCAACAGAATACAAGAGATAGAAGAGAGAATCTCAGGAGCAGAAGATACCATAGACAACATTGACACAACAGTAAAAGAACACACAAAATGCAAAAAGCTCCTAACCCAAAAGATCTATGAAATCCAGGACACAATGAGAAGACAGAACCTAAGGATAATAGGTATAGAAGAGAGTGAAGATTCCCAACTTAAAGGACCAGTAAATATCTTCAACAAAATCATAGAAGAAAACTTCCCTAACTTAAAGAAAGAGATGAACATAAATATACAAGAAGCTTACAGAACTCCAAATAGATTGGACCAGAAAAGAAATTCCTCCCATCACATTATAGTGAAAACACCAAACACAAAACAAGGAAAGAATATTAAAATCAGTAAGAGAAAAAGGTCAAGTAATATATAAAGGCAGACCTATCAGAATTATACCAGACTTCTCACCAGAGACTATGAAAGCTAGAAGATCCTGGGCAGAACTCATATAGACCCTAAGAGAACACAACTGCCAGACCAGGCTGCTATACCCAACAAGACTCTCAATTACCATACATGGTGAAACCAAAATATTCCATGACAAAACCAAATTTACACAATAGGTTTCCACAAACCCAGCCCTACAAAGGATAATAGATGGTAAACGTCAACTCAAGGAGGGAAACTAAACTCTAGAAAACACAAGAAAGTAATCTTTCAACAAACTGAAAAGAAGATAGCCATGCAAACCTAAAAGTAACATTGAAAATAACAGGAAGCAACAATCACTATTCCTTAATATCTCTTAATATCAATGGACTCAATTCCACAATAAAAAGACATAGACTGACAGGCTGTATCCATAAAGAGGACACAGCATTTTGCTGCATTCAGGAAACACACCTCCGTGATAAAGACAAACACTACCTCAGAGTAAAGGGATGGAAAACAAGTTTCCAGGAATATGGTCCCAAGAAACAGGCTGGAGTAGCCATTCTAATACCAGATAAAATCAACTTTCACCCAAAAGTCATCAAAAAAGATAAGGAAGGTCACTTCATAATCATCAAAGGAAAAATCTACCAAGAAGAACTCTCAGTTCTGAACATCTATGCTCCAAATGCAAGGGCACCCACATTCATAAAAGAAACTTTACTAAAGCTCAAAGCACACATTGCATTTCACACAATAATAGTAGGCGACTTCAATACCCCATTATCATCAATGGACTGATCTTGGAATCACAAACTAAACAGAGACACAGTGAAACTAACAGAGGTTATGAAGCAAATGTATTTAACAGATATCTATGGAACATTCCATCCTAAATCAAAAGAATATACCTTCTTCTCAGCACCTCATGGTACCTTCTCCAAAATTGACCATATAATCAATCACAAAACAAACCTCCACAAATACAAGAAGATTGATATAATTCCATTCCTCCTTCAGATCACTACGGATTAAGGCTAGTCTTCAAAGGCAACAAAAACAACAGAAAGCCCACATACTCATGGAAGCTGAACAATGCTCTACTAAATGATAACTTGGTCAAGAAAGAAACAAAGAAATTAAAGACTTCCTAGAATTTAATGAAAATGAAAGTACAACATGCCCAAACTTATGGGACAGAATGAAAGCAGTGTTAAGAGGAAAACTCATAGCATTGAGGGCCTCCAAAAGAAACTAGAGAGAGCATACACTAGCAGATAAACAGCACACCTGAAAGCTCTAGAACAAAAAGAAGCTAATGCACCCAAGAGGAGTAGAAGACAGGAAATAATCAAACTCATGGCTGAAATCAACCAAGTAGAAACAAAAAGAACTATACAAAGAATCAACAAAACCAGGAGTTGGTTCTTTCAGAAAATCAACAAGATAGATAAACCCTGAGCCAGACTAACCAGAGGGCATAGAGACAGGATCCACATTAACAAAATTGGAAATGAAAAGGGAGACATAACAACAGATTCTGAGGAAATTCAAAAAATCAACAGATCTTACTACAAAAGCCTATACTCAACAAAACTGCAAAATCTGGATAAAATGGACAATTTTCTGGACAGATATCAAACACCAAAGTTAAGTCAGGATCAGATAAACCATCTAAACAGTCTCATAATGCTTAAAGAAATAGAAGCAGCCATTAAAACTCTCCCAACCAAAAACAGCCCAGGTCCAGATGGGTTCACTGCAGAATTCTATCAGACCTTCTAAGAAGACCTAATACCAATACTCTTCAATCTATTCCACATTATAGAAACAGAAGGAACACTACCCAATTCCTTCTATGAGGCCACAATCACACTGATACCAAAACCTCACAAAGACCCAACAAAGAAAGAAAACTTCAGACCAATTTCCCTTATGAATATCAATGCAAAGATACTCAATAAAATTCTCGCAAACCGAATCTAAGAAGACATCAAAACGATCATTCATCACGATCAAGCAGGTTTCATCCCAGGGATGCAGGGATGGTTCAATACCCAGAAATCCATCAATGTAATCCACTACATAAACAAACTCAAAGAAAAAAACCACATAGTCATTTCATTAGATGCTGAAAAAGCATTTGACAAAATTCAACATCCCTTCATGATAAAAGTCTTGGAAAGATCAGAAATTCAAGGACCATACCTAAACATAGTAAAAGCAATATACAGCAAACCAGTAGCCAACATCAAACTAAATGGAGAGAAACTGGAAGCAATCCCACTAAAATCAAGGACTAGACAAGGCTGCCCTCTCTCTCTCTGTCTATTCAATACAGTAACTAATGTTCCAGCTAGAGCAATTAGACAACAAAAAGAGGTCAAAGGGATACAAATTGGAAAGGAAGAAATCAAAATATCACTCTTTGCAGATGATATGATCGTATACTTAAGCGATCCAATAAACTCCACCAGAGGACTGCTGCAGCTGATAAACAACTTCAACAAAGTGGCCGGATAAAAAATTATCTCAAACAAATCAGTAACCTTCCTATATTCGAAAGATAAACAGGCTGAGAAAGAAATTAGGGAAATGATACCCTTCACAATAGTCAGAAACAATATAAAGTATCTTGGTGGTACTCTAACGAAGCAAGGGAAAGATCTGTATGACAAGAACTTCAAGTCTCTGAAGAAAGAAATCGAAGAAGACCTCAGAAGGTGAAAAGATCTCCCATGCTCTTGGATTGGGAGGATTAATATAGTAAAAATGGCCATCCTGCCAAAAACAATCTACAGATTCAATCCAATCCCCATCAAAATTCCAACTCAATTCTTCAGAGACTTAGAAAGAACAAGTCTCAAATTCATTTGGAACAACAAAAAAACCCAGGATAGCAAAAGCTATTCTCAACAACAAAAGAACTTCTGAGGGAATCAGCATTCTTGACCTCAAGCTTTACTACAGAGCAGTAGTGATAAAAACTGCATGGTATTGGTACAGCGACAGGCAGGTAGATCAATGGAATAGAATTGAAGACCCAGAAATGAACCCACACACTTATGGTCACTTGATTTTTGACAAAGGAGCTAAAACCACCCAGTGGAAAAAAGACAGCATTTTCAACAAATGGTGCTGGTTCAATTGGCCGTCTACATGTAGAAGAATGAGAATTGATCCATTCCTATCTCCTTGTACAAAGCTCAAGTCCAAGTGGATCAAGGACCTCCACATAAAACCAGTTACACTGAATCTAATAGAAGAGAAAGTGGGGAAAAATCTCGAACACCTGGGTACAGGGGAAAAGTTACTGAACAGAACACCAATGGCTTATGCTCAAGATCAAGAATCAACAAATGGGACCTCATGAAATTGCAAAGCTTCTGTAAGGCAAAGGACACTGTCAATAGGACAAAATGGCAACCAACAGATTGGGAAAAGATCTTAACCAATGCTATGTCTGATAGAGGGCTAATATCCAATATATACAAAGAACTCAAGAAGTTAGACTCCAGAAAACCAAATAACTCCATCAAAAAATGGGGAAAAGAGCCAAATAGAGAATTCTCTACTGAGCAAATTTGTAGGGCTGAGAAGCACCTAAAGAAATGTTCAACATCCTTATTCATCAGGGAAATGCAAATCAAAAGAAGTCTGAGATTCTGAAGTCTGACACCAGTCAGAATGGCTTAGATCAAAAATTCAGGTGACAGCAGATGCTGGCGAGGATGTGGAGAAAGAGGAACACTCCTCCATTGTTGGTGGGATTGCAGGCTGGTACAACCACTCTGGAAATCAGTTTGACGGACCCTCAGAAAAATGGACATGATACTACCTGAGGACCCAGCTATACCTCTCCTGGGTATATACCCAGAAGATGCTCCAACATGGAATAAAGACACATGCTCCACTATGTTCATAGCAGCCATATTTATAATAGCCAGAAGCTGGAAACAACCCAGATGTCCCTCATCAGAGGAATGAATACAGAAAATGTGGTACATTTACACAATGGAGTACTACTCAGCTATTAAAAACAATGATTTAGTGCAATTTGCAGGCAAATGGATAGAACTTGAAAATATCATCCTGAGCAAAATAACTCAGTCTCAAAAGAACGAACATGGTATGTACTCACTGATAAGTGGATATTAGCTCAAAAGTTCGGAATACCCAACTTTCACATTCCAGTAACCGCTGGACTGAGAGTGAGGTCCCAGATGGAGGAGTTGGAGAAGGGACTGAAGGAGCTTAGGCAGTTTGCAGTTCCATGGAGGGAGCAACAGTGTCAATTGTCCCCCCCCAAGGTCCTCCTGGAGGCTGGACCACCAACCAAAGAATACACATCAAGGGACCCATGGCTTGGACCACATATATGGCAGAGTAGGGCCTTGTTGGCCATCAGGGGGAGGAGAGACCCTTGGGCCTGAGGGTGTTAGAGGCCTCAGTAAAGGGAAATGTCAAGGTGGGAATATGGGAGTGGGTGGGTGGGTGGGTGGGTGGGAGGTGGAATACCGTCATAGTGTCAGGGGACGGGGAGGGGATAGGTTGATTTCCAAAGAGGAGACCTGGAAAGGGGGAAACATTGGAAATGTAAAGAAAGTATCAAAAATAAATAAATAATAAAAAGCAAGGTAGTATAGAAATTTTGATAACTGACAGAATAGACTTTAAACTGAAACTAATCATAAGGGATAGAGAAGGACACTGCATAATCATTACAAGAAAAAAAAAATCCATTGAGAAGATCTTTCCATTTTTACCATGTATGCACTAAACCCAAGGATACCTAATTTCATAAACAAAACATTACTATAACTTAAATCACAATATTGACACTCACACAGTGATATTACAAAGCTTTAATACCCCATTCTTGCCAATAGGCAGGACATCCATAAAAAATAATACTGACTTAACCAATACTGGACTTAACCATTGTTATAAACCAAATGGACCTAACAGATATTTACAGAATATTTCACCCAAATATAAAAGAATATACTTAAGAATATACCTCAAGGAACTTTCTTTAAAATAACCATATACTCAGAAAAAATGAGTCTCAACAGTTACAAGGAAATAGAAATAGCTCTTTGCATCCTATCAGAGCACCAAGAATTAACACTGAATATCAACAACAGAAATAACACAAAGTTTACAAACTCGTGGAAACTGAACAACTCACTCCTGAATGAAATATGGGTCAAGACATAAATTACAAAAGAAATTAAAGACTTTCTAGAATTAAATAAAAATTTATACATAACATACCCAAACTTATGTGACACAATGTATGCAGTTCTAAGAAGCAACTTCATAGCACTAAATACCGACATTAAAAAACAAACAACAACAAAAGACTAGAATGATCTCATACTAGATCTTAAGATCACACCTGAGAGCTCCACAATAAAAAGAGGAAATCACAGCAAAAAGGAGTAGAAAGCAAAAAATAATCAAACCCAAGTCTGAAATTAATAAAATAGAAACAAAAACAAAAACAACAAATTAATAAAATAAAGAATTGGTTCTTTGAGAAAATCAGTAATGTTGACAAACTCTTATACAAATTAACTAAAAGATAGAGAATATATGTAAGTTAACAAAAATAGAAATTAAATTAGACACATAACAATACTGAGGAACTCCAGAGAATCATAAGAATGTACTTTAAAAAAATCTATATTACACCAAATTGGAAAAAAAATTAAAAATAGATAATTTTATCAATATATACCACTTACCAAAGTGAAATCAAGATCATATAAAGACTTTAAACAGACATATAACCTCTAATGATATAAAAGTAGTCGAACAACCAAACAAGTCGAACAACCAAAAAGCCCTGGGCCAGATGGTTTTAGCACAGGATTTTACCACTTCAAAGTTTTTATGCCAATACTCCTAACATCATTCCACAAAATAGAAACAGAAAGAAATTTTCCCAATTCATTTTATGAAGCCATAGTTACCTTGATATTCAAGCCACATAAACACCCAACAAAAAAGAAGAATTACAGACCAATTTTCTTTAAGAGAATAGATGCAAGTATTTTCAATAAGATACTTGAAAACCTAAACCAACAACAAATCAAAAAATATCATTTAACACCCTAGAGATGTAGGAATGGTTCAATAAATGTAAATCGACAAATGTTATTCAGATATAAACAAACTGAGAGTCAAAAACAAAGGATTGCTTTATTAGATACAGAAAAGGCCTTTGACAAAGTCCAACACACTTTCATGATAAAAGTCTTGCAGACATTAGACAATCAAGAGGCACACCTCAACACAAAGGGGGCAGTTTTCAGCAAGTCTATAGCCAACATCAACTTAAATGAAGAGAAACTCAAAGCAATTACACTAAAATCAGGAACACAACAAGGTTGTCTGATCTCTTCATATCTATCCAAAAGAGCACTTGAACTCTTAGCTAAAACAATAACACAATTGACAGAGATCAAGGGAATACAAATTTGAAAGAAGGAAGACAGAATGGCTAAGACCAATAAAGCAAATAACAGCTCATGTTGGCAAGGATGTGGAGCAAAGGAAATACTCTTTTATTGCTAGTGGGAATGCAAACTTGTATGGCCACTGTATTAGTCAGGGTTCTCTAGAGTCACCAGAACTTATAGGTAGTCTCTATATAGTAAAGGAATTTGTTAATGACTTACAGTCTGTAGTCAAACTCCCAACAATGGTCAGCAGTAGCTGTGAATGAAAACCCGAGGATCTAGCAGTCATTTAGTCCCACAAGGCTCGCAGACGAAGAAGATTGAATCTTCCTCCTTCCAATGTCCTTATGTAGATCTCCAGCAGCAGGTGTGGCCCAGATTAGAGGTGTGTGTACCACCACACCTGAAACTTGTGTTTTCCAGATGCAAGATCTAGATCACAGGTGAGCCTTCTAATTCTGGATTTTAATTCACTCCAGATATGGTCAAGTTGACAATCAGAAATAGCCACTGCAGCCACTATAGAAATCAGTGTGGAGGTTTCTCTGGAAGATGGGAATTGATCTGTCTCAAGATCCAGCTCTACTGCTCTTGGGCATATATACCCAAAGGATACTTACAAGAGAGACACAGGCTCAACCATGTTCATTACTTCTCTAACCATAATGGCCAAAAAAACTTGCAACAATTTAGATGTCCCTCAACAAAAAAGTAAAGAAAGAATATGCAGAACATTTAAACAATTGAATGTTACTGAGCCTTTAAAATCTGGAATCATGAAATTCACAGGTAAATGGATAGAAATAGAAAAAAAAAACAAACATCATCTTGAATGAGGTTACCCAAACCAAGTAAAACAAATACAGTATATATCTGCTTTTATGTGGATTATGGCTATTACAGCTGTTAAGTCAATCATCAATAAGCTACAACCCATATAAACACAGAGATCAGATATAGAGTAAGGGGGTGGAACGGATATATATCCATAAGAAAGGGAGATAGAATAGTTATGGATGGACGGGAAGAGACTAGAATGGAAGGATCAAGTACTTAAAGAGAGGAAAGGGGATGATGAGGACAAGAATACAGAGAGAGACAACCAAAATTAAGGATAATTCGAGAGGTACTGTAGAAACCTATTTCAGTAAAGCATTCTTAAATATGTAATATATGAAGGTGATCTAAATGAAATCATCAAATAATGCGGGGGGGATAAAACTACATCTGGACATATCCTGTCACCAAATGAAGCTTTCACTACAGGGTTACATCTAATTGAGTTGTTGACCAATTGTATCCCATAGAAATCACCAAACAAACCAATTGTTGCCAAGAGTATAGATTGTTCCCCACAAACTATGGTCAGGCCTTATTGCTGAAGACAACACCTACACAAGTCTTCACATACAGAAATGTTGAGTTTTGCTTACATAAAGCCTTTACCACTATGTTCTAGCATCTTTGCTACAGGAAGATACTCTGCTTGCTACCAAAGGTTAAACATAAATACCAACACGGCTACAAAACGTTTGGTCAACAATGGTGTCCTGCTTGCAAGATACATTAGTGCAACTGTGACATGAAGTTTGTGGGAGTAACCCACTGATGTATGATTTGTCATAAGCTCAACTCCACACAATGGAACCCATACACAACACTGCTTGGCCGACCAAGAACCTGTGACTAGATAATCCATGGACCTAGAACAAAACCAATATGTACTAGTAAATGAACATAGCAATAGAATGACTCCTATTGACATGCTGCTGTACTAATGGATCAGTCTCTTGCTTTACCATCACCAGAGATGTTTCCTCCTGCAGCAGATGGAAATAAATACAGAGACTTGAAGCCAGACATTACAGTGAGAGTAAGAGACCTTGGAACATTTAGCCCTAAATGGGATGTCTCCAACAAATCTGTCCTCTTGGGAAGACCCTCTAAATTAACAGGATTATCACACATATGAGCTCACAGAGACTGAAGCAGCATGCACTGGACCTACACAGGTCTATATGAGATAGGGGTCCTAGAGCTGTAAAGAGAAGTGGACACATGCCCCAATCTCTAACCCAGAAGCTATCTCCAATTCATAACCACTTACAAAAGAAAACAGTTTTTTTCAAGGAAGACTCACTGGGAAAACAAACTACTTTTAAGGGCTCTTAAGGGTAGGCTTCATGCCTAGTAGTAGATGGCCAATAGAATATGAACTCAATATCTTTGTAGGTTCCTTGTCCCATAATGCTGTGTCAGCATTTTTGCTTTTTGTTTGTTTGTTAACACTGTCTTAATTTTTATTTCATATTATTTATATTTTTATCCTTTTTTTGTCCTGTAGGTTCTTGGTGTATATATAATAGCTTCTTGTTTGGTGTTTATATGGGATTCCTGAGAGTGCTAAGAAGTGAAACTCTATGTCTCTGATTCTTGTGACTTTTCTTGAGCTATTTTCCTTTTGTTTATTTTGTCCTATTCCTATGTATTAGTTTTCGATTTATCTTATTAAATTATATTTGATTTTATTATTGTCCCTTAGAAGCCTGTTTGTTTTCTGGAGAGAGACAGAAGAGGGGTGAATCGGGATTGGAGGAAATGGTGGGAAAAACTGAGAAGAATAGAGGAAAGGGCAGCCATAATCAGTATATATTATGTAAGAAAAGAATTTATTTTCAATAAAATGGAAGAAAGAAAGAAAGAAATGTCCTTATAGTCCAAAGGACTGCATTATCAAAAAAGGCAGTATCATTTTAAAATGCAATGGACATTTAGGGGAAATTTTTGAAGAGTACAGTTTTTCTTATTTACTTGTTTGTATTTGAGGTATATCTGATAGGCTAGAATGTAGACTGGATAATAGGAAACCTACCAGACAAAGGAGCTAGAGCACATGAGAAAGGTTTGTAACAGAGAGATTAGTTAGAATCCTGCAGATCAATAACATTGGATAAATTTGAAAGAATACAAAAGAGTAGCTATGGTAGTTCATGCCTGTAATCCCAGCATTGAGGTTGAAGATTTGTCTGGGCTATATAATGAGTACCAACAAGCCTAGCCTAGACTGAGAGAACTTACAGAAACAAAGACAGAAAGAAAGTAGGGGTGGTGATGGTGACGGAGGGAAGAAGGATAGAAAAGGAAACAAAACGAAGTCTCAAGTCAAAAGTCTTAGTGGGGGATTGCAAGACAACTTATTTGGTAAGCATGTCCCTTATCCCCACACACATACACACAGATGCACACTTTCAAGTCTTCAAATATGGCTATTGTCCCTGGAACCACAGAACGTTTGTACTGTCTACCCTTCAGGGACACACACACACACACACACACACACACACACACACACACACACACACACACACACTTTTAAAATGTTACAACTGAGTTTTGGTAGCAGCAAACTTTGTCTATTGTACCTTACAGGAGTCCCAACAAGGGAAAAGTGGTTGAATTTGCAATAACATTACATATGAAACAGACTCATGTTATTTTTTTTAATTATGGAACTTTTGTTTGTTTGGCCATGCTGGGAATTGAACCTAGAGCTCTAGCTCCAGCCCTAAGACAAATTCTTACATGGTGGTTTCATCTGTTTTTGAAGGAAATCACCAAAGCAGTTATATACATAATTCAGCATTCCTATGAGAGTATCCAGGTCCTGATATGCTTTCTTAGAAATATATTGTAATTCGTGTTAAATGTCTGATATGATATATATATGTCAGGGTCTTAGACTTGGTAATTATACGTTGTGTACACGATGAGAAGTTTAACTATGTGCCAAATAACATTTGAAATTTCTATTTGATAATAATATGTCCACTCTACTTCCCAGCTTCATTCAGAACCTGGATCTAAATGAATAGAGCATTAGCATAGCATCCATCGTAGTTTGGGAGAGAGTCCTTCCTATATCCTCATCATCACTACCTTGTTGCCTGAGTCCTGTATTCCTCAAGCTACCCTAGCCAAATGATGATGGTCTTTCACAACAGCCACAAAGCCTCAGTCTAATTAGAAAAAAAAATCCAATACTCTTCAGACATATTCCAGATCTTGGATTCCACCTGAGGTATTTCCAGTTTGCTTCCATAACTATCCAAAAGCACACACTATCTCCCTCTACACACACAAGCACGCACACACAAACACACACACACACACCTAACACTCCTTCCTACCTCAGCTTTCCTGAACCAGGTACCCTGTTTCCAATAATGTTAAAAAGTCACAAGTATGTGGCTACTTCTTAGCCAAAAAAAAAAAAAAAAAAAAAAAAAAAAAAAAAAAAAAAAAAAAAAAAATGATGTTGATACCTGACAGAAATGCTGCCTCCAGCTCCAACAGCTACAGATATATGCACCAAGCCTGCCCATGTCCATCTTGGAAGGAGCTTATGCCCACAGCGAGGATACTGGCTTTTGTGGCTCCTGAAACCAATTGTGCAGCCTACAGCTCTCAGCAGGAGCCACTGGCACCACCACTGCTGACGTAGAGTATTCTTATCTATCTAAGAGATTGGCTCAAAGCAGCCCTTTTAACTTTTGTTCAAGCCATGATGCCCTAAGGGTAAGACTCAGGCAGGCTTCCACAAGGGCTGAGTCTAATGACAACATGACCAATAGCTCAGAAAACCCTTTTTCTCAAAGTGGCCAGCCATTCCTTTAGCCAAGGGAGTGTGCCTCTTGCCTCTTTTCAATAAAAAGAATCATTTTGTTACAGAGTTTCTTTCAAATTAGCCTGTGAGAAAGCACTTCCCCAAAGCCTGCTGGTTTTCCCACATATGTATCAATTTTCTCAGGGAAAATAATGTAGGTCTCAGTAAATATTTCAGCAGGACATCATGGCTCTTCTGTAATCTCTCACTGCTGAGGCTGAGTCAGGATTATTTATGTGAGCTCAAGGCTTACCCGAGCTACAAAACATTTCCTATCTCAAAAATATAAATAAAGAAGCCACTGTTCCTTCTGTATCTCTAGACATAGAAACTGCAGATGTAAAACAACAGGCAAATTTAGTTACATGCAATGAAGTATACACAACTTCACCATTTAAAAGGCCAGTTTTGAGGGAAATGTGTTCATGTAAATAACCCAGCTAAGTATTATATTCTGGGCTCAAGGCCACCAGACAGATGTCAACTCCAACTTCAGGGGATTCAGCATCATGTTCTGGACTCTTCAGGCAACTGCACTTCCCCAGCCAACACACACACACACACACACACACACACACACACACACACACACACACACACACGCATTCTTTTAAATCTTAAAAATAATAATGTACTTTATACAAAACCACAAAGCGTTCACTCTTAGCTTTAATCTAGCAATATTTATTGTAGGAGATGGAGGAAGGAGATTTGAGTTCAAGACCATCCTTGGCTTCAGAAGACTGACTCAAAAACAGATAAAGAGGGAGAGAGAGGAGGGGAATGAAAATAATGTACAAAGCTCATTACATAAAATAACCCTTCTGAGGACACTCACACGAGCTGTACCTAAAGATGCTAGGATTGGCACTCATCGCTAATATATGCCCAATTCAATTTACTTGCCTAGCACTGTTACATGTTTTAGTCACACTTACCTTCAAGATGTGTTTTATAATTGGCCTTATATTACAGGTAAGGTAAAAACTAAGTAACATTCTTGAGAATGCAAAGATTTTAAACAAAAAGATTGAGAATGAAAGCCAACTATGATCAGATCTGAGTCTATGCTTGCAACAAACTCTTCTTACCATTGCTGGTTACCATAGAAATCTGAGATCAGATAAGAGCTGCAGATGATGAGCTCTTACTCTGATAAATAGGACTGGGTGTTGTCCACACTTCTCCTGGGCTACTATTGTGGACTATTAGGTCATAGATTGATGCTCCTATTGAGAGCTATGAGGGGTATGGGGTAGCTGCCAATAAACAATTAATAATAATAATAATAATAATAATAATAATAATAATAATAATAATAATATAAAAACTGGAAATTGAGGGCCAAGGCTTCTTCGGCAACAGGAAGTACAGAAAGGTGAACCAACTTGTACACGCAGCTTTCTTCCCCCAGACATTTGCCTGCTCTATACATATGATGAGGGTAGACTTGGAAGCAAGGCAGAACAAGGCCCTGGTTAAGAAACTGAGGAAACTTTCTGCCAATTCACAAGACTAAAGTTGAAAAGATACCATTTGGGTTTGCTATGAGAAATGGAACACTGAAGACCAATATCCCAAAGAAAAAAGAGCTGCAAAGGAAAGTGCCCCTGACACTTTCTACCTTCTAGATGTGCAGAATTAATTTGCCCTGGAGGTCAACAGGCTAAGAAGTTGAAGAGACCTGATGAAATGTGAAGCCAAGTTTTCAAGTAGTTTCTCAATTCTGCATTCCCATAAAATATGAGAGGTCCTAGTAAACACAGCTGCTCTCCACTAAGTCCTTAGAGAGTTAAAGTCTCTGCCCAGGACAAATTATAGACACTCAAAAAATATGTCCCACGATCCAGTCTAGATTATTCTAAGCCCCTGATTATATCAATGTGATCGTAGTTCTCTTTAAATGAAATCATAAAGGCTTATTTTATTTTATGTATGTGAATGTTTTACCCGCATGTTTGTCTATGCACTATAGGTGTGCCTGGTGCCTGTGTATGTCATAAGGAAGTACGAACATCAGATCCTCTGGAATTCGTTATGGATGGTTGTGAGCCACTATGGATGCTGGTACTTGAACTCAGGTCTTCTGCAAGAGAAAGCGCTCTTACTTAACAATCGCTCCAGCCTTCTGATAGCTTCTTAAACAGGCTACCACCAAAGAATAACGTGGACCTACCCTAGAGAAAGATATCATAGATAATAAGTTCAATAATTTTTCATGTATAATATCCATCTATTTTCATAATGTCCAGGAAATTCTCTCTCTCTCTCTCTCTCTCTCTCTCTCTCTCCCTCCCTCCCTCCCTCCCTCTGTGTGCATGAGAGAGAGAGAGAGAGAGAGAGAGAGAGAGAGAGAGAGAGAGAGAGAGAAAGAGAAGAGAGAAGAGAGAAGAGAGAAGATAAAAGAGAGGATATAAAATCTCTTCGGGCTCAGACCAGCCTCAAACTCACAGTAGAATGGAGGATGACCTTGAAATTGAGATCCTGCTGTCAAGTGTTGGAATTACAGGTGTGTTTGACCAAACCCATTTTTTTTTCAGTGCTGAGTGTCCAGCCCAAGCATCAAGGATCTGGATTCTTGATGCTAAGCAAGCACTCTACCAACTGAGTCACAATCCCAGCCTTGTCCAGCATTTTTTCAAACATACTATCCAACATACAATCAGGTAGCATAGAAATCATTCCTGTCTGAGACAAGGTAGAGAATTATGGAGCCTGTTACTATTTTAGTAAATATAAATCAGTATGGGCTATGATGGCTTATACTCGTAATCTCAGCATTCAGGAGGCTGAAGGAGGGGAATTTCAAATTCCAGGCTAGCCTAAACTGATAATGTGAGAACTGTTCTCAAAAAATGTAACTACAGCCTTTTTTTCCCAGTAGTTTCTTTCTTTATTTCAATCTTATGGTGTACTCATGGACATCAGAGTATAACTTGTGAAAGTCAGATCTCTCCTCCCACTGTGTGAATTCAGGGAACAAACTCAGATTGTTTTTTATCCACAGAACCTTTATCCACTGAGCCTTCCTGCAAATTCTTAATAAAGTCTTATATTGTCAAAAGCAGAACTACATCTAAAATTTGGGCAAAAATGACTGAAGGAAAGAAGCTTAAACTAATGTATTTAATTAACTTAAACCAATGTAAAGTCGTAATTGTTATCAAGCAAGGCACAAAATACTCATTTATATTAAACTTCATGCATTTGCCCTGTTATGCCAGGACTCAAGACAAAAACTGGGGGACAGGAATAGGAGGCTAACCTAAACTACATAGACAGATTTTTGTCTCCATAGTACACTATTAAAATTTTTAAATGAAATAAAGTAATAAAATCAGGTAAAATGTGCATGAGTCAAGAGTGCTTGTAATCCCTAGGTTTCTCAAGACCTTTCCCACTCAAAAATTTCTTCAGAACTTGAGTTTTGTGCATTATAACTATTGACATGTGTCACATTAGAAATCCAAGGTGAGACACTAAAAAGAATTGAACTCATTTTAACCCATTTATGTATTAATGCAACTAAAACATTTCTGTGAGAAACAACCAGCAGGATGAAGTGGGCGGGGCCAGTCGGGAGAGGAGAGCGGGTGGGGGTAGCATGAGCTTTTTCCTGAGAACTCTCACAGTGCTTCTGAGGAACCCTGCTGGCTCCAGGCTGGCGCCTCTCACCCAGCCCCGCCCAGTAGGCTACACTCTTCCTGGCCTCCTGTGCTTTCCTTACACCAGCCTGGGCCTCTCTTAGAAACCCAGCCCCAGGCACGGGTGTACATTCCTTGTACAGTCTTTCCAGTTCTGCTCAAGATTTTCAAACAAATTCCTCGAGCCACACATATAACCCTGTGATTTCCAGCTTTGTTAGTTAGGGAGGACCTGGAAAAGCTGCATAAAAATCTGTTGGTTAAATTAAGCACTGACTGAGTACACTGCATGAGTGTAGACAATCATGCATTACCAACAAAATGGCCTGCAGAAAAGTGTCTTTGATAGACAATCATGAGTGTGGTTTTCTTGGTTTCTCAATTATTTTCTAAGTGCATCCGTTAGTGTGAAGCACCTTCTTTGTTTTTTGTTTTTTGTTTTTTGTTTTTTTTTGTTTACCTCTGAAACCAGAATCCTGGACAGTTTAGACCTTTACCTGATGCTAGCCAGCAAATAGAAGGCATCTGTATTTAAGGGACACATAGTTACCTTTAGTGACATCATCTGTAGCCGGAATAAATACAAGGTTTGTGTCAGTGCACACACACAACTTAGAATCCTTGGGTCTTAAGCCTCAGTTCAGATAACATTGACTTCTGCGTACTGTGTGGGACTATCTCAGTTGAATGGAGCAAATTTCACTGTGAAAGCAACAGTAGACGATGATGTGGTGTACATAAATATAATTACAGTCCAACACAATGCAGCGATTTATCCCTAAGAATACAAACTACTATTTATTGCCTTGAGGAAGATGGAAAAATCAAAAATGGGTTATGGAGGGGTTCTTGGAAAAATGAAATGTGTTGGATTAGTTTTTTTTTTTCTTAGCTTCACATACAAGCTAGAGAAGTGCTCAACAGCTCTTTATTTTTATATTGACACAGAGTGTCTTAACAGACAGAGTCTTTTTAAATTGATTAAGAAGGCCTTGAACTCTGGCTTGCCGTCTCCATTTCCCAGTTTTGGGATGACAAGCACTCACCATTGTTCTCAGGAAAAAATCCATCATTTTTAAATTATATATTATTGTCCAGTTAAAGCTACCTTGATCTATACAGCAAAGTCACGTCTCAAAATGAGAGAAAATATAAAATTGTTAAAACTATAAATGAATTATGATTAGAGTCAGAAGTTCTTTGACTTTGACTTAAAGTATTTTTTAAGATAGTCCCATGTAGTCCAAGGTGACCTCAAACTCTATTTAGCCAGAGACAATCTCTAACTTCTGATAACTCCTGCCTCTATCTTCCAAGTACTAGGATTACAGATGTGGCATACCCAGTTTTGTGGGGTGCTAGGGACTGAATCCAGGGCTTATTGAACATTAGGCAAGAACTCTACCAACTAAGATACCTTCCAGTCCAAGTTTAATCTTATGGTTGGGGTCTGGGAATCACCACACAAACTATTCAAATACCAGTCTCAGTCAAACAAGGATGGTTTATTAAATGGCACACCCCAAGACTGATTGATCAGGGCCCCAGGTCACACTCAAAAGCTGACTGTGATCTCGAGTCAAGAGCTTATAGGGCTTTTAACCCTGATATCTACAAACATCTGAGCCAAGTTATCTCACCAATCAGAATTCCACCAATAGAAGGATTGACTTAGGACCACGTCTTTGTTGTAGATTTATCCTGTTTCCATTGGTTGGGTTATTCAACTGTGGCATGGGACTTGCCTTGTCTAACATTCATGCCTTAACATGCCAACCAGGATGTCAGTTACTCACCTACATGTACATGTCTCTTTTTGCTAAGTAGATTGTCAGTTCCCAGGGAGGACATGAGAACTTAAATTTTACTAAACCATTACTCAAAAATGAAAGTCTTATTCCAGTTTCTTATATTGATGCAGGTTTCTCTTATGTTGGGGTCCATTGCAGGGGCAGCTTATAAAGGCAAATACCATAAAAGCTTATACATAGGTGCAGGAAGTGCTGCTAGGTGGTTGGTTCGGGTACAAGTTTATTGTGGGTAACTGTACAAAGCATTTCGACTGACTTCTATTGTGATTGGTTTCTAAGGGCACAGAACATAACAGAATATATAATCAACTTGGGCATGAGAAAGTTTTCTAGTAACAGCAGAAACAACATATGAGAAAGTTTACTTATATTATTAGTAACAGGACAAAATGGCCCACTATCTAGGTAACAGTTACCTAGGTCTTAACATTTTACCTAGGCCTTAACACATACTGGCATTTCTCTGTGATATTAAATCTGAATACCAATTAAACAGCATCAATGTCAATTTTATTTTAATAATCATTTACAATAATACCAACATACTATGTGTAACAGTTTATCACTTGAATGTATATGAAATGCTACTAATTTATAAATTCTCCTCATTTTTGAGAAATTTATACTCATATACAATGCAATCTAACATTTATACCTCATTTCCTCCCTTTGTACCCCCTCTCAACTTTATGTCTTCTTTTATATAATCTGCTAAATCCAATTTGTACCTGTGAGTGGATATGGGACCAACCACTGGAGCATGGAAAAGTCTACCAGTAGTCATATCCTTAATAAAGAATGATTTTTTTCCTCTCACAGAGATTATCCAGAGTCAATAGCTTCTCAATAAGGTGCCATTTTAGTAAGGATTTTCTTTTGCAGAGAGAGAGAGGAGGGCAGAGAGAGAGAGAGAGAGAGAGAGAGAGAGAGAGAGAGAGAGAAAGAGAGAGAGAAAGAGAGAGAGAGAGGTTGGTGCAGATCAGAGTATAACTTGTTGGAGTCTGTAGTAAAGGAATTTTAATTCAGAACATGGCTGCTCTGGCAAGAGACCACATCCAAAAACCTTCTAGATTTGTGTGATTCTGTGTGATCCAGCTGGAATACAGACATGCTTTTAATTATAAGAGACAGAATTAAGCAGGTCTTTGAGTTCAAGGCCAGCCTAGTATAGAGCATGTTTCAGACAAAGAAAAGCTGAGGTACACACCTTTAATCCCAGCACTCAGGATACAGAGGCATGCATATCTCAGAGTTCTAGTCAGGTATGTTCAGGTAGTCTGGTTGAATCAGTGAGTTGAGAGACAGTACAATGGAGTTGAGTTCATAGCAGTTCAGTTCATGGAATTCAGAGGCAGTTTTACTGGGAGAGTTTTACAGAGAGAGGTTGAAGAGAGAACAAGCTAGACGAGGGTAAAGATAGCCAGAGAATGAAAAGCAGCCAGAAGATTAGAACAGATTAGTAGAGGTACTTTGAGACCAAGCAGAGCAATACAGTCCGAAGCTAAGAAAAGCCAGGTTGAATCAGTCAGCTTGGAGAGGACATTGAGCCAGAATAACTGAGTTGCACCACCTAGAAAGAACTAGAAAGAGTGATCTTATTCAGCAGTAAGATTCAGAGGCTGAAAACAAACTAGGTCTAGATTAGATTTGATGAAGGCTAGAAACTTGTACTAGGCCTAGGTTAGCAGATGGAGGCAGTAAGCATCCAGACATGACAATTACATCTAGTGAATAAAAGTTAGTTTTACAGTTCTGTCCTTCAACCATATGGGTTCAGGGGATTGAATGCAGGTATTCAAAAGTCAGCCTTGGTAGAAGATACCTTTATCCTCTAAGACACCTGATCAACCCAAGATTTTATTTTTTTTAAACAAGGCCTCACTATGAAGATATGCCTGGCCATATTACTATGTATACCAGGATAGCCTCAACTCCTGGCAATCTGCCTGCCTCAGTCTTCTGAGTGTTGGAATAAGCACTGGCCATCACCATTCCTGACTAAAAATATATTGCTAACTTTTGAGGTTGTTTTCTTGGGGGGTGACTAAGATAAGATCTCACTATGTAGCTCTGACTGTTCTGGAACTCACTATTTAGATCAGGCTGGTTTCTAACTCACATAGATCTATCTGGCCCACTTCCCATGTACTGGCAATAAATGTGCACATAACCAGCTAGGTATTTTTTTAAAGTGGGGTAGTTGACATTTATCTCTCTAAAAAATATTTTCACCAAAATTGTAAACATTCCTGGTACTTCTTATGCTAACCAAATAGATTTAACCATTCCACAATATATACATACATATTTTTATTGGTTATTTTATTTATTTACATTTCAAATGTTATCCCCTTTCATGGTTTGCTTTATACATGACAAATATATATAATTTTTGAGACTCTATAATGATAATCTTGGACTTCTGCTTCTCTTGTCTCTACCTCCCAAATGTTGGGATTACAGTCATGTACTACCTCACTCAACTTTATGCAGTGCTGAGGGGAAAAACCAGAGGTTTATGCATGCTAAATGAGTGCTCTACAAATTTAGCTGCATCCCCAGCATGTACAAGAAGTTTAATTTGTCACTTTATTCATAGTGATGGAGAAACCCAGGGCCTCATAGGTACTGGGCCAGTGCTGAACCACTGAACAATTCTCTAAACTATAGTTTTCAATTTACATAAACTCTTTTAAAATCATACTACAGTATATGCAGGTGAAATAATATAATGTCTTAGTTTCTATGCAGATCATTAGGGAATAAGAATATCAGGTAGTGTTATTGGTTGTTTAAGGTTGTCCAAGAGATAGTAATTTTTGAAGCTAATACATAGCCCATTGGGATCATGATGTAATTACCTCCAATTTGAATGTCTGGAATCCCTCTGTCATACTTTCTGAACAATATTTAAATCAAGATTGATAGAGAAACAAGTTCTTTACCAAATACATTGTGTTATCTGTGTTTATAGCTATTCAATGGCTTTTATATAGTTTTCTTTCAATTAGAATGAGGCATATAGACTTCAACTGTTAATGATTTACTTTTTGCTCCAATGGTCCAAGAAACTGTCAATGAATTAATTTAAAATTCCATCTCATTCACCTTAAGCCTGGCTCTTTAGCAGGGAAATTATAATCTTGCATTTATATAAATTGTTTTAGTGAGTGAATTATTGAGTTATACAGTAGAAAACAGGAAAATATTTATACAGGGATTTCTACATACATGTATTTCTGGAATCAATAAAGTGATTTAATATGGGAGAAATATAATTAGACATTTCTCTTCCTTCTGTAGAAACTTAAATTCTAGCGGTGAAAACAAGAAGTATATAAAAATAATCAGAATACAAAGTGGCATTATAGAGAATGAAGCATATCTAAGGGAAGAGAGACTATTCTAAGAGACATATCTAAGGGAAGGAAGACTATTTCAAAAAGTAAAGCAATTATCTAATTAATATGCAATTAGAAGACTAGAAAGATGGTTCAGTGGTTAGGAGAATTTGCTGCTCTATCAGCAGATCAGAGTTTGCATCCCAGAACCTACATCAGTGGTTCACAAATACCTATAACATCAGCTCCAGTGGTATCCCAAGTGCTCCTCTGGCCTCCCCAGTTATCTGAATGCACACAGGTACACATAAAAAAATAAGGATTTAAAAACAAAACATATGCTTTTAGAATCTACTTGATCTCTTGAACAATGGTAATGAGCAACAGAAAGAATGATGGCAATTAAGCCCATTCTCCAACCTCATTGTCCTTGAGTCATAGTGACAGCAGGGACTGTCCATAGCCTCCTTTCCTGTGTGATTTAGTTTCTTTCATTATTTTGAAATGTAGGGCAGTCAAATGTATGTGGCCAACAGCATGACCAGTGCTGATCATTTTGCTTTGCTGCAAACTGAATAAGTGGATAAACACTCTAGATCCAGAAGCAAGACTTCCCCAAGAGCATATGGAAGGAAGGTCATTTACCCTGGTATGTAAGGCATGCATATAATAAAGTAGCTCAATGTTTCAATAAAAAGAGAGAGTCTGTTACAAATGGTGAGGTCCTCATAGTCCTTAAGTGACTATCAACATAGACATTTATTGAAATAATGTGTCACTGTGGGCAGCAGTGACTGTAAAGATTCATAACTGGTCAACATATTAAGATAAGTCACCATTGAATGTGTATCTGATCTGTAAATTGGTCATCTATATCACCCCCTCCAAGTGTCAGAGAACATTATAAAAGAGAGAACAGAAATAATAATGTAAGAGCCAAAGGACTGGAAGGCACACAAAGTAAGCATAAAATAGCTATGGCCCATTTGATTTCACTGTAGCTGTGATTATCTACAAACATCTACACAAGAGTGGACCTGTCAACATCCTGTCATGGAGAGGAGAGAACCCTATGAAGACCCATTCCTCCCTGAAGATCTATAGGCCACTAATGGTTTCTAGAAATGGGAGAAACATTTTCTCCATTTCTGAAGTGACTATGCTCTCATAAGCATACAGTCCATTTAGAAAATGAGCACGTGCTTCTGTGATCTTCATGTGCTATTTTATAATACTAAGGCCATAGTATTTAAAGAGAACAATTATATAGATTTTCCATCCTTGTAATCTGTTAATTAATTTTAAAAGGTAAGAGGGTTTTTTGAATTTCATTTGGCTCAATCTGATCTTGAATTTACTATATAGTCAAGCATGACCCTGAACTTCTGATCCTCCTATATCCCTGAATCTATGGTTCTTAGATTTCAGGAGATATGTACTTCCATACCCAGTTATACTCTTGAGTACCAAATTTAAGATCTGTGTATGCTAGCCAAGCACTCTATCAACTGAGCTATATGCCTACATCAAAGTCATGAAGTCTTTAATAAATATCCTCAACTGTACAGAAATGAAAAATCTAAATTAATGAAAGCATTATTCATTTTAAAATAAGCCAATGATCAAAATAGGCATTTCTTAAAAGAAGAAATACAAATATCCAACAAATATATGGAGAGCTGTTAAATATCACTAATTATCAGGGAACTTCTACTCAAAACTGAACCTTGTTAGACTATCTATTATGAAAAACACAAAGCATGAAGGTGAGAAGGTATAAAATTTCCTCAAGAAACTAAATTTAAACTAAAATTTAAACTACAATATGATCTACTTATCCTACTACTGGGGATAGATCCAAAAGAAAATAAGCATATGAAAAAAACCCACTATTATGTTTGTTGGTACATTATCCACAATATAGAAGATATAAAATCATGTAACATGTTCATGAATAGAAGGAGGAATAAAGAAAATACCTATACACATAATGGAATATTATTTAGCCACAGTAATAAAATTTTGTCAATTGGAGAAAAATGAATGAAACTAGAGGACATGATGTTAACTGAAATAATTCAGATGCAAAAAGACCAGTGGTGCAAGTTCTCAATCATATTTGGAAGCCAAACATATCAATCTGAAACTAGACAAATGGTTATTAGAAACTGAGGTGATGATGAGATAGACTCATATTAAATCCAAAATAACAAATATTAAAACAATGTAAGAATGCATTAAGTCCTGGTGTTTCCAATAACAGTGGGGTGACTACTGTTTACAGTAGTATGTTACATATTTTATGGGCCCAGCATGCTTAAGCTTTATGACACTGCTATACTATTCATCTCATGAATCATTCCAAATAAAACTCCAAGTAGAAAGAAATGAGAATGAAACGGAAATTATAATAATCATGATTGATCACTATGTTATAAATATATTGAAATATTACACCATACATAGCAAAAATATATATGTATTACAGGATTTAAAAAGCCTATCTGTTTTTACTTAAAGATTATCTAATTATTACAATCAAAAGCTTAGATAAACTCATGCCACTTAGATACAAATTTATGTATTTAAAAGTGCATTAGCTATACACAAATGAAAAAAATTAATTTTAATGTTTCTAGATGAATATGGCTGCTAAATTCTGTATATGCTTACTAAACACAATAAAATAAAATAAATAGGATAATGTCTTCCTAACTTAACAGTACAACTAAAGTTTCTAAAAACTCAAATTATATATATATATATGTTTTTAGAAACATACACACACACACACACACACACACACACACACAGACACACAGACACACATACATATATAAATCTACCTGCCTCTGCCTCCCAAGTGCTGGGATTAAAGGTGTGTGCCACCACTGCCCGGCAGTTTTGGTGCCTTTTGAACTTCTGTATGAATATGAACCAGCTGAGTAACTTGTTAAAATTCAGGCACTGATTCACTAGGTCTGGAAGAAGGAGTGGCATCCCCCAGAGGAGCACCATTAAATATTCAAGAAGGACTTTTATGTTTTGTTGGCACTGTCAAGTAAGAGAACCTTCAGTTGGGCACCTCTCTGAGAAATCTTTTCATTTACCTTGCTGTAAGCTTGCTGCTAGGATGTACTTGAGAGAAAGCAGCCAAGACATCTCTGAGTTCAATCTTAATGAGCCAATCTGAACTGAGAAACAGAAAAATGCCATTTGAGATAACTCCAACATGCTGTAAGTAATGTATAATTAGCTGTTTATTTAATGAAATTTATTAATAGTTTGACCAATATGAATGCTAAAGTCTAAATGAGAATTCAATTTGTTGCCACTGAGTAGAGTGCAAGCCACTGACATTATCACATTTATGATATTCCAATCTTGCTCTTCTCATTCGTTCTCTTTATCATAAACATTCCTGGAAATGCTGCAAAATAGTTTTTTAAAATGGACATCAAGGAAAACACAAAATAGATTATCTGGGGAAAATATTGATGGCATGAGGACTCAAAATCTAACAGTTCAGTTTAAAGTTAGGATTTTCCTCACCCAGGTTGGCCCCACTGTCACATTGGGTAGATCAGAGGTGAATACTAGAAATTATTTACAAGCTCTGGCTGTAATCTAAAGATCTATGAAGGCAGCAATGAGGCTTCATTATTTGGTCTATGTTGCATTGGTGTTAGATAACCAAGGTTATCGATTTCATTAAATATCTCCACACAAACTAAATGGTCCTCAGCAAGCAATA
Organism: Uromys caudimaculatus; assembly: GCA_028551405.1. NCBI lineage: Eukaryota > Metazoa > Chordata > Mammalia > Rodentia > Muridae > Uromys > Uromys caudimaculatus. The sequence continues at coordinate 82,339,060 of CM052722.1, read as the reverse complement.
TCATTTTATGTGACAGATGGTTATATTTGTTTTTTGCCAACTATTAGGTACCAGAAATATACACCTAAGCTACCCACATATACAGATAACTAAAGACATTGCCATTTCTATGATGGATTCATTTTCTGTAATACTACTATTATGGCTATAGCCAATACTTATATGAAGGCTCACAGTTGTACAAGACAAACCAGCTCTGCTAAAAATAGCTGTTATACCTCCAAGAGGGATGATCCCATCTTGAAGGTTAGCTTATGATACTTTCTAGAACTAAAAATGTTTGTGTGCTTTAAAATATTGTGCTTTATTCTCATAGACTGATTTGGAGGGAGAAAATGAAAATGTTCTGAAATTCATTATAGTGTTCATTGCACAACTCTTGAAAACACTAAAATGTCCATTATATGATATAACCCAATTAGGTAAATTGTATGGTATGTGAATTTTATTAACAAAAACTTTTACTTATAAAATATCCCAACATTTTCAATCATTCATCTATATGTTACACTTCCAACTTCTCCTCCTCTGCCTACTTCTATTTCTTAGTTCTTTAGGAGAGTCTCCATAGAGACTCCAAATTTGCTATGTTGGCAAGGATAGCCTTAAATTCATGGTCTTTCTATCTCCATCACCCAACTGTTGTGATTATATGCATGAATCTACTTATCAGGCTTTTATCCCTGAAGACATGCAGTCTAGCCCAGGGCTTCACAATTGCTAAGCAAGAAATCAACATGTAGCTGAGCTACATTTCCAGGTCTGACTTCAAACTACTTGAAATATTATTTTCTAAATTATGGTTTGAATTTACTTGAGCATAGGAACTATTGTATATTGTCCACAGTATCAAAAGTAATTAAAATACATTGAAAATGGCTTTGAGAAAACTTACTAGAATAGCAAATCTATATAGGAATAAATTTTTTTTCGATTTCTCAAATTCAGTTTTTGTTTTGTTTTGATTTAATGTAATGTGTATGGGTAATTTTTCTGCACGTATGTCTGTGCACCATGTTTATTCCAGTGAATTCAGAGGCCAGAAGAAGGTATTATGACAGATCCCCTGGAACTGCAGTTATAGACACTTCTGAACTGCTATGTGGGTGCTGAGAATCAAACCCACGACATTGGAAAGAACAGCAAGTGCTCTTAACTGTGGATTCATCTCTCCACCCCAGGAATAGATCTTTTATGATTTATATCTCCAAGATAAGAAGTAATTTATGTGAAACTAACAGACAGATCAGACCTTTCAGTATTAATTTTGAATGGTCTTTCCATAAAGTATTAGAGCGTTAAAAGACCTTAAAGAGAATTTACTGCTCATCTCGGCACTCAAGTAACTGAGGCAGCAGAACCAAGAGTTTGAAGTCAGTCTAGGTTCTATGGTAATTGCAAAGGTAGCCTAAGGTCCATAGGAAGAGGTTGTTTCAAAAAGACAACTAAAAGACAGAATGGGGAGCGGGAAAGGAGGAAGCACTGGAGGGAGGGATGGAGGTAGGGAAGGAGGGATGGAGGGAGGGACGGAGGGAGGGAGGGGCAGAGGCACAGAAGGAGGAACAGACAAGAGTGGGGTGGGCAGACAGGCAGGCAGGGAAGCAGGTAATCCCACTTAAGTCCTCTGGTTTTTTCAATTAGGAAACTGAACGGGGTAAAAAAGAAAATGGAAAAAGAAAAAAGAAAAAGGGAAAAGAAAAAAGAAAAAAATGAATCACTAATATAAGGTACATGACTTACTGGTAGAATGTCACTACAGCACAGGCTTCCTGGCTTTTGATCTGAGATTCTTGTCAGAGAATTGGATCCCAGCCACTCACAGCAGGGAAACTTCCAATATCCTGTGATCATGAAGTCAACAATTTGATCTCTGACTACATCTCCGCCTTATGTTCCTCTTCCCTCTAGGTCCTGTGGCCTCTGTTTCTCTACCATATCAAGGAACTTATTTTCATTTCCTGTTCCATCTACCCACAAACCTTTTTTCCAGATTTTTTTTCATGTCTAGTTTATATTTATCCTTCCTATCTGTTTGAGACAACTGCTTAAGAAGGATGTTCCTAACATCTCCTTTAAAGGAGCCATCCCACCATCGTTAACCAATCTCACTTCACAGACCTTGCCTATTTATGCTTTTATCATCAGTTAAATTCATGTTTCTATATAATCTCTTAGTTTTGTTTCTGATTTTGAAACATTAACTCAGCTAGCTATCTTGGCGTCTACTAGACTATAGCTTTTAAGAGAGCAGCAATACCTCACTACCCTGGTACCAATTTCTGACTTAATTAGGTTACTATTGCTGTAATGAAACACCATGGCCAAAGCAACTTGAGGAGGAAAGAGTTGATTTCACTTACACTTCCACATCATGGAAGGAAGCCTGGGTACAAACTCAAATAAGACAGGAACATGGAGTCAGGAACTGATGCAGAAGTCATAGTGGAATACTGCTTACTGGCTTGCTCAGCTGCTTTCTTACAGTACACAGGACCACTATTCCAGGGGTGGCCTTACCCACAATAAGCTAGGTCTTCCCATATCAATCATGAATCAAGAAAATGTATCACTGGCTTGCCCATGAGCCAATATGGTGAGGAAATTTTCTCAGTTGAGGTTATATCTTTCCAAATAAATGGCTATAGCTTATGTCATTTTGACATAAAACTAGCCAGCATGCAAGGTGTAATTAGTCTCTGAGACTACATCACTATTTAAAAGGCATGCAAAGGGATAATAAATATGATCCATGATGAGTATAATTATTTCAAGTATCCAGAAATACCACATACTGTAGAATTAACCGTAAAAATGAAATAAATTACTTATTATGACTAGATTTGATTAGCAAAAACATTTAAGTAGATGCCAAGCACAGTGGCACACACCTTTAATCACAAAATGTGGGAGGCAGAAGCACCAGGAATTTTTGTATATTAGGCTTTCCTGGAACTCACAAGCTAGCCAGAGATAAACAGTGAGACCCTGACTCAAAAAAATACTTAAGTAAAGAAATTATATATATATACATATGTGTACACACACACACACACACACACACACACACACACACACACAGCAGTTAATTTTAATATGCCTTGACTAGCTCAAAGGCTAGACAGTTCTAATCCTCCCCACAGCTAGCAATATTTCCCTCCTGTAATCCTGGCTTAAGTTCTCTATTTCTATATTTCATCTTTGTTGCCCTGACTCCTTCTGGGCGGCTCCCTAGTCTTTGCTGCCCAAGATGCTTCTGGGCAGTCCTTCTGGGGGCCACATTCCTTCTCACCTACATTTTGGATGATTTTTCTTTGACATCTCTAAATTTGATCAGTCTCCTTTCGAATCATGGCAATTCTCACCTCCTTCTTTCCATTTCCTAGCCCACACAAATCCAAGGTCTATCTGCCCAGCCATTGATCATTGGTTCTTTATTGAATGATCAAAAACCAATTCAGGACAAGGACCTTCAGCATTTGGAACTGCAGATTCCCAATTTTGGGGGCCAGATTAATTCAAAGCATTAGAACCAATCCCCAAAAAGATATTTAAAAAAAGACAAAATAGAGGCTTGAGAAGGAGGGTCATTTTTAAAGTGCTTGCTCCCCAAGTATGAGGATTGGAATTTAGATCTTCAGAAACCATGTAATGCTGGAAGTGTTAGTACATATCTGTAATCTAATTGCACCTGTGGCAAGATGGAAGGAGACAGGAGAATTCCTGGAATCTCCTGAGCCAGTTATCTTGGTATAACTAGCAATTAAATAATAGACCCTGCATTAAACAAAGAAACAAGGACCTCCATCGGAAGGTGTTCTGAACTCCACAGTTATACCATAGTACATACATGCATACATACATACATACATACATACATGCACACATACATATGTATACACACACAAAGAGAGAGAGAGAGAGAGAGAGAGAGAGAGAGAGAGAGAGAGAGAGATTTTAAAAATAATAATAAAAAGAAAAATAGTTAATTCTACACATGCCAAAATACCTTGCCAAAACAGAATGAAACAAAACAAAAACAAAAAATAAAACAACAACAACAAAAAACAAATAAAGGTAGCTTTAGACATATAAAGGGTAAAATAAGTCATTTCCAGAAGCTTCTCAATATAGAAATTGTTAAAGCTCCACATTTACCTTTAGCCAGGAGAAAAATGACATTAGACAGAAAAAATGATTCCTTAGAAAGAATGGATGGCACTGGGAATGGTACTACATGGATAGAAACAGATAAGTAGGTGGTACATTAAGTAGAAGATGATACAGATACATAGATGTAGAGGACTAAATAGACAGATTATTGATTGACAGATGATAGATGAATAGAGATAGAACTCTGCAAAAGGAAAGTGACCGTTTAAACAAAAAACATAACAATGCCCTGTGGCATTAAAACCTGCATATTCGCATACTAGTAAATTATAGCAACAGTGGTATAAAGGCCAGAACAAAGAAAAGGATGTGTGTGTGTGTGTGTGTGTGTGTGTGTGTGTGTGTGAGAGAGAGAGAGAGAGAGAGACAGAGAGACAGAGAGACAGAGACAGAGACAGAGACACAGAGACACAGACACAGAGACAGAGAGCAAACAGAGGTAAAGGGAAAAAGACAGACAAAGAACACCAGGACATGCATGTGGGAGTCAGTAGACAATGTCCAGGAATCAGTCATCTCCTTCTGTCATGGGTTCAGCGTAGAACACATGTTTGCACAGAAAGCACTTTTACTTGCTGGACCATTTCACTGGCCCAGTTTAGATGTTGTGTTTTGTCTTTTCTTTGTTTGTTTGTTTAGACAGAAACTCAATAGCCCATGCTAGCCTCAAATTCCCCATGTATCTGAAATTCAAGGATAACCTTGAATTTATAATCCCCAGGCAGGTACCAGCATACCCTGTTCTCTTCAGTCCTGAGTAAGAAACACAGGACTTTCTGCAGGCCAGGTGAACACTCCAACAACCAAGTTCCATCTTTGTCCCCTATAATTCTTGTCAATACATATAAAATAATTCAATATCACTTAAAGTCAGAATGTGATGAGGATGCATAGTATAAATCTTGAGACAACCACAGGAATATCAAAAGAAAGAATTAGGAAGCCAAATATAGAGATGAAGGATGGTCATAGAGGTACTGAATCAAAAAAGAAAGGCAAAAAAGGAAACTGGAAATGACTGAGCAAACAGAAAACAAGCAACAAATGACAGAGCCAATCTATGTCAATAATCACATTAAATGTAATAACCTAAGCACTCTAATTTAGATTGTGACAATGGATTTAAATATACCATTTAATTGTAATTACACTCTGCTGACAATAAACATTCCTTAAATACAAAAACACAAATAGGGTAAAAGTAAAGGCATCAAGAAAGATATTTCAGCTGACTGTGGTGGTTCATGCCTGTAATCCCAGCACTCAGGAGATGCAGGCTGAAGGATTAGGAACTGTAGTTTATCTTCCTGCATAACAAGTTGGAAGGCAGCCAGGGTTAAAGAAAAATAGATCATCCATGCTAACTATGTTTATGAGATAACTCAAGTGACCTTATCAGTATCAGGTAAAGCAGAATCTAGGGCAAAAAGCTTTGTTTACTTGCTGAAGGTTACATATGTTATAGTTTCTTCATGGTACTGAAGCCCTGCTCTGTCTTATTTCAGAGTGCCGCCTTTTTCTGTCGTGTTATCCCAGGGTTTCTTTTGTTAAGTGTATTTTGGAGAATTACAGTGGAACATTCTCAAGAAAAGCATCACCCCTATCCAAAGAACACCTAATTAGTGGTCAGAAAAGTGCCTGGCTTTCTCATCCCAACTCCAGTACTTATTACCTATACAAGCAGAGTACATTGCTTCGCCTCCCTGGGCCTCAGTGATCTCTCCAACTGAGTTATGATCTTGGATCTTATTTTTCCCAAGGACACATGTGCAGTCATTGTCCTAGCCAAATTTTGACCTTAGTCTAAAACTTACATTCCCCATAGGACAGGGCTTGGCAGTAGACACCAGTAAGACTACGTGCAAGAGACTGTACTACATAAGAGGTTCTTAGGAGCCCAGTTCCCTGGGAGATGAGGTGGAGCTAGTAATGCACAGGAGAAATAGAAGGATCTGGAGACAGAATTGGAAAAATTCAAGTTTACAGTCTTGGCAAGTGAACTGTTAAGGTTGTACTGAGGTGATGCTAAATCCTGCCGTGCAGCAGGCCTTCCCTAGCCAGGGCGATGACGCATTTGCAGCTCATTTCCTGATGCTAAGCCAGTTTCAGACTTGGATCAACGGTCTCCCGACTCCTTCAGTCCCAGCAGACAGTTGAGAATTAAGCTGAGGATGTTGCAATATCCGTGGAGAAAATTCAGTTATACGCATTTAATAATAGTTTTGAAATATGTCACTGCATCTGTCTTGGGCGATTTGGGTACTTTTCAGATATGTGTACAAAAGACATTAAACACATTCGTTTGGCTGAATGTGTGCTAGCTTTAAGCAAAAACACAAAGCTCCACAGAAAGGCTGCACAAACATAGTATTTAGAAAAAAATAATCATTTGCCCTGCTAGGTGGATTTGATTTCTCTTCTAGGATCCTTTTTACTATCTGCTGAACAGCACATATTTGTGTTTCTTAATTTTGTGAACAGTCAACACGAGTTTTTTTTTTCCAAGTCTATAAGTGTCTCTAAACTTCCTGGTTCAAATCTCTAAGGTATCTATTGTACCTTATTCTGCCTGTACACTTCTCACCTTCCAATATTCATGAAAAATGAACTCTATTGGTTTTTAGCAGTTTTTCCCTAAAATAATGGGAGGATACACAGAGAAGAAATAGAGTATTCACTGAAAGTCGCAAATACAAATATTAGTCTACAATGACCATGCTACAAATTATTTTATTTTATCTTATTTTATTTTATTTTATTCTTTCAAGACTGGTTCTTGGGCATAATAGGATGGCCCCCAAGTCGTGATGTAGCTGGGAATGACGTGGAATTCATGAGCTTCCTGCCTCAGCCCCTTAAGTGCTGGAAATACAAATGTGTATCATTACCCCAGGATATGACTTTAGTCCTTAAAATGTAGGGTGTAGTTTTCAAAATCATATAGTGAATGTAAATTTGAACTATGGTAGAAATTCAGGCATCTTAACAGAGGGCCAACAGATATGTGGCTTGTTATCTACTTCATCCTCCTAAGTAATAAAATATTCTTATCTCCTCTGTTTTATTAATTATTTTAGTGCTGTTCATTTAAACAGGCTGAGAAAAGCCAAGGAAATTAGAGGGCTTTGTAAACGTGGATACCACAACACAAAACCTATAATTATAAGAAATCTACATTTTATCTCAAGGTTATTATGTCTTATCATTAAGAAAACATAACCAAGAAATGTGACAGCCAGTTAGTCAACAAATATCCTATTTGTGAAGTGGGGAAATGATCTATTTCAAGAAGATATCTGAACCACCTCCATGATACCAAGCACTATATTTTTCAGTGTTCTGGTCCAGTCATGCTTCATTTTCTCTAAGGCACAGTTATTTAGTTCATCCAAACCCTACCCCCCCAAAGTGAGTAAAATGAATTGCAAATATTGTCTAAAAGAAATGATTTACTTTGCTGTGGTTGTTACTCAATTGATAAGGTGCTTGTCTAATTTTCATGAGGCCTTGGGTTTGAATCTCAGTACCATATAAGACTGTTCATGGTTATGCATCCCTGTAACCCAAACACTCTAGAGATAAAAGCAGTTGGATCAGAATTCCAGAGTGTATTCAAGGCTAGCCAGAGCAGAGATCTTTTCTCAAAAGAAGACTATTACCTGTTATTATTATGCTTTGAGTATGTGCATATATATGGTCACAGGCGTAATATATATACACACACACATGTGTGTGTGTGTGTGTGTATCTCACACTAAGTAAAATCAATATAAGAAATCAAATGCTAACTAAGGTCTACACTGAGTGCCATTTATAAAAATTAAAATACAGACATAGATTTGTTTTAACCAAAAAATTTTATTTAGGACACCAGGAGTCCGTAGCCAAGGAGCGCCATAGAGAGGAAGCCTCACAGGAACTTGGAAGGCCCGTGAGTGGGGTTGAGGGGAGCAGCACCTCTCGCCCAGACCCGCCCGGTTCTGCGGGGATCCCGGGCCTGAGATCCCGGGAACAGAAAGACTCCGAAACTTCC
>CM052722.1:82285635-82330357 GCA_028551405.1 Uromys caudimaculatus | reverse complement strand
AAAAAAAAATTTTATTTATCTCAGTGAGTAACATCATTTACTGTAAAATCATGAAGGCCTGAGTTCAAATCTCCAGTTCCTACATAAAAGCCCAAGCATGTTCCTCAAGATTCGGAACTCTAGGTTCTTTCTTCAGCACCTTGTCGGCCTAGACTTTGCTATACTTCCTGCCATGATGACAATGGACTGAACCTCTGAAATTGTAAGCCTGCTCCAATTAAATGTTGCCCTTTATAAGAATTGCCTTGGGCCTGGTATCTCTTCACAGCAATGAAAACCTTAACTAAGACAGACTGACAGATAGTCAGACAGACAGATAGACAGACAGACAGATGGACAGACAAAAGGAAGGACAGATGAGCAGATGGACAGACAGACAGACAGATGGATTGACTGATGGATGGACAGACAGACAGACAGACAGACAAATCACAAAACAGATGAACAGATTGACAGATGGATGGACGACATATATATCGTTGGATAGATTATAGATCCTGATATATCTAGATAAAGAGATAGCTGATGGATAGATGATAGATGAAAGAACTGACAGATAAATAGATAATAGATGTGTAGATAGATGATAAATAGGTAGGTAGATAGATAAATATGTAAATATAAAGGTAAATGATAGGCAGTAGAACTTTTTGGGGATTAGAGGTGATGACCGGCAGTAACTACGGCATGCGATGTAGTCAGTCCTCAGCCTTTGAACTTCATCAGAGAGCAAGGGAAACCAAAGTAAAGCAACTTCGTTTTGATTCTCAATCTGGAAAAGAGACCCAACAACAGATGTTTTATTGTTCCTTTTGTGTTGAAGTCAGATTATTATGTTAAGAGACAAAACTAAAATGACTTCAGGTATTGGAGTTGTAGTAGGTATGTATTTATAATTATGGGACTATTCAGTCCCCCTCAATCATATGTGACTAAGTACATTCAGTTAAACTGACTACAGTACCTATCATGAATATAAAAGTGATAACTGTATGCCACTTCCAATTTAGACATGAAATCTTTAACCAGCTGCATGTAATTAATTTCACTGAGAAAATGGGTTCAAAGTTTTCTTTGGGTATAATAACTTGTGCTTTAATTTTAGTCTAATTTTTTCATTGGATCATCTTTTTTATTTTCTTTTTCTTCAAGTTGAATGTTTGGCCACACTTCTAGTGCATATTGCATCAATAATGTGTTTCAGTCTGCAGTCATTAAGCACAGAACACGTTTCCATTACAACCATGTAACAGTATAAGTTTCCATTCTGTGTCCTGAGACGCATCAGAAAGTCTCATTATACTTCTTTAATTAAATGTGTAAACAGATCCTTGGTGAAGACAGGCTTCTTCCTTTCTCAGGCTTCCCAGCAGTGTAGTCTTCTTGGCCAGCATTTGAACGCTCTTCTCTTCGGTGAAGAGAGAAGGCAGGAAGTAGGGCAAGGGGGCGGGGGTCAATCCACCCACGCACTGCAGCTACATCCCTGTTTCTAATTAGATCACCAATGAACTATAGAGGGGAAAATTAGGAAAAGGAAGTATACCGAAATAGTTAAGTACTGAGCTTTGAGAATAAGAAAGTAATAATAATAATAATAATAATAATAATAATAATAATAATAATAAAAACATGGGCGTGAATTCAGATCTATCTAAGTGACTAGGAAAGCTACCTAACCTCTCTGAACCTCTCTCTTCATATTAGGATAGTAGCAGTACCTATATCTCAGGATGGCTGCAAAAAATTCAGCATGATGGTTAGGCAAAGCACAGCCTCTGACACACTCTTTTTAGTGCTCAATGTGTGTAATGGAATAGGAGTAGCATTACCATTAATATAAACTAGAGTTTGTAACTAGTAACAGCCACATAGTAAAAAAAAAAAAAAAAACTCTGACATAAACAACCACATAGCACTCAAAATTCAATCTTGCAAAATATAGGACGGTATCATTCTGAGGTGAAATGTGAGGACCAGGTGAACTGGGACAGTGAGCAGACTCTTTTCAAAGGTCCAGCTGTGTTCATTAAATTCATCTGGTTTCCAGATGTCATTTGGTACCTTTTAGTGGAAGTTATCTCCTCTGCTGACCCCCCCGCCCCCCACCTCTCAGAGGACCTAAGCCCTTCTTAGGAAAATAACCTACCTCTGCTTAAGACAGAAGTAAGATGTGCTGTTAGCCAATCACCACTTGTGCTAGGTTCATGCCTGTTGTATGGCTTTTCTGTTATAACAAGAAAAAGTCGAATATCGTATATATTTAAGCAATTTCTGTTTCTTATAGTTTACATTGTTTATGTGACATATGTAAATATTAAAATGTGTCTTTCTGTTTAGACTAGGCTCCCTAATATCCACTGACTTATTTACATCACTGGTACGTTTAACTTCCTGCCTCTTGCTTTTGATTTAGAGAGGAGGCAGGCTTAAAGTAATAGCAGTGGCACTTTTGTGTGTAGTCAGGATAGCTTAACAAATATCACTGTTTCTTGCTCACAGTAGGGATCGGCTGCAACAGCTTAAAAGGTATCTGCAGTGCTCTAATACTTACAGGGTACTTGGAGTTAAATGATGATCTCATCAGCCACCAGGACGAGATTTGCCAAGTTTATTGCACTGTTTTCATCACTTGGATGCTTGCATAGATCAGAACAGAAGTAAATTGACAATTGACTCCTTGCTGTAACACAGAACCCCTGTAGATATCAACACATATGAAGCCTAAATTTCGTGGTCCATGTTTTAGGTGTGAGATAACTAGATCTCAGTCCTTCCAAATGGATCCAATGCAAACTAAATACCCTTCCACAAATGAGATCACCTCCATACATAAATAGATTTCTTGCTTGACTAATCACCACCTGTCTGGGCAATTAAAAAACACAGCAGCATATCTTTGTGTATAAAATGCCAAAAGTATGTGTAAGTACATACCAAAATGACTATTTCAGTGTTCACTGACTCTCAGACGAGGTGGCCTATTTGGCACATTGTGTGCTGACGTCTATAAAACTCTGTGCCTTTAAAAATCGTGTTACCTGCTGCTTATGTATTACCACCTCAATTCTGTTAGGTCTATCTCTATTCTCACTAAGTGTTGGAATATTTAATGGGTACCCTGAATACCATGGTTACAAAGCTGATACACAGTGTCTTTGTTTTGCAGGACTGAATTGTGAAGGCCAAAGGTCCATTCACAAAGCAAGGAGACAGGTTAGTCCCACAAAGCTTGTAGAACCATTCCTCCTTGACTAAGGACACCCCCCACACACATGTGCCCTTTACATCTTACATCATTTGGAATTTATGCCAAAAGTGAGGTTGTGACTGTTATGGTACTTAACTTTTCTCATTGCTGTGACAAAATAGCTAACAGAACCAATCTAAGTAATAGTGTATTTTGGGGATGGATTAAAGGAGGAGGTGACTAGGAGGGGGCAGTGAGTGGGATGTAAAGTGGATAAATTTAATAATAATAATAATAATAATAATAATAATAATAAACAACAATTTAAAAATCAAGCCCTCAATAAAAGACACTATTTGTATTAAAAAAAAAAGAAAGAAGAAAAGAAAAAGTTTACCATTTACCTCGGTTTGTAATTTAAGAAGGGATATAGTCCATCGTGGTGTGACAGCTTTAGGAGCAAGAGCAGCTCCAGCTGTGGAAGCAGTAGTGTGAGGCCTTTACTCACAGTTCATCTGCAGTTAGAAACTAGACAGATGAATTCTGGTACTCAGTTGGCTTCTTCACCCCTCCCCCCTTTTTTTGCTAGTCTTGGACTTAAGCCCAGCAGCAGCTGCTACCCATATCTTAGGCAGGTCTTCCTTCCCTAGTTAAAGTACTTAGGACAATCCTTCACAATCATGCTCAGAAATGTGTCTCTCAGGTGATTCAAAATCTATTCAAGTTGACAAAGGTTAATCACCACAGTTGGTCAAGGAGAATTAATGAAACATATGTCTTTAAATTATTCTCCCAAAGTCCCCTTATTTAAAAGTCAACTTGAAAGCCAACTTGCTTTCTTGTTAAATGGACCCTGACAATGAAAATTCAGGAATAGACAATGGTAGATTACACAATGAGTATGTATACTGGCTATACAAGCATGAAGACCAAATTCAAATCTACAAAACTATGTAAAATTTTGGGCTTGGCTGTGCATGTGCCCTGCAATGTTGTCAGGGAGGGGGTGGATGCAGAAAGATCATTGGGACTTGCTAGTTTCCAGCCTAGCTCTAGATTCAGGAAGAAAGCTGTCTCAAGGCAGTAAGATAGAACAGGATACCCAGTATCACCCTTTGGCCACCTTGTGCATGCATGATATCTCTCTCTCTCTCTCTCTCTCTCTCTCACACACACACACACACACACACACGCACACACACACGCACACATACACACATACACACACATACAGGGTGGTGGACTATAAATTAATCATTGTCTCTGAAGTAACTGTGACTGCTTTGGTTAACAATATTGTGGCTAAAACATGGGAAAGTTAATGCAAGAAATTAGATAGACCAAAGTGATGATTACATTTTCAACTGTAGCCATGAAAGGATAAGGTCACTGTAATTTTATTTATAACAGTTGGAGTTAGATGCGAACAATTGCATTGAGGTTTAAGTGTCAACTGCTATCAATATCAACATGAAAAACTGGACTCTTATATACTGCACTGGGAGAAAAAAAAAGAAATAAAATAAGAAACAAGGCAAAGACAGAAGAAATCATACATATATCATATATCTCTCTTTCAGCATTTTTCATTAATTGATTTGCTTTGGTAAACTATTTTGTACAGTCCCAACTGACCCTCTCTTGCCATCAAAAGAAACTTCCAATACCGGGACATCTAATTATTGGCATGGGAATCATCAAACAGTGGTGACAAGGCAATAGGTTGTTCTTCTCAAACTGAAAGCAAGGCCCTGATGCTGAAGATAACACGTATACAACTTATTGAACATGGAGAAGTTGAGCCTTCACCCTTATATTCTAGTGTCATTGGTAAGGAAGATATGCTACCAAGAGAAAGGTAAACATTAAGCCAGCCATGAAACCTTAGATCTACAATGGTGTCCTTCCTGCAAAATATGCTAGGGTAATAGTGGCACATAGTTTGTGGAAGCAACCAACCAATAATTGATTTGATGTAAGGTCTATTCCATGAGAAGAAACCCATGGCCACACAAACACTGCATGGGTGACCAAGAATCAGACTAGAAAAGGTAGTGATGAAATGATTCCTAATGTTATTATGCTATGCTCATAGATCAATGCCTTGTTCAGCCATCATCAGAGAGGCTTCTTCCTGCAGCAGATGTGAACAGAGATCCACAGCCACACTTTACACACACACACACACACACACACACACACACACACACACGAACACACACACGGTGGGGGGAGGAGGAGGAAGAGAGAGAGAGAGAGAGAGAGAGAGACAGACAGACAGACAGACAGACACTTTGGAACACTAGGCCATAAATAGGATATCAGTGAAGCTCCATGCAAAAGGCAGAGGAAAGAATATAGAGCCAGCAGGTAATGGAGAACATCAAGAGGAGAAGTCCCTCTAAATCTAATATGAACTCAGAGACACCATGCACAGTGCCTGTATGGATCTACACCAGGTCCTTAGTACATATATATTCTGGCTTAGAATGTATATTCTGTCATTCAGTTTAGTGTTTTTATGGGATTCCTAACTGTGCCTTCTTTTGGGATTTTTTTTCTTCTTTTGTTTTTTCTTGTCCAACTTTAATTATCTTCTTAGATTTTATTTTATTATTATCCCTCAGAAGCCTGTTTTTTTCTAATGACAGACAGAAAGGGGGTGGATCCAGATGGAAGGGGAGTTTAGGAGGAACTTAGGGGAGTACAGGGAGGGGACACCATAGTATATTTGTGAGAAAAGAATCTATTTTCCACAAAAGGAGAAAAATAAACAAGTGTGCTACCACACCTAAGTTATGTGGCACTAGGGATCGAACTCAGGTTCTCCTATATGCTAGCTAAGTACTCTACCACCTGAACTATATTTCAGTTTCTCTACAGAACATTTCAGGAAACCTACCACCCAAAACAGGAAAACTTAAACTAAAACACAAAACATTAAAAATAGACAAATTAATGACATACATTTTTTTCTCCTCAAGCATGTTATTTCTTTGTGGTGAAAGTTTTCAAATTCCAACGTTTTTAGTACATTGTTGTCTATAGTCACTCTATAGCATACCACACCTTCTTGTTCCTATAAAAGTGTATCTGAGTACCCACTGACTAATCTTTCCTTGGACTCTAATACAAATACCCTTCTACACCCAACCAATATGAAAGCAAGTTTTTAAATTTTAATATATGACAGAAGTTGTGTAGTATTACTATTTCTGTCCCTTGCTTGTTTCATTTAAAATACTGATCTCCAGATCCATCTATGTTTCAGCAAATGACAGCATTTCAATCTTTTTTAAGACCAAATAGTATTTCATGATGTATAACTGTCACGTTTTCTTTACACAGTCATAGTTTATGGGCACATAGATTGCTTCTAGTCCTTAGCTGCTGCAAATATCACTGGGATGAACAATAGAGTAAGGACACCAACTGACATGACTCATGACATACTGACTTCATTTATTTTGGACATATATCTTGTTATGTTGAGTGTTTAAAATAAATAAACAAAAATTTACAAGTAAACCTCAAGTACTATTTGTTCTCATCCCAAATTCTAATTAATTCATTCTATTCATAAGTAATATATTCTCTACAAAGGTTAGTGAGTATGCTTTCATGCCACTTTAAATTTTAATGCATTTATACGAATATACTCACACTTACAAAGTATGTAGTATGATTTTATTTTAAACATTAAAGTAATGATATGCATAGTACCTGGAATCCTGTAACATAGATATCTCACAAAAGAAGTGATAAATATATAGTTTCAAGATGAATTAACTGCTTTAGAGTGTTTTGTTGTTTAAAAGAACATTTCATTTTTAATCTTTCAAATTGACAGTCATTTGGACATTCTTTCCATATAACCAATAGTGTTTCTTTATACATCAATATTCTATGAGAACAAGGGTTTTTTATTTAATCATAATATAGTTTCAAAATTTCCCTCTTCTCTTTCCTTATTCCAAATCCTCCTATCTTCCCACTTAGAGTCAGAAATGTTAAACAATTTATTATTGAATATATATATATATATATATATATGCATTCTGCTGAGTCTGCTTAGTGCTGCTCAAATGTACATGTCTTTTAGGGCTGGCCACCAATTAGAGGCTCTTTCCTGGGGAAGAATAATCTCCCTTTCTCAGAAGTCATTAATTGCCCATAGTTCTCCATCTAGGGGTGGAGCTCCTTACAACTTCCTCCATTCATGTTGGTATGTCAACTAATTTTGTCATTAAAGAACAAATGTTTTGTCTCTTGTCCAAAGTTACAACCCTGCTACCTAGAACAGTGCTAGGCATGTGCTGAGCATTCATTAAGTACATGTTGAATGAATAGCATGATTATTGTCCATATCTTTGAGTGTTTATACACATACACACACATATACATCACATCCATGCACACACACATGCATCTGAGCACACACACAATCACAAAGACTTGGAGTCTCATAGGAATTACTTGAGCTTATATCTAATTGAATTTTTCTGTATTTTAATATAGATAGTATGTAGTGCTGATAAAATGAAAACTTTATTGTAGAAACTGAAACATTATTAAGAACTTTAAAAGTTCTCTTCCAAGACACAATTGAAGTAGCTCTACCTGGCCAAGGAGAAGATTCTTAGATGTAGGTATCAAATAGTTGTTGTCCTACTTGGAAAGTACAATAATGACTACTCACTTAATATTATACTTCTGAAACATGAACAGACTCTGAAGACCCCTAGGTTATTATATCAGCCAGGCAAAATAGTTAAGACATCTCACTCATTTTCTATTGATGAGACATATTTTCAATGCCCAGTTTCTCCTCAGACATCTCATATTATATTGTTGTTTCAAATTTGTCTAAATGGATAAAGAACAAATTCATTCAAACATAGAGATACAAATGCAGAAAAATATAGAAATCTACTCATGTATTTGATCATGTTTATAATGCACTGATGATCGTCTACAAGAAAATCTATATGCATTTATTAAATCCTCACATATTGTCAAAAGTTACCTTAAATGCTTTCTTCAATAATTTCAAGTACTACTAAGAATTTCTTCCTAGATCCCAAATACCTATTTTCTTTAATTTATAATCATTGGCGAGTTTTGCTTAGGTATTCAACAAAATTTCAGCATGGGGGACATCATAAACAAAATTACAGTGCATATATATTACATGGTTATGGGGAAATGTATAGACTCCTGAGCTGTGACACAGGTTTTTGTCATATGGAACAAAGAAGGAAGTTTGCAAGTTGAGATCAAAGCTACCAGTAGAACTTTAAACAAAGCCCTTTAAAGACCAGTGGTTTTCCAACATTCCAAATTTAATAGGTTTAGGTGTTTCTCCAAGCAAGAGGTGATGACAAAGGTGTATAGTTCAAATACAAATAAAATATGTTTGAGGGGAAGCAAATAATTCTGTTTGCCTTGAAAGAAAGGTACACATTTACAGCAGTAATGAAAAGTGAGTTTAGAGAATGAGAATTCTATTGTGGATACTTTTGAAAAGATGGCTGGGGCGTTTAGGGATCATTGGAGTATAATTATTTAGGGATACAAAAAAGAATCCCTTTGGGACCATTTGTGACTTAGGCATTAGGGTGTGTGTGGTAACACAAGACATGAGTGGTGATAGTGCAACTTTAATGTAAGTGGATTAAAAATGAAATTTAGTATTTCTAGACACAGTACTACTGCCTCTTTGCAGCATGTTGAACATGATGAGTTTAGGTAAGAAAGGGTACCTTTTTATTGAAAATACACTGTAACTTTAATTTTTCAAAACCTACTTTTAATGATGGTTCTTAAATGCTTCACCCTCCCTTCTAGTCCACAGTCCACCAGAGGTAGTGGGAAAGAAAGGTTATTAGAACATGGGGGCAGTAGACCTATTTAGAAATTGTTCTTTGGAGCAAATCTACTTTTCTAAAAAATGTTTTTAAATAATTCTTTGAAAATTTCATACAATGTATTTTATTAGAAGTACCTCCAACTCCTCCTTTAATTCCCTCCCAGATCAAAGAATTGAGTCTTTACATAAAAGGAAGGGTACATATAGAACCTATTATTGAAAGAGGATACACAAAAAAGCAAAGGAAAATAGAAAACCATGAGTAGTGGATCTCTAAGTGATAGTTTCTGAAGATAAGGTAAGCTAGATGATGCCCTTCCTTAGTTTCTGCCATCTCACACAAATCCAGAGTTGAAAGGAGGGACTGTAAGGAGACCCTGGGGAAACTGAGGTTAGGGAGTCTAGAAGCAGATGAAAATTAAAGATTCTTGGTAACAAAATTCAGAAATAAAAAAAATATAGTGAGTGACCCTATGTCACTTTCAGAAATTGATCCAGAATTGTCTCTGGATGTCACTAGAAACTGATGTCAGGAACAAAGGAACCCATTCATTCAGAAAGTTTCAGCAATGACAGGAGAATCAAGTAAAATTGTACCAGAAGAAAAACAGGAATGATAAACACCCAGCACACACACACACACACACACACACACACACACACACACACACACACACACACACACACACACACACAATGAGGAAGTTTTTCATAGAGCTATTCCTAGTAAAAGCGCTGAGGAAAGCAGCATTGTAATTCTCCTCCTTAGGCTAAGATGATTAAACTCAAGGCAAAGACCTTGAGTTGTAAGTTATTGACAAAGGGCAGCACCTTTCTTGAAGGAAGTGTGGGAAAAAACAGAGGGCTGAGTCTCAAATATGTGTTTACTTTTGAACACAGACAATTTAAGTGTTTTTCTTCCTCAAAGACTATCATCATGGGTCAATGGCTATCCAGCACTTGTAGACCAAAGTTTCTAACATGTAATATGAAAGACTATGTTGGAGCTGGAAAAATGATGGCTCCGTGGGTAACGCTTGCTTGTGCAAACATGAAGACCTCAATTTGAATCCTCACAGCCCACGTAAAGCACATGTCTGTAATCCCAGTGCTTCTACAGGAATGGAGACAGACTCCTCCAAAGCCCACAAGCCTGCTGACATAACAGAAGCAGCAGGGAACAACAGACAGCTTGTCTCAAGCAACATAGAAGGCAAAGAGAGACCCTGGAGGACTGCCCTCTCACCTTCACATGAGTGTACCTGTGCATGCACACACTCTCAGAAGACAAGCTATATGTATAATTAGGAAAAAAGCCAAAGAGATCTCGAGCACTGTCTACAGTAGCTTGTTCTACAACACCCCAATGACTTGGGTCTAAGTCCCTTTTTCTACAGAAATGGTGGCAGAACACATTTCCAGTTTCATGCTACAAGCTATTAATTATCCTGTTTAATATTTCTCCTCTGGTATCTGTTTCTTTTCAAACCTTGCCTGCCTGAATTAGTGAACACACACACACACGGAAAGAACTCATTCTCTCTCTTTTGCCCACATACACTCACATTTTATCTTTTTTTTTTGAATTATTTATTTATTTTATGTATATAAGTACATTGCAGCTGTCTTCAAACACACCAGAAGAGGGCATCTGATCACTTTACAGATGGTTGAAAGCCACCATGTGGTTGCTGGGAATTGAACTCAGGACCTCTGGAAGAACAGTCAGTGTTCCTAACTGCTGAGCCATCTCTCCAGCCCTTAAAACAACATTTTTTTTGATACTTTATTTACAACAAATTCTCACTCTGTAATCCAGATTGAGCTGGAACTCACAAAATTCTTCCTACCTAAGCATTCTAAATTCTGGAATTTCAGACCTAAGCCAGAATATACAGCTAAAAAGAATAGCATCTATTGTCTTGTCCTGCTTCATTTTCCCTCACCATGCCCTTTTTTAAAAACAAGCTAAAATTAAGTGTTTAATGAGAGCTTTGTTATAGGTAAGCCAATAATTTTTATTAATACTATTTTATAAAATTCTAATATTTTTTAATTGAAATAGGGTTTCAATTTCCTCCTCTTTCCTCCCTCTACCTCAACAAATTCCTCTCAAATCCCTCAAATAACCCCGACTCCCAAGTTAATATCCTCTTTATTATTATTATTTTCTTGTTGTTACATATATATATATAATGTATGTATGTGTATGTGTGTATGTATGTGTACAAATAAATAAATATAAATACAACCTGCTGAGTCCATTTTTGTTGGTTACATGAATATGGGTTCAATACTGACTAGTCTGTATTGAACAACACTCCTTCCTGGAAGAGGCTAATTCTCTGACTCCCAGCACTCACCAGAAAAGTATAAAGGGACTTTAGTGTAAAGCAGCCTCAGGGGGAATAGCAAGACACAGGTAATATGAAGTAGGAAACAGAATAGTGGGAAGAGGGCTCCAGTGAGAAACAGGAAAGGAAGTCAATACAGCAAAAGAAGGAATGAGGGATAAATAGCACTAAGGTGGTTTGATAAAGCCTCAAGGAATAATATTATTTTATATTTACCACAAGGCTCTCTCTCTCTCTCTCTCTCTCTCTCTCTCTCTCTCTCTCTATCTATCTATCTCGCCTCTCATTGGTTGAGAGTGGCCACCATTGCTGAAAGCAACACATGCTTAGGACATAGGACTTAGATAATTCAAGATGGATCTGACTTGAAAGCCTCTTCTCTGTGACCTAACTTCCATGGTTAGAGAAAATAGCATGCAAGCTGTTGCAAGGTGAGTTAAACAGTCTCACCAGCTACAACACCTATGGACCAAGACAATTACTAGCATGGCAAGAAATGCATAAAGGAGCAGTAAGTGGCACTCACATGGCAGTGGAAAGCAACAGCTGTGCAAATTGATGCCTGATAGTAGAAACCTACTCAGCTTCATGGGAAAATTGAGGTCATAGACCTTAGAAACAATCTATTACTGCCACTTTGCTAGGCCAGACTAAGTCTTTACTACATTCTATATCTTATTCTTATACCCACAGGTAAGTGTAGCTACCACTTGTCAATAGAAAAAAAACTTTTCCAACAGAGAGAAATTATCTCAGGAAACCACAACTGAACAGACTGCAGAGATTAACATATCACAGAGAGCCCACCCTCAACAGCCAAATCTACTGTCAGTTCTTCATCTATGGCTCAGAGAATATTGGAGAAGAGGCAGAAAGATTTGAAAAGCCAGGATACCAGAAAACTGTGAAACAGTCTTTCCTAGAAACGGCTGCATAAACAAAGCCAGAACAACGGCAAAGGCAATGGACATGTAAGAGAGTAAAGTAAATGAAGTCCTTTCCCTATACAAACTAATTCCTTAAAAACTATTTTAAAGAATTTCATGCATGAATCCAACAAATTTTGATGAAACCCACCTACATTCTGTCATCTCTATGCTTTCCCCACTTCCCCATTGCCTCTCTCAAAATCATTTGCACTTTAAAAAAAAAATCCATCAAGTATACTTAGTGTTCCAGTAACCAGCAGATTCTGCTCTTCTGTGTAGCAGAACACACTGAACATATAACAAGTTTCCTCACTGTAAGTTCATCCCTTTCTTATTATCTCAAGGGAGTAAAACAGAGTGCAGACGAGTGAGGTGCAGCGAAGGAGGTGGTGAGACAATAAGCGATGGAAGGAACAAAGTATTTGCAATGTATTTGTGAAAATTTAATATACAGAATATACAAAGTATAATAATAACTTGATAACAGAAAAGCAGTGAAATCCAATTTGAAGGTAGACAAGGAGTTGGAATAGACTTTTCTCAAAGAAGTTATACAAATAACCAACAAGTGGAATGGAAATGTAAGTAAAATTTTTGGTAAGATTTTGTGGTTTTTTTTTTTTAATCAAAATCTTCCATTTAAATTAATTAATTCAATTACTTATAAAACTTAATTAATTTTAATTAAAATCTTGTATTTGTGGTGTTGGGGATCAAACCTGAGGCTTTTGGTATACAAAGCAAATTCTTTCTCACTAATCTGTATTTATAAACCCTAGCATGAGCTGTACTGCACACTTATTAGGATGGTTTCTAGAAAAGCAACAGAAAATGGATGTCAGCAAGAACATAGAAAAATTTGAAACCTTGCATAATGTTGATGGGAACATAAATTAGTAAATTCAGTATTAATTTAAAAAAAACAAGCAGTTTACTTACAAAACTAAACACTGTACCTCCATCCTACTATTGGATATATAGCCCACAAAAACTGAGAACAGGATCTTGAGGAGATTGCAGCACTCTCCACTAGAGTCAAGTAGAAACAATTAAAATATCCACCCATCCATGAATGAATTATAAAAGGTATATATGCACAAACATACAGATAGGAGGATATTTGGGAGCCTATAAAGAGGGAAACTTTGGAAGGGGGTTGGGTTTGTTCCCGAGTTAGGATCTCTCTATAGCTTTAGCTGGCCTTGAACAACACATTGTTACAGCTCAGCCTGGCCTCAAACCCATGGCAAATCGCCAACATTCCAAGGGCTGAGATTACAAGAATGTACTCCACCATATTCAGCCAAGACATGCTAAAATATGAATAAAACTCAAGGACATTAGTATATATCAAATAGTCCAGTAACAAAATAAAAAATGCCTCATAATTCTGCTTTAATGTGCTATTTAAAGTAGCCAGCTTCTATGAAACAGGAACCAAAATGTTGGTTCCCTAGAGCACAGGAGACAGGGAGTGAGAGCTTTGGTTCTCCAGGAGGAAGTTCTAGATATCTGTTGCTTAATAGACTTTATATAATTAATAAAAGTGCACTATGCTCTTAAAATGGTGAAGATGATGAATTTTTTGTTGTTGTTGTTGTTTTTTCGAGACAGGGTTTCTCTGTGTAGCCCTGGCTGTCCTGGAACTCACTCTGTAGACCAGGCTGGCCTTGAACTCAGAAATCTACCTGTCTCTGCCTCCCAAGTGCTGGGATTAAAGGTGTGTGCCACCACTGCCAGGCTGAAGATGATGAATTTTATGTTATATTTTATTACTGTAATAAAAAGACGGAAGAGGGGGCTGTTACTAAGGAAGCAACCTTGAACACTTTATAAAGTAGTTAAGGAAATCATGCCCAAATTTCATATGTTACAGTTACCTAGTCCTGCCTCCTGTACTATAAGTTACTAAGGCTAATTTAAAATATAGTGTACAAAGTCTGAGACTAGGTGCTTCTTTCCTAAGACTCTCAAAAAACTTCTAAGTTTTCATAACAGTGCAAATTCAGAAACTATGCAAGATTATTTGAAACATAGCTTGTTATAAATTCACTGCAACCAGTTACACTTAAATCTTCATTTCAGCTAAAAACTATGGCTACTTTGTATAATGTGATTTCCCTTGTTTACTGTATTTCCTGCGCTGGAAGACAATTTAGCCCAGTGAGGAACAAAGCAGTGTTGTGTGCTTAGGGATGCTTTTGTTCCTGGCCCTGGAAAATGCATGTGACTGCTGAGAGCTACACTCCTTCCCCTGTTCCAACAGAGGAAGTGATAATAGTATCTTTCTGATAAACTTATGGAGAAGATTTCATTGAATATGAAATGTGCCACAAACAATAGCTAACAGAAAGTAGAAGCTCAGGGTATGGCAGCAATTTAGAAAGGAAACTAGATGAGAAGAAATAACTTATTTATAATTAATTACTTAGATTTTATCATGGTTTCAAGTTAAGTAGACATGTTAAGGTGTCTCTGACCATTAAAAGGTGATCTCATTAAGTAGTATATTATTAAAAACTAAAAAGTATCTGAGGTGACAAATTCGCTTGAAATTCAGTCCAAAGAAATTCATACCTGAATTGTCCATATAACACACTACTAGAAAACATACTTGGTGAAGCAACAGGATGGAAATTTTGTCTATTTTGTAACACATTCAAGATTGATGTTTTCATATATTGGCTCAACTAGTCTTGCTGAAGTTTGAATCTTCTCTAGATACACGTTAGACTGGGCCTGTTGGGATGGGCGTGCTGGGATGACTGTTTAGGACTTCAGGAAAAGGCTGAAGTAATATCAGAGTATCTTACTGGGGACAGCCAGGAGAGAAAAAGAAAAGGTAGAATAAATAAGAACCAGAGCTCTTCGAGAGCTAGGACACTGAATTAGAGCCATAATATTGAGTTCAAAGATTTGAGAAGTTGGGAAAATGTCAAGAATCCACGATTAGGAAAAACTAGAACAAAACAGGAGAAAGTCATGAGTGTTGAACACAATCTCTAAGGGGTTGTGATACTTAGTCAGATTAGCTGATTTGAAGAAGCAGGATTTAGGTAAATGTCTTCATATAAGTTTCCATTCTAAAATGGTAAAAGTACGTAAACAGGATGCTTATTTAGCCATATGGTTAATGGTTATGAAATTTTTATTCATATCAGACTGGATCCTTTAAGCAATAACTGAATTTATAAAGTTATTGATATTAATTCAGTGCACATTGTATGAGAAAAAATAGTCTATATTATCACATGTGATCTTTATTAAACCCTATGGAATAGGGAGTATTATTTACTGGTGTATTATCCCATTGATTGATTGATTGGTTGATTAATTGATTGATTGATTGATTGAGCATGTAAGGGGGATGTATTTATACAACTCAAGCATGGATGTCAGAAGGCAACTTTCTCAGAGTAGGGTCTCTCCCTTCACCATGTGGGTCTAGGAATCAAACTCAGGTTATCAGAATTGACAGCAAGTGCCTTTACCCACTGAGCAATCTCATTAGTCCTACTTAATAATGTTTTGGACATGAGCAAATGAAGTATTAGAGAAGTGTCAAATTCAAGTTTTTGCCTCAAGTCAACCAGTAAATAAGAGCCAGACTTTTAGGCCTGATTTGTCTAACTTCAAACACCATGATTTTAACTATTATGTATAGAGTTTTTCTTTTGATTCACAAATTATAAGCATAGTCCAGAGTGAGCTGCTTTACAAATATGTATTATTAGCAGGATCTGAATGTGGGTGGCCCAGAGCAAATCCATCACCATTCAAGTGGAAAAACACAACAATTAAGTCCAGGTCTTGATGAAGGCCTTCTTGTTGGGCACATGCTCCTTTGGCTGCCAAATTTCACAATAGAATGCCAACATCAAATTGTCATTTAAAGATCTACTTAATTGGTAATTTGGAACAGTTACCATGCAATCTCTATTAAAAGCTCAGTAATAAAAAAAAAAAAAAAAAAAAAAAACACCAACAACTACAAAAGATGGAGGTTTATATGGCTTTCTGGAATGACATTTTTGTTTAAACATTACTCAGTGTCTTTTTATTCTGTTATTTTAATTTTTAGTGTCCTTTTAAAGACATTTCTCTCTAGTCTTAGCATCAACAACTGTCATGTTTCTCCAAAGAAGATTAGAATTTGATTACTCTTAGTATTACCTGGGGATACACAACACCTTGGTGGGAAAAGTCACTATGTTCATTAGGTAGTTATAAGATAGGAGTATGCTTTAGTTTGGTTTTTTTTAAACAAAAAGAATTTCACTCTGAAGTTTAGTGGGAACTCATTTATGTAATCCAGGCTGGCCTGTAATTCAGGGAGTCTTCCAGTCTCAGCCTCTCCAGAGACCAGTGTTATGGGCATCAATCACATTTCCCACCTAATATAGAATTTAAGGAACCTGCTTCTATTGTGCTCATTGCCTGTGTTTATAAAATGTTAATGGCACAAAGCTCCAACCTTCTAATCTGCACTATTGTATTACAGGTAACAAATGTCTACATAAATATAAAGTTTGCTGGCTCAGTTCAGTCTAGATTCTTTTTTCTGTTCTCCATTAACAGCACCTTCAAAGCCAGGCATACTGTTCAAATGTGTCATGGCCTAGATGTGCTAGTCTAAATAATGGATTCAAGAAATTATGTTTTGGCTTTCATTAATTGACTACATAGAGTTGTAAATGTTTTCCAAGTCAGCACAGAAACTCCTTTGTGTATTGGTGAGCCTTTTTCACCCCAAATAAATGGGAAAGTACTAAGAATTGCACTAAAGTCCCTTTTCTGCTACCATCTTTAAATCCATTAGTATCATATTTAACTTTATCATCTTTGAATTTTAAATATATTTATAAAATTACAATAGGGTTAAAGTGTCTATCAGTGCAACTTTATTAGTCTAATCACACAACATACATACATGGTTACATTTTAAATGTTCTTAAAATTCAATGTTGTTATCATTTTGTCTAAGCTCTGCCCCACACTTACCTGGCAACAGCCAGGTATGCCTGACTCATAATAAAAGGGGCTGTTTGCCCCCTCTTCTCTCTCTCTTGTTCTTGCCCTTGCCTTCCTATTCCCTCTCTGTCCTCTTGCCCCTTCCTGCCTCTCTCCCCATTCCCTTCTCCCCTCTTTCTCCACGTGCCCATGCCCAGCCGCTACTCCCCTACTTCTCTTTTCTTTCTTTTTCTCTCTTTGCCTTCCTCTGCCTCTACTACCCTTTTAACTCCCCTCCCCATGCCCTGAATAAACTCTGTTCTATACTATACAGTTGTGTGGCTGGTCCCTCAGGGGGAAGGGATGCCTCAGCATGGGACTGTGGAGACACCCCCTTCCCCATACCTCACCACACATCCACCAAAACATATCTCTTCTCTCTTCATCTTTTTATAAACACATCAAAAGTAAAGTGCATTTCATTTTTCTTTACATCTGAATAGTATTCCATAGTGTATATATACAATATTTCATTATCTACTCATCAGTTGGAAGACATCTGATTTGTTTCCATGCCCTAGCTATTGTGAATACAGCAACAATGAGCACGGCTAAGTAAGTATCTGTGAAGATTTCAAGTCCTTTGGGCATATGTCAAGGAGTGGTGTACCTGGGTCATATGGTAGATTTGTTTCCAGATTTTTGAGTTTTGTTCTTGGTTTTTGTTTGCTTGTTGTTTGTTGATGATTCTCCATGCTGATTTGCATAGAAGCTGTCCTAATTTGCAATCCCACCAACAGTAAATGAGTGTTCCCTTTTCCCCACACCCTCTCCAGCATGGATGCTCAGATATTTTGTTGATTTTTTTGCCATTCTGACTATGGTAAGATGAATTTTCAAAGTTGTTTTAATTTATATTTCCCTAATTGTTAAGGAGTGTGAACAATATTTGAGATATTTATAAGCCAGTTTTTTCTTCTTTTGAGAACGTTCTATTCAGCCCATATATAAAAGTTACATTATACAGACTAAGCAGGTTATATTTAGGAATATATATGTATACAATATACATGTGCATGTAAGAAAAACTTTAGTTGCCTTTACCCAGATTTCCTTCTCTTGCCAACATTTCTCTCTCTTTAAAATCCTTCATCTTCCTAATAAAAGCTCTTCCTTCTTAAATCTTATTTTCCTGTTTCTGAAATTATAATGTAAAACATAATTTATCACTTCCTTTCCTTCCTTCAAACAATCTCATATATTTCTCCTTTTCTTATTCAATTTCACAGCTTAATATCAAGCCAATAGAGCAGTCAAAATCCAATGAAAAGTGAATTTAATATTAAAAACTCTCAAATGTCAACTGTTGTTGTCATTGCTGGGCAACCATGGTTTTTGAGATTTCATTGGTGTAGTTTCTATTTCATACAATCTCACAGGGCGCTTCCGGTTTCCATCTGTGGCTGGAGACCTCTGCCTGGACTATGAGGGCTCCAGAGCCAAATAGCACTGAGGGAAAGCTAGCCACCCAAGAGTGTGGAAAGGCCCATGAGTGGGGGTAAGATGAGCAACACTGCGCAGCAGGACTCGTCCTGAATCCTTGGGACACAGGGACTGAGGAACAGCCAGGGGAAGGAGACTTTTGGTTTCCATCTGTGGCAGGAGACCTCTGCCTGGGCCACCAGGGCTCCATAGCTAAATAGTGCCAGGAGAAAGCTAGACTCCTAGGAGTGTGGGCAAGCCTGTCTGCTCAGAGGGACACACCTGGAATCCCCAGGACACGGGGACTGAGGAGTGGTCCTCTGGTTTCTTTCGGTGGCCGGGGAGCTGAACCTGAGACACAGGGCTCCATACTCAGATAGTGCCAGGAGAGAGCTGGTATCCCAGAAGTGCCAACACACCTTCAAGCACAGGCAAGACTACCACTTCTGTTCAAATTCGATGGATCAAGAGGGACCCTTGCAGAGCCATCAGGACACAGGAATCAAGGAACAGCTGGGGACAAGATTCTTCTGGTTTCTGTGTGCACCCCAGAGCTGATCCTGTACCACAGCGTTCCTAACCTAAATTCCTCTCGGAGAGAGCTGGCCTTTGAGGAGTATTGACCCTGAGGCTTGCAGGAGGGACAAGACACAGTGAGGGAGAATGAGACCGCTAACACCAGAAATAATCAGATGGTGAAAGGCAAGGGCAAGAACATAAGGAACAGAAACCAAGGTTACTTGACATCATCAGAACCCAGCTCTCCCACCACAGCAAGCCTGGGATACCCCAACACACCAGAAAATCAAGACTCAGATTTAAAATCACATATCATGATGATGATAGAAGATTTTAAGAAGGAAATAAATAACACCCTTAAAGAAATACAAGAGAACAAGGGTAAACAACTAGAAGCCCTTAAAGAGGAAACACAAAAACCCCTAAAAGAATTACAGGAAAACAAAATCAAACGGGCAGACTTATAGGAAAACACAGACTTATAGGAAATCAAAAAGACGAAGTAAATTAACAAAACCATCAAGTAACTAAAAATAGAAACAATAAAAAACCACAAAGGGAGACAACCCTGGAGTTAGAAAACCTAGGAAAGAGATCATGATTCAAAGATGCAAGCATCACCAACAGAATACAAGAGATAGAAGAGAGAATCTCAGGAGCAGAAGATACCAAAGAAAACATTGACACAACAGTCAATGAAAACACAAAATGCAAAAAGCTCCTAACCCAAAACATCCAGGATAACCAGGGTACAATGAGAAGACAGAAGCTAAGGATAATGGGTGTAGAAGAGAGTGAAGACTCCCAACTTAAAGGACCAGTAAATATCTTCAACAAAATTATAGAAGAAAACTTCCCTAACCCAAAGAAAGACATGAACATAAATATATGAGAATCCTACCGAACTCAAAATAGATTGGACCAGAAAAGAAATTCTTCCCATCACATTATAGTCAAAACACCAAATACACAAAATAAGGAAAGAATATTAAAAGCAGTAAGGGAAAAAGGTCAAGTAACATATAAAGGCAGACCTATCAGAATTACACCAGGCTTCTCACCAGACTATGAAAGCTAGAAGATCCTGGGAAGATCTTGTACAGACCCTAAAAGAACACAAATTTCAACCCATGCTGTTATACCCAGCAAAACTCTCAATTATCATAGATGGTGAAACCAAAATATTCTATGACAAAACCAAATTAATACAGTATGTTTCCACAAACCCAGCCCTCCAAAGGATAATAGATGGAAAACGCCAACTCAAGGAGGGAAACTACACTCTAGAAAAAGCAAGAAAGTAATCTTTCAACAAACTCAAAAAAAGATAGCCACACAAACATAAAAATAACATCGAAAATAACAGGAAGCAACAATCACTATTCCTTAATATCTCTTAATATCAATGGACTCAATTCACCAATAAAAAGACATAGACTGACAGACTGGATGCATAAACAGGACACAGCATTTTGCTGCATCCAGGAAACATATCTCCATGATAAAGACAAACACTACCTCAGAGTAAAGGGCTGGAAAACAATTTTCCAAGCAAATGGTCCCAAGAAACAGGTTGGAGTAGCCATTCTAATATCTGATAAAATTGACTTTCAACCAAAAGTCATCAAAAAAGATAAGGAAAGACACTTCATACTCATCAAAGGAAAAATCTACCAGAAGAACTCTCAATTCTGAACATCTATGCTCCAAATGCAAGGGCACCCACATTCATAAAAGAAACTTTATTAAAGCTCAAAGCACACATTGCACCTCACACAATGATAGTAGGAGACTTCAACACCCCATTATCATCAATGGACAGATCTTGGAAACACAAACTAACCAGAGACATAGTGAAACTAACAGATGTTATGAACCAAATGGATTTAACAGATATCTATAGAACATTTCATCCTAAATCAAAAGAATATACCTTCTTCTCAGCACCTCATGGCACCTTCTCCAAAACTGATCATATAGTTGGTCACAAAACAAACCTAACAGATGTAAGAAGATTGAAATAATCCCATGCCTCCTATCAGGTCACTTTGGATGAAGGCTGGTCTTCAATGGCAACAACAACAACAGAAAGCCCACATACACATGGAAACTGATCAATGCTCTACTCCATGATAACTTAGTCAAGGAAGAAAGAAAGAAAGAAATTAAAGACTTCCTAGAATTTAATGAATATGAAAGGACAGCATACCCAAAGCTATGTGACACAATGAAAGCAGTGTTAAAAAGAAAACTCATAGCTCTGAATGCCTCAAAAAAGAAACTGGAGAGAGCATATACAAGCAGCTTAACAGCACATCTGAAAGCTCTAGAAAAAAAAAGAAGCTAACAAACCCAAGAGGAGTAGAAGGCAGGAAATAATCAAACTCAGAGCTGAAATCAACCAAGTAGAAGCTATAAGAACTATACAAAGAATGAACAAAACCAGGAACTGGTTCTTTGAGAAAATCAACAAGATAGATAAACCCTTAGCCAGACTAACCAGAGGGCACAGAGACAATATCTAAATTAACAAAATTAGAAATGAAAAGGGAGATATAACAACAGATTCTGAGGAAATTCAAAAAATCATCAGATCCTACTACAAAAACCCATACTAAACAAAATTGGAAAATCTGGATGAAATGGACAAGTGTCTAGACAGATACCAAATACAAAAGTTAAGTCAGGATCAGATAAACCATCTACACAGTTCAATAACCCCTAAAGAAATAGAAGCTCTCATTAAAAATCTCCTGACCTAAAAAAGCCCAGGACCAGAAGGGTTTAGTGCAAAATTCTATCAGACCTTCAAAGAAGACCTAATACCAATACTCTTCAATCTATTCCACAAAATAGAAACAGAAGGAACACTACCCAGTTCATTCTATGAGGCCACAGTTACACTAATACCAAAACTTCACAAAGACCCAACAATAAAAGAAAACTTCAGATCAATTTCCCTTATGAATATCGATGCAAAAATACTCAATAAAATTCTCGCACACTGAATCCAAGAACACATCAAAACGATCATTCATCATGATCAAGTAGGCTTCAACCCAGTGATGCAGGGATGGTTCAATACCCGGAAATCCATCAATGTAATCCACTACAAAAACAAACTCAAAGAAAAAAAAAACACATGGTCATTTCATTAGATGCTGAAAAAGCATTTGACAGAATTCAACATCCCTTTATGATAAAAGTCTTGGAAAGATCAGGAATTCAAGGCCCATACCTAAACATAGTATACAGCAAACCAATAGCCAACATCAAACTAAATGGAGAGAAACTGGAAGCAATACCACTAAAATCAGGGACTACACAAGGATGCCCTCTCTCTCCCTATCTATTCAATATAGCTCTTGAAGTTCTCGCTAGAGCAATTAGACAACAAAAGGAGGTCAAAGGGATACAAATTGGAAAAAAAATCAAAATATCACTATTTGCATGATATGATGGTATACTTATGTGACCCGAAAATCTCCACCAGAGAACTGCTGCAGCTGATAAACAACTTCAGCAAAGTGGCAGGATACAAAATTAGCTCAAGCAAATCAGTAGCCTTCCTATACTCTAAGGATAAACAGACTGAGAAAGAAATTAGGGAAATGGCACCCTTCACAATTGTCACAAACAATATAAAATATCTTGGTGTGACTCTAACCAAACAAGTGAAAGATCTGTATGACAAGAATTTCAAGTCTCTGAAGAAAGAAATCGAAGGAGACCTCAGAAGATGGAAAGATCTCCCATGCTCATGGATTGGCAGGATTAATATAGTAAAAATATCCATCCTGCTGAAAGTAATCTACAGATTCAATGCAATCCCCATCAAAATTCCAACTCAATTCTTCATAGACTTAGAAAGAGCAAGTCTCAAATTCATATGGAATAACAAAAAACCCAAGATAGCAAAAACTATTCTCAACAATAAAACAACTTCTGGGAGAATCAGCATCCCTGACCTCAAGCTGTACTACAGATCAGGAGTAATAAAAACTGCATGGTATTGGTCCAGCGACAGGCAGGTAGATCAATGGAATAGAATTGAAGACCCAGAAATGAACCCACATACTTACAGTCACTTGATCTTTGACAGAGGAGCTAAAATCATTCAGTGGAAACAAGACAGCATTTTCAACAAATGGTGATGGTTCAACTGGCGATCTACATGCAGAAAAATTCGAATTGATCCATTCCTATCTCCCTCTACAAAGCTCAAGTCCACATGGATCAAGGACCTCCACATAAAGCCAGATACACTGAATCTAATAGAAGGGAAAGTGGGGAAAAACCTCGAACACATCAGTACAGGGGAAAAGTTCCTGAATGGAACACCAATGGCTTATGCTCTAAGATCAAGAATCAACAAATGGGACCTCATGAAATTGCAAAGCTTCTGTAAGTCAAAGGACACTGTCAATAGAACAAAACAGCAACCAACAAATTGGGAAAAGATCTTTACCAATCCTACATCTGATAGAGGGCTAATATCCAATTTAGATTAAGAATTCAAGAAGTTAGACTCGAGAAAACCAAATAACCCCATCAAAAAATGGGGAACAGAGCTAAACTGAGAATTCTCAACTGAGGAAATTTTCAGCGGTGAGAAGTACCTAAAGAAATGTTCATCATCCTTAGTCATCAGGGAAATGCAAATCAAAACAAGTCTGAGATTACACTTCACACCATTCAGTATGGCTAAGATCAAAAAACTCAGGTAACAGCAGATGCTGGCAAGGATGTGGAGAAAAACAAACACTCCTCCATTGTTGGTGGGATTGCAAGCTGGTACAACCATTCTGGAAATCTGTTTGGAGGACCCTCAGAAAAATGTACATAATACTACCTTAGGACCCAGCTATACCACTCCTGGCCATATACCCAGAAGATGTTCCAACATGTACTATATACACATGTTCCACTATGTTCATAGCAGCCTTATTTATAATAGCCAGAAGCTGGAAAAACCCAGATGTCCCTCATCAGAGGAATGGATACAGAAAATGTGGTACATTTACACAATGGAGTACTACTCAGCTATTTAAAACAATGAGTTCATAAAATTCGCAGGCAAATGGATGGAACTTGAAAATATCATCCTGAGCGAGGTAACTCAGTCACAAAAGAATGAACACAGTATGTACTCACTGATAAGTGGTTATTAGCCCAAAAATTCGGAATACCCAAGATTCACTTCACATCAAGTGTTGGGCTGAGTATGAGGTCCCAGATGGAGGAGTTGGAGAAGGGACTGAAGGAGCTGAAGGAGTTTGCAGCCCCATGGAGGGAGCAACAGTGTCAACTGGCCTGACTTCTCGATGCTCCAGGAGACTGGATCACCAACCAAAGAATACACATGGAGGAGCCCATGGTGCTGGCCACATATGTGGCAGAGAAGGGTCTTGTTAGCCATCAGGAGGAGGAGAAACCCTTGGGCCTGAGGGTGTTAGATGCCCTGTTATAGGGAAATGCCAAGGAAGAAGACGAATGTGGGTGTGTGGGTTGATGGGGGAATACCCTCATAGAGGCAGGGGGAGGGGAGAAAGATAGGAGGGTTCCAAAAGGGAGATCCGGAAAGGGGGAAACATTTGAAATGTAAATAAAGTATCAAAAAATCATTGCCTAACTGTTTGTACTGATGATTTTTGGATGGACAGATCATTGCTTTAGTTGTATACTCACCAATAACCCCAGTTCGAAGGTCTCATAGATGGTCATAATTCAAAAGTCATAATTCTTGGAATGCGACCAGTAGGGATCAGGGGTTTGGGACAGTTCCCAGGGGTAAGGAGGTACACAAGGGTGTGGGGGAGCAGAATTAGAAGACATTGATTCCATGCATTAAATAAATAATAAAACTGATCAATCTAAAAATTAGCAAAAAATGGCATTAAGATCATAACAAGGATTGTATTGAATCAGTGCCTTTCAAAATTAATGCCTGTCTCATATTAAATCGTTGTTAACCTAAAAAAAAAATCTCACAGGGCCCTACCAGATGAAGATCTACACCCAATTAACATGAGAGAGAGAGAGAGAGAGAGAGAGAGAGAGAGAGAGAGAGAGAATATTAGTCTTACTCAGAGATGAGCCACCTGAATAATTATTCAATATTGCATGGTCAGCCATATAAATATATTAATAGTACATGCAGGAAATACTGAACAGTCTCAGCATATTTTATTCACACCTTTTCTTCCATGTATATGTATATGTATTTATGTGTAACAACAATGGTTAAAGAATAAGAAACTGAATTTGGAAGGCAGGAAATATGGAAAGGGTAGAGGAGAGGAAGGAGGAGAGGAAAATGATATAATTGCATTTTACCTAAAATTTTAAAATTTAAGAAAAATCTATTGGATATATGAATGTGCAAAAAGGGAACATTAACATATCACAAACACCTTTTTTCCCCACCAAGGTGGCACTAAAAGCAAAGAAAGAAGCTCCTGCTACTCCCAAAGCCAAAGCCAAAGAGAAAGCCTTGAAAGCTAAGAAGGCAGTGCTGAAAGGAATCCACAGCCACAAAAAGAAGACCCACATGTTGCCTACCTTTGTGTGGCCCAAGACCCTGCAACTCTGGAGGCAGCACAAGCTCCCTCAAAAAGCACAGCCAGCAGCTTGAGCACTATGCCATCATCAAATCCCCTCTGTCCACTGAGACAGTCATGAAGAAGATAGAAGATAACAGCACACTTGTGTTCCTTGTGAGTGCCAAGGCCAGCAAGCACCAGATCAAATGGACAGTGAAGAAACTCAGTGACACTGACGTGGCCAAAGTCAACACCCTCATGAGGCCTGATAAAGAGAAGAAGGTCTATGTTAGGATGGCTCCTCATTATGATGCTCTAGATGTTGTCAACAAGATTTGGATCATCTAAACGGAGTTCAGCTAGCTAATTCTAAATATACACTTTTTTTTAAACAAAAGAGATATCATAGGCAGAAAGTGAAAGCCACTCACAGTAAGGAAAATGACTTATTAGAGAGTTCATATAGTACACCTTGACCTCAGTTTCCCCTCCTTGCCTTCCCCCAGTCTCTCTCTCTCACCTCCCCTCTTCTGCAGATTTACCACCTACACCGCACAGCCCCCTCCCACCCCTGTCTCCCCTCAGAAAAGAGCCGGCCGCCCATGGACATCAACCAAACATGGCAAAACGAGCTACAATAAGACTGCATCACATCACAGCTGGACAAGGCAACCCAGTAGGAGAAAAAAAAGTCCTACAAACAGGTAAAAGTGTCAGAGACAGACCCTGCTCCCACTGTTAGGATTCCTATAAGAACAGCAAGTTACTCAACCATAACACATATGTAGAGGACCTAGGCCAGACCCCTATAGGCTCCCTCATCTCTGAGATTCCATTAGTCCTGGCAAGTTGATTATATGAGTCATGTTCTTGTGGTATTCCTGACACCTCTGGTTCCTCCAATCCTTCATTCCTCTTCTCTGTAGGACTCCCTGAGCTCCTCCTAATGTTTGGCTGTTGGACTCTACATCTGCTCCCATCAGTTGCTCGATGAAGTCTCTCTGGTCTCTCTAATAATGATTCTGCTAGGCTCTGGTCTCAGCACTCTGCAGGAAGGACAATCTGTAGGTAGAAACTTTTGGGGCTGGATTGATGTCCCAATCCCTCCATTTGAGGCCTTGCCTGGTTACAGAAAATGGCCAGTCCAAGCCCAATGTCCCCCCATTACTGGGAGTCTTCGCTAGGGTTACTCTCATAGATTCATTGGAGTTTCCATTGCACTAGATTTCCACCTCATGCCCATATGTCTCTGCCCCCCCCCCCATTTCAGGTTCTTTGCCCAGTATTTTCTGACTGACTTCTCTATCTACCTGGTCACTCTTGTTCCCAACCCTATCCCCTCCCAGTCTACCAAAGAAATTAAGAATAAAACTCTATGGCAATAATTCTTTTTTCTTTGCAGAGTTGAAAATTGAACTAGGCCCTCACAAATAGTAATCTGATAGTATTTTGAAAGAAAATTAATTTGTCAATAGTGGGACAGAGTGTTTTTTTTTTAAATAAATTTATCTCTAGTTGTGGACTTTCATTCCTACATTTCTGGATAAAACCCCTATCATTACTCTCCTAACTAAGAGAATGCCCCTACCCCTCCACACATATACACATAACACACACCTACCTGATATTGAAGTAGCTCTTTAGTATATTTACACACAAATCATTCTCATTATGCAAAATTATATATCTTTTAAACTTTTATAAGGTAGGTGTGTGCGTGTGCATGTGCGTGCATGTGCGAGTGTGAGCCACAGTATACATGTGGAGGTCAGAGAGACAGCTTGCAAGAGTTGATCTTCTCCTTCTGCCGTGTGGGTCCCAGGGATCAAACTCAGGTCTTTAAGCTTGCCAGTAAGCACCTTTACACACTGAGACACTTTACCCTCTACACATTATAAAATTATGTTTTTAAATTAAAGAGCAGATCATATTTGCTGCTGGAAACTACTTTCATTTTGTTAGAGTCAAGGTTCCCCTTTAACTCACGGTTCTCTGGTCTCTGTGTCCTGAGTGCTGGACTTGCAAATGTGCATCCCTGTGCCGTTCTGCTGTTTGAAACTCTTGAGTTGATTCCTTCTTAGGAGAGAAAGATTTAGCTTCCTTCCCATGATTTAAAAGGGTCTGTGTGACTCAATGTGCACACATCTCTCCAACCTAATTTCACTGATGCTTTCTTCCTGATCGCCGCATCACAAGCAATGCTGACCTTGTTCTTTGGTCCTCAGATATGCTATCACTCATTCTGTTTCATGAGTTTTGCACATGATGTCCCTGCTGCATGGAAAGATTTCTTCCTGATTTTTTTTTTATCTACTTAACCCTTAACCTTCAGATCTTAAGTTAAATGTAAATTACTCAGAGATTTAAGATTAAATGGGGTTCCATTTTTCATTGTTTCAGGTACCAATGCACCCTTTAGCTGTAGAAAATATAAGTGTATTTTGTATGCTTCTTAGACTCAGTTTGTCTCTTCCATTTCCTGACAGCTGAAGATTGACCATCTTGTTAAGTTAAATCAATGGGCTACTATGGACAAAGTAAATAAAGTAAAGGGATTCAGTAAATGGTTATTAGACTATCAGTGTACCTTGAGACAGAGATAGCTGAATGATTTTCCTAGTTATTCAATTGTCAGAAATTACAATAAAATTTCATATCATGAAAGGAGATGGAGATGAAGATCATTTGGTATAATCCTTGCCTAGGAAGCACAAAGCCCTAGGTGTGCCTTGCAAGACACCTATGGTATAGTTATTCTTTACATAGAAGAAGCCTGAGGTTTAGAGATTGTTAAAGACTTCAGCAGAGTTCCAATTTGAGTTAGTGCTCTAGTCACAAGCACAGAAAGTGTTCCTGTTAACTGGTTTACTGCTCTATCCCTCATTCCTTTGTTGTAATGTGACTCCTGCCTCACCTCTTCTTCTTCAATTACCCCAATCCATAAAAAAGGCTTATTTTTACTTTTTCTTCTCATTGCTTTGGGCATAAACTTCTTATCTGCATGACTATATCCAAGTATTATTCTGAACCACTCAGAGACATGACCTCATCATGAATGGATTTTTAATTTTATGTTTTTGTCCTGGCAGGGCAGTAGATAACATGTAATACCTGTGTCTCCTTCACAGTAAACATGAGAGAGAGAGAGAGAGAGAGAGAGAGAGAGAGAGAGAGAGAGAGAGAGAGAGAGAGAGAGAACAGTGAGAACCGTGTGTATGTCTGGGATTCTCATTCCTGATCTTACACAAGTTATCTTTATTATCTTAGGCAAACTACTTAACCTCTCTGTTCCCCAATTTCAGATTTGAACAGGCTGAATTGATTCTAATTCTAAACAGCTCCAGCCCAATGACTGTCTTAAAACTGAAGCCAACATTTGAAACTCAAAAACAGGTAAAAACTGAAATCCTTGCTGTCTTACTCTGGGTACTGAATGAAAGAATATCAGATGATTCCTTTACCATGGTGACCTACACATATATCATTGAGGGCATATAACTCCAAAATAATTACACTGAATGCCTTATCTTTTTAAAGCCTGTGTTCTGTTGCAAAAAAGAAATATTTAGTGGCTTTAGATGACAGTCATGTGCCAAGTGTGTCCAGAACATAGAAACATCTTAATGTGTAATGACCTAAAAAATGGGTAGTGTTGAATCTTCCTAATGTGTGTCTATCTCATTTCGACTGAACACAAATGTCATGCTCTCCAAATTCAGCCCTGATAACAGAATTCTGTTTATAAGGCTATAACCAAGCAGAGGAAGGGCACATTCACTTCTAGCAGCTGTCCAGGCCTCTCTTTTAGAAGAAGGTTAATAAACAATGGTATATTAAGTTAAGGGGGTTCTAGCTTTAATTATAAGACAAAACAAGATTAACATTCACAAAGACAAGAGTTTTTTTTTTCAAGACAAGGTACCTGTTTCCTTTTTATTTTTTGTTTTTAGAGACATGGTCTCATTCTGTTACCCTGCCCTTTTAGACAAGTCTGGCTTCTAATTCACAAAAATCTGTTTGCATCTGTCTCCTGAGTACTTAGATTAGAGATGGACACCACCAATCCCAGCCCTACAATCCCCATTTCTTAGTAAAACACCCACAATAGAGTGTCTTACCAGTATTTATTGTTTGTGTGTAGTATCCACTTAAAAGGTGAGCACATGACTGTTACTGCAGTGCTTGGGGGCAGATGCAGGTAAATCTCTGAGACATGCTGGCCAAACCCGCTAGCTCCAGGACAAGGAAGAGATTCTGTCTCAAAAGAAAAGGTACACACACACACACACACACACACACACACACACACACACACCCCTGATGGTTGTTATGAGCTCACATTTACAAAAAAATTGTTTTGTTTGTAAACTGTATGCACTTCTGATATCTAGCTGTCTGCTTAATTCTTTGATTCTTTTCTCATGTTCATGAAAAACGCTGATGAAGACTGGATTGAAGCTACTGTTCACAGACCTGTGATCTTTTGCTTTCTCCCTTATTATCTAAAATATTTTGTTGTAGTGTGGGTTCAAATTCATGAAGTGATGGTGACAGATGAGGTGTGCTACAATTAACATATAATATATAATATTAATATGCAATATTAAAATGTATCAAAATTGTGTTAATATGTATTACATATTATATATTATGTTATACATTATGTTATGTTATATATTATATATTGTGTCTCATGTTATATTATCTGATATTCATTATATATTAATTATATATTGCATATTATACATAAAGTATATTATATATTATATATGTTATAGCTCCTGACTATACTATAAATACCCTTAAACCCACAGATAAGTATAGTTCTCAGCATTCGTCCAATAAGCTTTATTTTATATCAGGCAGAGGCTATTTTCAGAGAGCCCCCCTGGTCAAAATGCAGAGAATAAAGAGCAGTTTTAAAAATAGTAATTATATAGACTGAACATGTTATATTTAGGAATGTTACATGTATGTGTGTGTGTGTGTGTGTGTGTGTGTGTGTGTGTGTGTGTGTATGTGTGTGTGTGTAATAGTACTTAGTGAAAATAGGCCCAAACTTGAAGGAGAGGGAGGAGGGGTATATGGCAGGATATGAAAGAGAGAAATGTTGCAATTAAATTATAATCTTAAACAAATTAAGATTATCCTAGATTATCCATGTGAACCTAAAGTAATCACATACACCCTTAAAAACAAGAAACGAATAAAAGAGCAGCAGAACAGACACTGAAAAGTGGAATGTCAGATTACAAATAAGAAAAAGTCAACACTAGAAAAGTTTTAATACAGAATCGTATTACATATTAATGGGGTAATTCATGGTGTTGATGCAGGAGGACAATGTGTAATGTTTAAAAGAGGGCTGCAGACGGAGGTTTCGAGGAGAACACAGACAATAAAGAAGCAGGGACAAACATCAACACACCAGAGAAGTTTAATTTTGATTCCTTGTTTCAGAGGTTTCAGTCCATGGTTGCTTGGTCCTGTTGCTCTGGGCCCCTGGTAAAGCATAGCAATGCAGTGGGGGCATATTCAGAAAAGATCTGCTTGCCTCCAGTGTGTGTGAAGCCAAAGAAAGAAAGGAGCAAACCTTCTCCAGGACTTACTTCTTCCAAGTAGGTTGGCCCCACCTCCTCCAGTTTCCACAGTTTCCCAATAGACCCGCGAGATGGGGTCCAAATCTTTGGGTCCATTCCAAATCCAAACTTTAACAGTCTTCAGGCCTACAACCACATTGAATTAAAGTTTACCCATAGGAATGAGAGTAGAAGTATATTTGTCCCGGAGTCACTTTATAAGAACTCGGTCAGCAAGCACTGTGATTTCAGCCTTGAGGAAACTGGAGCAGAAAAACCAGTCAAGCCAACCTACACTCCCAAGGCACAAAACTATGAGATAATAACTATGTTGTTTCAAGCTGCTAAATTGTTATTTGTTGCAGTGGCATAGAAACAACCCCAACAATAAGAAGTATATTTGTTGACTCAGGAAATAACTTTCATAGGTTGAAGAAAGATAAATAAGGAAGAGTCAAAATGCAGTATGACCTAGCTAGGAAGGCTATGGTCTGTCAGCAAAATTGACTCTCCACTCTTTATATAAGGGCCACAAACTTCAGAAAGCTTTTTACACTTTTAGTAAAAGAAATTAATGACATATAAAAATCTGTGTCATGAAATGAAATTTTATTGGAAGATATATATATACATATATATATATATTTAGAGAAAGAGAGAGAGAAAAAGAGAGAGAGAGAGAGAGAGAGAGAGAGAGAGAGAGAGAGAGAGAGAGAGAACAATAAAAACAAAAAATGAACTTCAGGAAACCATAAAAGGAAAGCAAATGACAGAAACCATTAAACAAACAACTCTTAGAGGTTTAAATTACCAAATTATCTGGTAAAATACTTCATATGAGGTTAAAATAAAAAGACCGAGGTAAAACAATAGAAAGTATTTTTGGATAAAGAATCTACCGTGCTCTAAGCATTTGTGCAAAACACTGTGTGCACAGTAAACCAAATTCCCTTTATAAACTTCAAAGATGGGGAGCTAATCTCACAAATAAACCAATCAATTAATAGTAACATCAGATTTTTTAAATTGTCTGTCAAATACAAAAGAAGTAAGAGTGAATACTAAAAATAGTAATAAAACCTTAATGATGTGACTTGTTCCTTCAATATTGAGAATTGTTGTTATGCAACAAAACTATTACTACCCTATAATTAATAAGGTTGTGATTGTTTCCCCAAAAACGTAACATATAAATTAATTTCTCAAACCAGTGCCATTAAAGGAAAAATGGGGACAAAAGCTAGCCTCAGCCATATGAGGCCACATCACAAAAATGGGGAAAAAATGCCACAAAAAAAGGTCATTGGATTATGGTAATTACTAATTCATTTTGAAGTGCCTGATTGCTCACAGAAGAAAATGCGACATGGTATATTTATTAATTACTTAAAAACTAATTACCAACGATCTTTTAAGTATTATTTATTTATGTCCAAAATGCTGCTCCCCCACTCCCCATTATAGAGTCCCTTCTTCCCCTCCCCTTCTCCTCTGAGAGTTACCCCTGGATATGCCCCCCCCCAGGCACATAAACTCTCTACAGGATTAGGCACATCCTTTCCCACAGAAGCCAGACAAGGCAGCCCTATTAGGAAACTATACCACAGTCAGGTAATGACAGCTTTTGGGACAGCCCCTGCTCCCTTTGTTAATGACCCACATGAAGAACAAGCTGCATATCTGTTACATATGTTCGCGGAGGTAGGTGCAGCCTGTGTATGCTCTTTGTTTGGTGGTTAAGTCTCTGAGAGCCCTCAAAGGTCCAGGTTACTTGACTCTTTTGGTTTCTATCCCCTTCAGGGTCTTCAATCCTTCTCCCAACACTTCCATAAGAGTCTTTGACTTCCCTCCAAAGTTTGGCTATGGATATCTGCATCCCTCTGAGTCAGCTGCAGGTTAGAGTCTCATAGAAGGCAGCCATGCTAGACTCCTG
Source organism: Uromys caudimaculatus (assembly GCA_028551405.1). Classification (NCBI taxonomy): domain Eukaryota; kingdom Metazoa; phylum Chordata; class Mammalia; order Rodentia; family Muridae; genus Uromys; species Uromys caudimaculatus. The sequence goes on along the minus strand of CM052722.1, from coordinate 82,297,013 downwards.
TCTGCAAGCATAATATATCATTAATAGTGTCAGGGATTGGTGCTTGCCCATGGGATGGGTCTCAGTTTGAGCCAGTTATTTGTTGGCTGTTCCTTCAGTTCCATCCCCTGTCCCCGCATTTCTTGTAGACAGGATAAATTTTGGGTTGAGCGTTTTGTGGGCATGTTGGTGTCCTTATTCCTCCACTCAAGGTTCTGCCTCGCTTCATTTAACTAATACATCAAACCATGGAATATTCCATTGCTATATTCATAATCATTTATAGCTATAAAGACTTTTTCTATTTAATGTGAAGAATTAAAGCAGTTTGTTCCTAATAAAACTTAAAAAAATCAGTAGAAAAAGGAAACTATTACCAAAGATTAAATCAGAAATAAATAATATAAAGAAAAAAAAATAATTGCCCAAATGACTAATTCTGTGAAAAATTCCAAAAAACAGTCATAGAGCACTCTCTAATACAAAATCAAATATACACAATAGAAATATCAAATATATAAAATAACTAATAAAAATGTAAATATAGCTATGGAGAGTCATTTAGATAAAATATAAGGCTTTTAGAAAAGAAAAGTACAGTCAATACACAAGAAAAATTTAATTATAATAGGAATGAAAACACAGCAAACACAAATAAATTAAAAGATATATAAAAGTAAATCTCTAAAATAATCTCAATGTTTATGCAATCTCAATAAAAATGCTGCAGTGATTTTTTTTAGAACTATATTATCTGACTCTGAAATTAAGCAATTAAAAAGCATGTGAGAATGAACAGGAAAATCGCCGAGAAACTATGCACAAAGATTTGGGCCAGCCTTAACAGGCATTATAAAAACTGTATTTTTTCTGAAGCTCCAAAGCTGCAGTAATGAAAACAGTTCCATTCTGAGGATGAAGAGAAACAGCTCTAGAACTCAGTTAACTATCCACAAAGAAATGTGAACAATAATCATTTTTGGAACAATTTATTAGCCTTGAAAAAATAAAGCTATACCTTAATCAAAATTATATATATATATATGTATATATATAAATTCACAAATATAAATTTAAATTGCAAATGAACACAGAGATCTATCAAACAATAAGATAACTAAAATATGTGATATTCATGAAAAATGAGAGAGTTATACTAATTAGACTGACATAATTTCCCCACAATGTATATGTGTGTACACTGTAGTCAGGAATTTATGGAGCTATTATTTTTCAATGAAAATACTTTTCAAATACACATTTTTATTATTTGAGAATTTCATACTGTATATTTTAATTATATTCACCCCTGCTCTTCCCTGTAACTTTTCCAACATCCACCTTTACTTCCCTAATCCACCAACTCTCTCAGTATCCTAGTAAGTCTAATTTGTGCTGCCCACATACTCCTAGGTGGTACGGGTCCATCCACTGGAGGATAGTGGACCTACCATAAACTGTCCATAGTTCATCAGCTAGGGGTGGGGGCTCATGGGGCTTTTCACTTCCATGCTAGAATGTTAACTAAGTTAATCCTGTATAGATCATGTGCAGGCAACCACATCTACTGTGAGCTCATGAGTACAGAGGTTCTGTCATGTCCAGAAGACAATTGTTCACACAAGTCCTCACCTAACTCTGCCTTTTAGAATCTTTCTTCCATCTCTTCTGTGATGATCCTTGAGCATTGGGGGACCATCAGGAGAGGTAGTGTAAATGCCCTAATTGTGGCTGAGCAATGGATAGTCATTAATTTCTTTCACTTTTACCAGTTATGAGTTTCTATTTTAACCATTTCCCACTACTGATGAGGTATGGGAACTACACTAATCTCCAAGCAGAGAGTTAAGAATTGAGAGGGTTATTTGCTTCTCTGGAGTCTAACTTGTTGAGTTCTTTGTATATATTAGATATTAGCCCTCTATCAGACGTAGGATTGGTAAAGATCTTTTCCCAATCTGTAGTTGTTGTTTTGTCCTATTGACAGTGTCCTTTACCTTACAGAAGCTTTGCAATTTCATGAGGTCCCATTTGTCGATTCTTGATCTTAGAGCATAAGCCACTGGTATTCTTTTCAGGAAAATTTCCCCTGTGCCCATGTGTGTGTTTGATGCTCTTCCCCACTTTCTCTTCTATTAGATTCAATGTATCTGGTTTTATGTAGAGGTCCTTGATCCACTTGGACTTGAGCTTTGTACAAGGAGATAAAAACGGATCAATTTGCATTTTCTATATGCAGACCATCAGTTGAACCAGTACCATTTGTTGAATATGCTGTCTTTTTACTACTGGATGGTTTTGGCTCCTTTGTCAAAGTGACCATAGGTGTGTGGGTTCATTTCTGGGTCTTCAATTATGTTCCATTGATCTATCTACCTGCCTGTTTCTGTACCAACACCATGCAGTTTTTATCACTATTGCTCTATAGTACAGCTTGAGGTCAGGGATGGTGATTACTGAGCTCAGGGACCCTGGTGGGGGAGCTGGCAGAAGGACTGGAGAAGCTGAGGGAAATTGCAACCCACAGGAAGAACAACATCAGCTGGTCAGACAACCCAGTGCTCCCAAGGACTAGACCAGCAACCAAGGAAGGGATCCATGGCTCCAGATACATATGTAGCAGAGAATCACCTTGTCTGACATCAATGGGAGGAGAGGGGCCCTTGGTCCTGTGGAGGTCTGATGCCCTAGCATAGGGAGATGCTGGAGGGGTAGAGTGGAAGATGATGAGTGGGTGGGTGAGCACCCCCATAGAGGCAAACGGGAGGGAGGAGAGGGAGGTTGTGGGATGGGGGAGGGGAATGTGGAGGGGTAACCAGGAAGTGGAATATCATTTGAGGTGTAAACAAATGGAACAATTAATAAAAAAAAAAAAAGAATTGAGAGAGTAGTTTGACAGTTGGCAGAACAACAGTAGTTTATTCACCCATGGGATCTGTGAGCATCCCAAACAGGCATGCATTTCCTTCTGTAGAGTGGCCATAAAATCAATCAGAAAACAGTTGGTTAACTCTATAACATTTGTATCACTATTTCACCAATGGGCATATCTTGCCACCCAGATTATTAGTGCATTTTATATGAACCACAGCTGGGTAAGACTATTGATGAATTTTCCTTCCAGAAAACTAAATAGCACTTACCAGTAAGTACTGTGAAAGATAGCTATCAGGGAGAAAGCTTTCTGGTCAGTACCAACTCAGTTTCTCCAAGTCCTGGGAAGTACAGTATCTAAGTAACAGGACAATGGAGTCTTACTATCAAGTTCTTGCGGGAAACCAAGAGCAATAGCAATACCCTGTATTGTTTTGAGGATCTCTGGGATAACTTTGACCAATAATTTAAGGGCAAGTATCTTAAATCTTTATGGTGTAAAAATTTTGTTTGTTTTGTTTTGTTTTATTTTGGTTTGGTTTTTTTGTTTTGTTATTGTCGTTTATTCTTTCTTTCTTCCTTCCTTTCTTTCTTTTTTTGAGAACACTTTGAACATGTAGCTCTGTCTGGCCTGCAATTTACTATGTAGAGCAGGGTGGCTTTGAATTCATAGAGAAACATCTGCCTTTGACTCCAGTTGCTAAGATTAAAAATGTGGATTAATATGTATGGCATGTTGCTCATTTTTAACAATAATAGATAAGGTTCGGTCTTAATTTAATGTTTATTTTAAACTAATAAAATGAAAATGTTAATTTGGTGGTAGGTCTTGTGATGTCTTGATAGACATACGTGATGAAATTCTTAAATAAGAATAAATGATAACTACATGCACTAAGTAGTTATTTCTTTATAGTGAAAGCACTCAAATTTTGTACTAACTTTAAAGACAGCATTGTTAGATAATTTATTTGTTTTTCCTCTCCCTTTCCCACTTTCTGGTGCCAGGGGTCAAACATAGGTCTTTGTGCTTGCTAAGCAAATGCTCTACCACTGAACTATGCTTTGAGTACATCTTTTCTAGTTTTTTTTTTATTTTTTATTGGTTATTTTATTTATTTACATTTCAAATGTTATCCCCCTTCCCAGTTTCCCCTTGGAAAACCCCTTATCCCACTACCCACTTCTATGAGGGTGCTCACCCACCCACTCCTGCCTCACCACCCTAGCATTACCCTATGCTGGGTTATCAAACCTTCACAGGACCAAGGGCCTCTCCTCACATTGAAGCCAGATAAGGCAATCCTCTGCTACATTTGCAGCTGGAGTCATGGGTCCCTCCATGTCTAATCTTTGGTTGGTGATTTAGTCCCTGGGAGCTCTGGGGGGGGTCTGGTTAGTTGATATTGTTGTTCATCCTATAGATTGCGAACCCCTTCAGCTCCTTCAGTCCTTCCCCTAACGCCTCCATTGGGGTTCCCATGCTCAGTCCGATGGTTGGTTGCAAGCATTGGACTATATTGGTCAGACTCTGGCAGAGCTTCTCAGGAGACAGCTATATCAGGCTTCTGTCAGCAAGTGCTTCTTAGAATCAGCAATAGTGACTGGGTTTGGTGACTGCATATGGGAAGAATATCCAGATGTGGCAGTCTCTAGATGGCCTTTGCTTCAGTCTCTGCCCCACTCTTTTCCCCTGTGTTTCCTTTAGACAGGAGTAATTCTGGGTTAAAATTTTTGAGAAGGATGGGTAGCCCCATCCCTCAACCGGGGGCCATGCCTCATCTCTCCATATGGTCTCTACAGGTTCTCTCTTCCCTTTGTTGGGTATTTCAGCTAATGTCATCCCAGTTAGGTCCTGGGAGCCTCTTGCTTTCCTGGTATCTGTGACTTTCTGTTGGCTACCCCTGTTTCCACACCCCCTTGCTACACATCTCTGTTCAATTTCCTGACCCTCTGTACATCTGCCCCCATCTCTTCTCACACCGCATAATACATATTTAGGCAGTACCTTGCAATGAATAATACATGTATACATTGCACAATCATTGCTTAAATAAAGCTAAATGTTTTTATATGCCCATTGGCCATTTCTCTCTAGAAAAGGTATTCAAAAACTATCCTCTAACCTTGAAATGCACAGCATAAAATGATTATCCATTATGTAGTGTGCTCTGCAATAGTAACATTGAACTTCTTGATCCTGTCTCCATAGGTTAGTAGCCATTTTCCAAATGGTCTCTATTCCTTCAGCTATTTTCTCTCCTTGGCTGCTGTTAATCACCATACATTCTACTCCACATATGTGCAGGATCATGTGATACTTACTTATCTGGGCATGGATTCTTTCACTTAGCAGTCTCCAGTTTCATTCATGGATTAGCAACATAAAGATCTCATAATTATATGGCTGAATAGTTTTTCATTGTGGACATTTGTTGATTCTCATTAGCAACATTATGACAAGCATGAGATGTCTCTTGATTTCATGATTTTGTATCTTCTAATAGTAAAATTGCTGGTAGCTCTATTTTCAAATTTTTAGAAACCATTAGACTTTTTCTACAGTGCCTACACTAACATATTTCTAACAAGGGTGTTCAAGAGTTCTTTTTTCTTCACATGCACTATAAGCATTTGTGATCTTCAGTCATTTTTTTTAAGACATGGTTTTACTATGTAGCCATGGCTAGCCTATAACTCACTGGACAGATCAGGCTGGCTTTGAACTTGTAATCCTCTTGACATTGCCTCCTAAGTGCTGGATAATAGGGATTTGTCAGGTTTCTTTTTACTTATCAAATTTATTCTGGGCATATTTTGGTGGATGGGTGATATTTAATCCAAAATAAAATTTTAAATCATATAACAATACCAATACACAGTTAAATGCCCAAACACACACAATTTATTAGCAAGATAGGCAGTATAAGAGAAACTAGATATCTACCAATATTTACCATCAGAGAAACAGAACATAGAATGTAAATGTAAAAACAGCATTGAATTCAACAAAGGCTTTGTAAAGTCAATTCACATGACATTAGCTTGAAGCCACCTTGTACAGTTCTTCACGGGGATCACTGTTTTTAATTTTTTGTGAATACCCTGATTATATTATTAGTTCTGACACCTCTTGAACAGCTATTATAAATTTAAGTACTATATCTACTCTCATAGCTTTAACTTATTTCTACATGCATACTTATTTTTATTAGTTTATTGCATTTTTAAGAATTTCATATATTAATATATTTAAATTGTCTCTACCATGTTCTTCTTCCACTTCGTCTTTCTGTGCTCCCTGTCATTCCCTCTCAAATTCATGATCTCTTCTCTAATTATTATTTTAAATACACACAGACACAGAAGAGAGACACACATGCACACAGATACACACAGACTCTCTCTCTTTCACACACACACACACACACACACACACACACACACACACACACACACACACACACACATCTGCTGTAACAGGACAACATACTGACGAGTTCTTGTAAGAAACCAAGAGCAATGGAAATACCCTGGATTGAGGATTTCTGGGATGCCTCTGACCAAGAACTTGATGGCTTATGGTGTGATTTTTTTGTTTTGTTTTTTGTTTTGTTTTGTTGTTTGATTGGGTTTTGGTTTTTGTTTGTGTGTTGTTTTGTTTTTTCTTGTTTGTTTGCTTGCTTTTTTTTTTTTTTGAGAACACTTTGAACACTTAGCTCTGTCTGGCCTGGAATTTACTATATAAAGCAGGATGGCTTTGAACTCATGGGTAACCATCTGCCTTTGACTTCCAGTCGCTAAGATTAAAGGGGGGGAGGGGGCGCACGCATGCGCGCATGTGTATCCCACTGAGTAAGTTTGTTGTTGCTCATATGTTTATGTGTTTAAGGCTGACTGGTATCAAATTACCAATTAGGGAATTCACTCATCTTTGAGATAGACTGGTCCTTTCTCTCTCAGAGCAATTAATTTTCTATAGCACTTCATCTAGAGATTGGACCCTGTGAGATTTCCCCTATCCATGCTGACATGTCAACTGGTGTTGTCATTGTGCTGATCTTGTTTAGGTGACCACATTTTGAGATTTCATGAGTGCAACTTCACTATGATACATAGAAAACATTATATTATATCAGACTTCCTGGTCTACCAGCTCTTACAAACTTTCTGTCCCCTCTTCTGCAATGTTCCCTGAGCCTTAGTTGTTAGGTTATAGTCTAGATGTATCAATTGGTGTTGGGCAGTCTGTGGTTAGTTGTTCCCTGAATTTTGAAAAGTTGTTGATTTCTGTATTAAGCTCTGTCTACTTCAATAAAAAAAAATCATGCTTCTTTGATAAAGTCAGGGAGCCAAACTTGCCATGGGTATAAGAATAAGTAGTTAAGAATTACACTTTAGGAAAGTGACAGGACTAGGTTATCCTCTAAAATCCATGACCTTGCTACATATATAGGTAGTTGGCTAGCTTCACAGTACCAGGCATTATTTCTGCCCTATTGATCAGGCCTTACATCTAGTTAGACTGCTGTTCTTAACCCCAAGATTGTCTTGGTTTTTTTTTTTGGTTTTTTTTTTTTTTAATACCATCCATTCTTACTGGGAATATGGTATTATAGTTTTATAATTTGTATTTGGTTTTGGTTGGTTAGTTTTGTCTTGGGATTTTGAGACCTGTTCTCTCTAGGTAGCTTAGACTACCATATCATTCATTATGTAGCCCAGGCTGACTTTGAATTACCAACCATTCTCCTATCCCAGGCTCACCTGAATTGATATGGTGGTGGTGTGGTGGTGGTGGTGGTGGTCGTGGTGGTATGTGTGTGTGGCTCCAAAGATTAGTGATGTTGAAGACATTTTTCATATACTTATTTGCTACTTATTATGTATTTTTAGGGAAATGGTGGTTTTGGTTTTGGAGTATAGGGTTGTTTGGGTTCTTTACATGTTCTAAAATCAACCCCTTATTAGTTGTATAATATGCAAATATGTTTTCCCATTCTTTGGTGTCTCTATTATTTCACTATTTTCTCTGCTGTGCTTTGCATGCTCATTTGTCTCAGCTTTCCATTCCTGTGTTATCTGTGGTAAGGCTCTTTGCCTCTTTGCCATTCAAATGCCTATTTCCCTGATGTTTTGCTCAGTGGTTCTTAGTTTTATGTTTAAGTTTTATTCTAGTTTGAATTAAAATTTTTAAATAGTTTTTCAAATTTTTGTTACAAAATTTTAAATATAGAATTCCATGCACATATACAATAAAATATGTTCGTATCTGTCCCCCAGTATACCCTCTTGCTCCTCCCAAATCCTCCCCAGAATGCACTGCTTCCATCGCCTTGTCTTATTTCTTTGTATAACTGATGCTAAGAGTTTATTTTCTTTTCTTTGCCTGTGGTATCCATTTTTTCCCAAGCTGACCTTTCCACACTTTATACTTTTAGCATCTTTGAGCAAAGTCAATTGATTGTATATCTATGGTTTTATTTCTAGGCTATCCATGGTTCATGAGTGTAGTTTTAGTCAGTAATATGTTATTTCAATTGCCACTCCTTTGCAGTATACTGTGAAGTCAAATAATGTGATGTCTCCTGCTTTGCTCTTTTTTCTCAAGTTTTCTTTGGCTCTTCATTTATGTCTGTGTTTAGATTTCTATAAAATTTGAAGGTTCTTTTATTTAATCCTGTGAACAATGACGCTAGTATTTTGAAACAGATTACTTTTGAGTCTAATACGTAATTTTGAGTTACTATTTTTTTTCCAATGGCTGACCATAGGATATCTTTCTGGTTTCGTGTGTTTGCTAAAAACCTGATTAAATAATATTATCTCTAAAATTAGTTCAATGTTATAAAATTACTGTGCACATTAACTTTTATCTTTCTCAAATGATTCTCTAAGGTATATCCTATTATTATTTCAATTGTAAAGATAAAGAGACTGGGGCATAGAAAGATTAAATAATTTCCCCAACTTCGGTATACTATTAAGACATTTTGTGTTCTTTGTAAAACTTTTAAATGTATTTTATTTGTTATTACTAGGGAAAAGTGAGTACAAAAATGTCATGGCATGTAGAGGACAGAAAATAACTTTGTAGATTCTTTTCTCTCCTGCTGTTTCCATGGATTCTACGGATCAAACTCAGGTCATCAGATTTGTGCACCAAGTTCTTTTTACTCACTGAGCAATACTGCCAGGTTTTTTAACATGTTAAAAGGAAAGACAAATCAAGGAAAGACAAGATTAAACAAGCAATTTAATTTGACACACACACACACACACACACACACACACATATATATATATAAAACATCAATCATAACTACTCCCCCAACACATCTCCCCCAGCTTCATATACTCATATATATATTTACTTATTTCATATATATTTATTTAATTCACTGAGTCCAATTTGTGGATATCTATGCACATGAGTATGGAGTTATCCACTAAGGCCTGGGGAACCTACCAGAAACTTCCTCAAGAGAAAATTAACTCTCCCTCCCACAGCTGCCAACAACTCCTCAGCTAGAGGTAGGGCCTTCATACACTCTCCCAGTTCTATGATGGAATTTTTAATTTCCTTGATCTTCTGTATGTCTTGTATAAGGAGCCATGAGTACAAGGGGCTATGAGGTTATATGTTCAACAGCTAAGCCAGATCATTAAGAGTGTTTCACAGTATTCATCCCCCACCCTCTGGCTCTTAAAGTCTTCCTTCCAACCTTTCCACAACATTCCCTGAGCCTTTGAGGGTGGAAGTTGTACATAATCTTTGATTTGCAACCTTCATTAATGCATATTTAGCCTGGGCAATTGAGGTCTTCACAAAGAAAAGTTTTGCTTTTATTTTTTTAATCACATGCATTACATCCTTACTGCAGTTCCCCCCCCCCCCGCACCCCCGGATCTCTTCCCCACCTCCCATATCCCCTGAATCGAAACCTACTTCACCGCCCTTCAGAAAAGTGAAGATCTTCCAGGGATATCAACCAAATATAGAATAACAAGCTAACAATAAGACCAGGCTCAGCCATTAAGGGATAGGTTCGCAGCTATAGAAAAGTTTTAATTTCTTCCTTTCCAATTTGTATCCCTTTGACCTCCTTTTGTTGTCTAATTGCTCTAACTAGAACTTCAATTACTATATTGAATAGATAGGGAGAGAGAAGGCAGACTTCTCTAGTCCCTGATTTTAGTGGGATTGCTTCGAGTTTCTCTCCATTTAGTTTGATGTTGGCTACTGGTTTGCAGTATATTGCTTTTACTATGTTTAGGTAAAGGCCTTGAATTTCTGATCTTTCCAAGACTTGTATCATGAACGGATGTTGAATTTTGTCAAATGATTTTTCAGCATCTAATGAAATGACCATGTGAATTTTTTCTTTGAGTTTGTTTATGTAGGGGATTACATTGATGGATTTCTGGGTATTGAACCATCCCTGCATCCCTGGGATGAAGCCTACTTGATCATGGTGAATGATCGTTTTGATGTGTTCTTGGATTCGGTTTGCGAGAATTTTATTGAGTATCTTTGCATCAATATTCATAAGGGAAATTGATCTGAAGTTTTCTTTCTTTTTTGGATCTTGGTGAGGTTTTGGTATCAGTGTAATTGTGGCCTCATAGAAGGAACTGGGTAGTGTTCCTTCTGTTTCTATGTTGTGGAATAGATTGAAGAGTATTGGTATTAGGTCATCTTTGAAGGTCTGATAGAAATCTGTGGTGAACCCATCTGGTCCTGGGCATTTTTTTTTTTTTTTTTTTTGGCTGGGAAACTTTTAATGACTGTTTCTATTTCTTTAGGCATTATGGGACTCTTTAGATGGTTTATCTGATCCTGACTTAAATTTTGTATTTGATATCTATCTAGAAAATTGTCCATTTCATCCAGATTTTGCAGTTTTGTTGAGTATAGGCTTTTGTAGTAGGTGCTGATAATTTTTTGAATTTCCTCAGGATCTGTTATTATGTCTCCCTTTTCATTTATAATTTCTGGTTAGACTGGCTAAAGGTTTATCTATCTTGTTGATTTTCTCAAAGAACCAACTCCTGATTTGGTTGATTCTTTGTATAGTTCTTCTTGATTCTACTTGGTTGATTTCAGCCCTGAGTTTGATTATTTCCTGCCTTCTACTCCTCTTGGGTGCATTTGCAGATGATATGATCCTATACTTAAGTGACCCGAAAAACTCCACCAGAGAACTGCTGCAGCTGATAAACAAGTTCAGCAAAGTGGTAGGATATAAAATTAACTCTAACAAATCAGTAGCCTTGCTATACTCAAAGGATAAACAGGCTGAGAAGGAAATTAGGGAAATGACACCCTTCACAATTGTCACAAACAATATAAAGTATCTTGGTGTGACTCTAACCAAGCAAGTGAAAGATCTGTATGACAAGAACTTCAAGTCTCTGAAGAAAGAAATCGAAGAAGACCTCAGAAGGTGGAAAGATCTCCCATGCTCATGGATTGGGAGGATTAATATAGTAAAAATGGCCATCCTGCCAAAAGCAATCTACAC
>CM052722.1:82266117-82285135 GCA_028551405.1 Uromys caudimaculatus | reverse complement strand
CTTTGTCTGTTTGATTGTGTTTTCCTGTAATTCTGCCTGTTTGATTGAGTTTTCCTATAATTCTTTAATGGATTTTTGTGTTTCCTCTTTAAGGGCTTCTAGTTGTTTATCTCTGTTCTCTTGTATTTCTTTAAGCGTGTTAATTTCTTTCTTAAAGTCTTCTATCATCAACATGAGAAATAATTTTAAATCTGAGTCTTGCTTTTCTGGTGTGTTAGGGTATCCAGGGCTTGCTGTGGTGGGAGAGTTGGAATTTGATGATGCCAAGTAGCCTTGGTTTCTGTTCCTTATGTTCTTACCCTTGCCTTTTGCCATCTTGTTAACTCTGATGTTAGCTGGTCTTACTCTGTCTGCTCTGGCTTGCCCCTCCTGCAGGCCTCTGTGTCAATACTCCTTGAAGACCAGCTCTCTATGAGAGGTACTTGGGCCTGGAGAGCTGTGGCACAGGATCATCTCTGGGGTGCAGACAGAAACCAGAAGGATCCTATCCCCAGCTGTCCCTTGGCTCCTATGTCCTGATGGCTCTTCAAGGGTCCCTCTTGCTCCAGTGAGCTTAAACAGAAGTGGTGGCACTGCCTGTGCTCAAAGGTGTGTCAGCACTCCTGGGATACCAGCTCTCCCCTGTAGCCTGGCGGCCCAGGCTGAGGCCCCCAGGCCCAGATGGAATCCTGAAAGTTCCTGTTCCCTACTTTACCTCAGTCCCTGTGATCCAAGGGTTCCGGGTGGGTCCTGGTGAGCAGTGGTGCTCACCCTAACCCCACTCACTGCTTTTCCATGCTCCTGGGAGGGTAGCTTTCTCCTGATGCTCCATGGCTATGGACCCCTGGTGGCCCAGGCAGAGGTCTCCACCCACAGATGGAAACCGGAAGGTCATTTAATTAGTTATTGATGAGGGAGGGTCCAGCCCATAGTGATTGGTACTATTCCTGGACTGGTAGTCCAAGCAAGGTTCTATAAGAAAGCAGGCCAAGCAGGCTATAATGAGCAAGCCAGTAAGCAGCACCCAATCTGTGACCTCTGCATCAGCTCCTGCCTCCAGATTTCTGCTCTGTTTGAGTTCCTGTGCTGACTTTATGATGAACAGTGATACGGAAGTATAAGGCAAATACCTCCCCAAGTTGTTTTTTGGTTAAGGTGCTTCATTGCAGCCATATTAACCCTAACTAGGACACAAGCCATTCCCTCTTCTAATCCCATTCTCTTTCAATCAATTCAGTCCTAGAAACAAAAATATTTTTAAATAAAACACAATCATTCCATAATTCTAATTAAGCCCTTAATTTGCATACCATACTCTCGTATTACTCTCTTGGCATGTAAATTTTTATATGATTTAAATTCTGTAGTCACCCTGGGTTAAAATCTCAATCTTCTATTGAACTTCTTTTCATTCCTTGAAGGTTACATATTATAGAACATCATTAAAAACTCTGCATTTTGCTTTTCCCTGAATCCACTTCACACTGTTGACCTTGATCATTGCAATGCCCAAATAGAATTTTTCTACATCTTTGATCACAATTAGTAGAATTCAAAAGAGGCTAAGTCCAAAATAGTTAGCACAGATACTTAGTGGGGATCTTCTGTGTCTTCTATTCACTTAAGGCAAAAGCTACACAAACCAGAACATGTTTAAGTTTCCAGAAGTAAAGAAATCTAGTTATCCTATTATTTGCTAAACTTATCGAGCTGCAGAACTCATTTTTTCCCTTGAAACACCAATCAGTATCTCATAAAATAATTATTCCAAGAAACACAGTCAGAACGGATGTTATGAAACATTACTATTATCCCCTGTAAGGATTGCAAGGCTCATTCCCACATCTTATGAGAATACTTCTAGTTGATGATCTTCAGCTGCAAACCCTTTCCAAAGAATATTGTTCGCTGGAAAGCTTTACCTCTCTCAAGTCCGTCATAACTATTTGTCAAGGACAGTAAACATTCAGCATGGCTAAAGACTGAAATATAAAGCCCTGACCACCCACCACAATGTAGGACAACTCCAAATGGATATCAGACATTTAGTACTCATTGTAAGGTTGTCCTTGGCCTTCCTTGGGGCTTTTCTACATGTCAGCTGCTCTCTTTACCCATTCCCGTTTTCTTCCCCTTGGTTTAATTTTTTTTTCCTTTCACTTCAATGGTTGCTAATACTTATAGGGCTGCCAAATAAATGTTCTGAATGCTTATCTCTATTTTATAGTTTACTTTTGGAATAGCCCACCCTACAAGGCATTAGGGCATTTAAATGTAATGAAGTCTATCAATACAAGAAAACAATAATCACATGCCAAATTATGTGTGGGGAAAAAAATGTGCCGGATTTTAGAAGAAGCTTAATAGGAAACATGAGTGAACAATGGACTTCTACTTTTTTCATTTTGATAAGCATTGTATTGGTGTGCCAGCTGTGGAGTGTTGTGTTATGTGAGAATTTAAACTACAGCTGGCTTGAGAGAACAAAGATGAACAAAAAGCTAGGAAACAACTCTGGAAACTCATTAGTCTCCGTCACCAGTATCTGGGTTATTGACCCCTTAACTCATCTTCCGTCTTCTAACCCCATTAGCTTTCAATCAATTGAGTCCTAGAAACAAAAGCATTTTGTAAATGAAAACATCATCATTCCATAGCCCTCATGAAACTCTTCAATTTTTATATTGTGCTTTCAAGTTTCTTCTCTTGACATGGAAGTTTTTACATGATTTAAATTCTCTAGTCACCCTTGGCTTAAAACCAAGTGTCCCATTGAACTTCTTTTGGTTCCTTGAAAGGGATATATGAAAAATGCCACTTAAGACGATGCATTTTGCTTTCCTCTGGACCCATTCCACACTATTCACACTCATCTTCAATGGACAAACGTAAGTGCCATTTCCTCAGGAAGCTTTCCATACCTATCCTAATTAAGTTAGGGATTAGTTCCACTAGCGTGTTTCCTTATCATCCTGTCCTGCTCTAAGAGATTACATAGCATAATCCAATTGCATCTAGCATTATTCCCTTCTTTCAGGAGAATGTAAAACCAACAATGGCAGGGTCTCTATATGACTCACAGTAACTATGCAACTAGGACTATCACATAATAAGTAGTCAATAAGTGTGAGTTAAGTATATAATGAAACCAATAATAAATCAATAATGCAGAAGGTTCAATAAAGGTGAAACCAATAGCTAACCCTTATCTATTCTTACAACTGAAAATTTTTACACAACATATTCTAATTGGGCTTTCCCTTCCCCCAACTTCTCCCCCACCTCCCCATCCATCCAATTACACATCCTTTCTTTCTCTCTCTCTCTCTCTCTCTCTCTCTCTCTCTCTCTCTCTCTCAAATAAAAAGTGAAAATGCACATCCATTTTAGGAATTATGTTTTTCATGACTATCAAAACTAATTGTTTTATTCTCTACTCACTGGAAGTTTATGATTGTAATCTCCAATTCCATTACAGTACTGAGTACTTCATTACAAATGTTTGCAATAATACTGTCCACCCCCCCTCCTTAAAACTATAACCTATAGTTAGTAAAGAGATTTATAAATAATTGGAAGGTGTAGAGAAGTGACTGTGCAGGACCTCTATATCACTCCTCCCCCGAAGCTCAGGTAGTAAGGCAGAGGATCTAGTGAAGAGTTTATAAAGGCCAGAAACTACAAAGGCTGCCTCAAAACACTGTCTTCGGAACATGACAGGCTCATTGCACTCTCAATAGCTGTTTACCTGCACAAGACCTGCCCAATATCAAGTCAGTCAACATTCCATTGTTGATGCAGAGTTGCTCCTGAGACCCTACCCCCTACTAGGACCTTTTACTAGAACTGATGGCTGCTGGGAAAGAGAGTCTTTGTTTTTTCCAGGATTGTAGCCCTTGATAGGTTGCCTGTTCTCCAGTGGATGGTTCTACCCCACACAAGAATTTATGGATACCATTCATTAGACTCAGTGGTTTATAAAACAGGACAGGAATAAGGAAGAGTATGGTGGTCAATATGGGGGAAGCTACACGACAAGAATTGGATGTGGTTATCAAACTATATTTTGTACATCTATGGAACTCCCAAAAAACAAATAAAATATAATCTCAAAGTGAAACTTATTAAGTACCACGAGCATACCAGCTATATTTTCTGCCTTTAGTGGCCCTACACTTTTATTGAGATTTAAAAACAGAGAATGTTAAACACTATAGGTTTTATTTTAGATTAGATTAACAGTTCTAAAGGTGTTATAATCCATTGTCATGGATGTCAAAAAAAAACATTAACACTAACAAAACATCAATAGTTGAAATTTATCATAATAAATAACAGTGCTCTTAAGGCAGTGGAACTATAATTTTACTCTTTGCAGTCTAATGTGAATTCTTGTGGAGATAAGAAGCAGAAGTGTTTGCTAGCTTACTGGAAACTGTTCACATTCTCAAGACTCTAGAATTTTGTCTTGCAAGTTAATTCATCAATCAGACATGAGATGTGTGGGAATGTGTCAGTGTTAGAGTGTAAGCCCGACACATTGCAGAGAATGAGGAAATCCTTTCAAACAAAATGCATGCATGCAGGTTGCTGATATAATTTGTTCGGCTGAGAACTGAGCAGGCTTGAAGGTTAGTCACAGCCATAAGTTATATATATATGTGTGTGTGTGTGTGTGTGTGTGTGTGTGTTGAAATGAGGACCATTTTAGTTAAACTCCATAGACTTTTAGCATTGTCCTTAAAGATACAAGTGATTAGTAGAACTTTTAATGCTGTACTATAACTGGCAATGAAAAGTTAATGAAGAAGATAATCTCTAAAGACTTACCAATGTTTGGATCCGGAGGCTTTCATGAGAGCTTACTCATGAACTGACCATGTATATACTATTCATTGTCCCAAATACTATGCCCTGTAAAAACATAAGGCAAAGGGGAAAAAAGGGTGGATTTTTTGTAGTTGTCAAAACTTCCAGTCACAATGAAAAGATTTTCCCCTTCCCTTTCCATGTGAGAAAGGATGTGGACCACTTCCCCCACAAACTGCGGTGGAGGAAAGGGCCAGTATCCAATAGAATATGGCCTGATTGCAAAAATAGTGAGACTCCTGCTTCGTTTCTTAGCTGGAACACTAAGCTATGAGCAATGTGCCTATCTCTACATATTGTTCAGATTTAAGTCAACTTTAGTGAGCTAATTCTTGGAAGAATTTGATACATTGTTCTATGAGTTGAATTATTATGTGATATTACTAACACACAGATGTCTGCTTAAAATCTAGAGATTTCTTAAGAGAATAGTTTTCATAAGCATCTGGCCACAAAGGAATAATAAAATATCAAGATGTAACCTGCCAAAAAGGGGCCTAGGCCCTTCCTTTCCCTCTC
This sequence comes from Uromys caudimaculatus, assembly GCA_028551405.1. Lineage (NCBI taxonomy): Eukaryota > Metazoa > Chordata > Mammalia > Rodentia > Muridae > Uromys > Uromys caudimaculatus. The sequence goes on along the minus strand of CM052722.1, from coordinate 82,279,768 downwards.
TGAACGTGTAGATAAGCAGCTTGGTATTTCCTATGGGATGTCATGAGGGAAACAGATTAGGGAGGAAACCAACAGACAAGAGATGCAACACAAAGGAAGAATTTGAAGATATGTACCATGAGAAAGGCCTTTTAAAGAAGGCCCTAATGAAACTCACCAAATTTCCCCAAGAAAATGACCCCAGCCATCTATGTGTCCATGAAGAGTGCCAGCAAAAGATGGAACCACATAAAGCTAGATCAAATTCATGGATGCCTCCTTACCAAAAGCACATGACCAACTACAAAAGAAGAGATCAATCATCTCTCCTATTTCTCACCTCAAATACAACATTAGATAAGTTGAGATCTTGCAAAATAGATCCCAACATTTATCTAATCATCTCTAACCACATCAACTTCATTCCTCGGTATGTCTCCCAAGTATAAGACTAATGAGCAGTGGATGGTAAGGGAACAATTTTATATCTGGAGATTAGTTGACCAATCTAAATTGGTCTGTGTGGTTCATAAACATTCATTCAAAGTTATATAACAATTCCAATGATTTTTTTTCAACAAAATAAAGGAAGTTTTGACAAATGCACTGATATCATAGGTAGGGAAGTAACAAAAATGTTTCATATATGAATATTACTGTATGCATACTACTCAAACAAGACATGTAGTTTTCATAATGAATAGGATTGTGTAAGACATGTAATAAATGTACCATGCAGTTGCATTGATGGGTAAAGAAGAGTACCTGTAGATGAAATTGGGGGTCTAGGACAGACTGTTGCACCAAGAGACAACACTCCATTGGAAGATGCTTTAGAGAAAGGAGTTGGGTAGGCAGAGGAAAATAATTTTTAAAAAAGAACACTGTGTGAGTTTGCTTTCTATTGCTTTGAGAACACCATGACCAAAACTAAATTGGGGGGGAAAGGATTTACATGGTTCGCACTTCTACATCACAGTGCATCATCTAAGGTGGTCAAGGCAGGAACACTAGGCAGAAACCTAAAGACAAGAACTAAAGCAAAAGCCATGGAGAAATGCTGCTTACTGGCTTGCTCATTCTTGGTTTGGTGTTTATATATCCTAGGACCACCTGCCTGCTCAGGAAAATCACCTTCTATAGTGACATGGAGTTTCTGTGTCAAGCACCAATCAAGAAAATAGCCCTATATGATTGTCCACAGAAAAATCTTATGGGGTTGGGAGAATTTCTCAATTGAGGTTCTCCCTTTGCAGATGGCCCTAGCTTGCGATGAAAAAACAAAAACAAAAGCAAAAACAAAAACAGGCCGGGCAGTGGTGGCGCACACCTTTAATCCCGGCACTTGGGAGGCAGAGACAGGAGGATTTCTGAGTTCGAGGCCAGCCTGGTCTACAAAGTGAGTTCCAGGACATCCGGGGCTATACAGAGAAACCCTGTCTCGAAAAACAAAAAAACAAAACAAAACAAAACAAAAAAACAAAAAGAAATACAAATACAGGACAAACACACTGAAGTATACAATCTGAGCATATAGTAGAAATTGTTATGGGAGATGCTAAAAAAGGACTGAGTACCAGAATGAAAGGCATATGAAAGAGTCAAACAAAAATGTATGCATTAAAATATTGTATGACCACAGCGTGTATATCACCACTATTGTTAATTCAGGACCAGTTCCCAAGAAAATATGCATGATGTAAATAAATGTGGTTTTTGACCATCTTAAAATTTTTGTTCATCTTTTTTTAGTGTTTTTAAGAGTATGAAAGAGGAAACAAAGGCTTAACACAAGGAATGATATCTATGAGAATTTGGGAATGGTTACATATTTAGAAATAATGCCAAATATTTGTTTACCTGAAAAGGAGTGAAAAGTTCCATGTGCTCAATTCTTTTTTGGTTATGGAGATAAAATACCCACACAAAAGCAATAAAATATTAGAGAAAAGACTAGAGTTCCAGAAGGGATAATACTTGATGGTGGGAGAGGTACCAGGACAGGAGCAAGAGGCAGTCCTGCCTCCTTAGATTACCAGCCCAGCAGAGAGTGATCGCGAAATAGGGTTTGTATATAAAGCCTCAGAGTCCCCCACTAGGTATTCTCTCCAGTGAGGCTCTACTTCTTCAAGGTTCCTTAACTTTTCCAAATCATCCAGAGAGCAAAGGTTCAAACATGAGGGTCTAAGAGGGACATTTCACAGGTCAATCAGAACAGTGCTTCAGTAGTTTCATCTGGAGTTGGAATGTATCCTGGAGATGTACCACACTCATATGGAAGCATACCTACATAAATATCCAGACAACATACAGAAAGAATGTTAGTATATAATGCAATGTGTAGATTTGAACAGATAATAATAATAATAATAATAATAATAATAATAATAATGACAAAGATGATATGAAAACAGAGACACTGAAAATTTGTATTGTGCCTTGAGATTTTCCCTTCCTCTTGCTGTGGCATTCCATGCTGCAGAGATTTCAGATGAAGGAAACTGGAAAGCCACACTACCGTTTTGTTGTTGCTTTGCGTTCTGTGGGGACAGGATATCACTGTGTAGCTCTGGCTGACCTGGAACTTGTATTGTAGAATAAGGTGGCTACTCTCATAGATCTGGCTGCCTCTAATTCCCTGGTGCTTGGATTAAAGGTCGCCACACCTTGTATTGCATTGTTTTGGCTTCTATTGATCATTCAACAACTAATAGTCAATCCAATCATAGGGAATTAAATTTTGTCTTAGTGGCACAAGCCTGTAATCCCAGCTATAATGGAGGATAATTCAGGAAGATCACAGGTCAAGGCCTGCTTAGGCTACAAAGTTCAAGACATACCTGGGCAATTCAGTAATAGCCTGTTTCAAAAACAAGCCCAGAGACAATATTTATTCTTGCTTTCATCGGTCCTTTCCTGAATAGTAAATTTTCTTTAGAAATAAGTGTGAGCTTTGGAGCAACTAAATTCTAATCTCAGAACCAACACAGCAAATACTTAACAAGACTCTAAATAATATAAGCAGATCCTTTGCTTCTGACTTTGCCTATGCTTGCCAAATCTCAATAGAGGAGAATATCTAAATGTTCACTTTCTTCCACACTGCCCTGAAGTGGAAGTTTCTGGTAGTGTCATGTGATGCAAATTCACGTGGTGTTTTGTTGAGGCAAGACCTGTGGAAAGACATGAGATGTTTGGAGAGAGTATAAATGGGACTTAACAGACCATGATGGGGCACTTGCAAAGCTGTGTTGGTCTGAGTATTTGCTGGTCTTTGCTTCATTGAGAGAAGCATGGCAGAGAACTTCTCCTGGTACCCCTGCTGGTCCTGGTCACTCGCAAAGTCAGCAGAGGCCTGGCAGTTTCAAGAAATGCAGAATCTTTGGGGTATCTCAGCAATTTAGAGCACTTACTGCTGTTATGGAGGACGTTAGTTCAGTTCCCAGCACCCATTGTAGAATAGTACACAACCACCTACACTCAGCAGGCATACACCCACATGCAGACAGGTGTTCTCCTTCATACACGCTACATAGAGAGACAGAGAGAGAGAGAGAGAGAGGGAGAGAGAGAGAGAGAGAGAGAGAGAGAGAGAGAGAGAGAGGGAGAGAGAGAGAGAGAGAGAAAGGCAAAACCTACTAAATCCAATCCTGCATCTTGATAAGGTGACTCACGAACATATGACAAAGATTGCCAGAAGTCACCACATGATAATCACCCCAGATATCCTGGGTTGTTTTGTTGTTGTTGTTGTTGTTGCTGCTGCTGCTGCTGCTGCTGCTGTTGTTGTTTTGCCTTGCAGATTCTAGACATTAAATAAAAAAGCATTTTTTTTTTGATGAAGAGGCAGAAGAGGATCCCAAGTCTGAGCCATCTTGGACTATACCCAAAAAACTAATAAATATTTTTAAAAGCCTCTCAAGTCATTTGAAGAAACAACAGCACGTTATCTCCCCTCATCATGTTTCTGCTCATGCACCTGATTTCTATACTTTAGGTGGCAACCTTAGATGAAAAACACACTTTATTTATTTATTTATTTATTTATTTATTTATTTATTTATTTATTTATTTATACAGGATCTCATGCATCCCAATCAGGATCCTAATATATTCAAGATGACTTTGAATTTCTGATCCTCTTGCCTCTATCTCCTAAGATCTGGAGTTTCTAAGCATGTCAACACAGTTGGTGTCATGTGGTTCTAGGCAATAAACCCAGGGCTTTGTTCATGCGAATCAAGCATACCACCCAAGCCCCAAACCACTCCAAACTCAAAAAGAAATCAAATATGTCATTACTATCTCACTAACTCATTCAAAAATATTAAATGATTATATTGTCCAAGACACTAAGACAGCTCCCAGGAATCCACTGCAGAAATGCACAATGGGTCTCAATGGGTTTCTATTTTAAAAGAATACAATGGGTAAATGTGCACACAATTCAATAATTGTGTGTTAGTTATATTTTCCTAAAGGAACAGAACTGACAGAATGAATATATATTAAAGGGAAATTTTTTAGATTTGTTTATATGATGTAGTTCAACAATGAGTGTCTTCAAACTGGAAAGACTGAGAACCCATAGTTATTCTGTCCATGAAGCTGAGAACCTCATCACTTTCCATCTAACACCAAAGGGTCCAGAATACTTCTGGAGCCATTGGTCTTCAGTCCACGCTAGAATATGGAAGTATCTGGTTTTAATGGTACCTAAGGGTGGCAGTAGTAGCAGCAAATGGATAGAATGAAGTTACCAGCAAGACAGAACAGCAAGCAAGCAAAAAACAAAAGGCTCTTCCCGTGCAGTTTCTTACACCTGGGCTGTTGTCTGAAAGTGCCTTTATGAAGATTGGTCCAATTAATCTAATAAGGAAACTCCCCATCAGGAATGTCCACCGGCTCATCACCTAGACAACTCTAAATCATGTCAAGCTGATAATGTTAAAGAGCTATAGATTATTAGAAAGCCTACACAGGAGCCAGAGAGAGGCCTCAGTGGTTAAGAGCTATTTCTGCTTTTGCAGAGGACCCTGGTTCAACTTTCAGCACCCACATGGTGGCTTACAAACATCTGTAACTCCAGTTCCAGGAGCTCTGACCTCTTCTGACCTCTGCAGGCACTAGACATGCACATGGTACACATATATACATTCAGGCAAAACACCCATACACATAAAAAACAATTTAAAGGAAGATTTTAAAGACACTAAACAATTTAGTTTCATGTCTTCTTCCAAATTTGTATTTCAAAGTATATTAGAATATTATCCTTGGTATACAAAGCAGAAATTCGGGTTTCTGTTGTCAGAGCAGACGTCTAGGCTAGTGCTGCTGTTCTTGTTTTTCCACAGCCCTATTTCACTTCCAGAAGAAAGGCCAATCATGATGGTATTTTCACCAGTCACAAACCATTGTTTGGGTGGAGAAAGGAATCTAGAAGGAGTTTAGAGAGATGAAAGAATGTTATCAAAGCATATTATATAAGAAAATTTTAAAAATTTAATTATAAGGCAGTCTTAGAGTTTCTATTGCTCTGAAGAGACACCATGGCTACACCAACTCTCATAAATTAAAACATTTAATTCTGTCTAGCTTACAGGTTCAGAGGTTTAGTCCATTGCCCTCATGGCAGAAAGCATGACAGTGTGCAGGCAGACATGGTACTGGAGAAGGAGCCTAGAGTTCTACATCTGTATGAGTGGAAAGCAGGAAGAGAGAATAAGCCACTAGGCCTGGCTCAAGCATCTGAAACCCCAGTGACACACTTCTTCCAACAAGGTCACATGTTCTAATAATAGTGCCACTCCCTATGAGCATATGGAGACATTTTCATTCAGACCATCACAAAGGCCATTGGAAGTTTTCAATAAAACATTTTTTGAAGTCTTCAAGCTGCTTCTTCCCACAAATGATCCAATTAGCTCCTGTCACTGAATTAACAGGCCAATCCCCTTAACATATTCAAGTATCTGTCTGGTCTTTCAATTTGTGAATTGGCAATGCATTTATTTGTTTTCATGATAAACACAAGAGTACAGATTAAAATAGTAAAATCCAAGTTACAAATATCCTAATGGCTACTCGATATCCTCACAATTAAACAACTTAGCAAAGTAGCAATTGAAATCAGTAGGTGTAAATGGAGGAAAGAAAGATTCCAAACAGTTCTGCAAATGAACAACTTAGAATCTCCATGAGCCTTAATTTCCTCTGCTCTGAGTTGGAATAATAGCATCATCTACCTAGACTGCACATGTAGCTTTGTGGTGGGGCACAGTTTCATCCCCAGCACAGCAAAAGTAACTAAACAAGCAAATGAATGGATAATAGCACAGAATTCAGAACTACTGTGAGGCTTTTTAAAAAGTTATGTAGTTTACAATCCCACATAGGGCAAAGTAACATTCTATATTGTTGTTATTACCAGCTCTACCCAATACATGAATCTAGCTACTATTTAGAGTTGAAGAAATCTTTGCTCAATATTTTTTTCTGTTAGAGACTCATTACTTTACTAAAAATATTTCTGTCTGAAGTGCAACATATGAGATGTTTCACTGGCATCATTAGTCAAGCTACTGGAAACAAAAACAATATTGGAACAAAGATTTATAGGAGACTGTAACACTGTTGACCCTATTTAATCCTGTTTAAACTATGCTTTGCATGGTTTAGTGGCTAATGATCATGTCACAAATTAGTCCTCATTGAGGAGCAATGCTTCTTTTGTCTTTGGAGACCATTAGTATCACATCTAGAAATTTGAATCATTATACATGTCCTGTGATTTTATGTATACATGCATACAGTTGGCTATAACAAAGGATTGATTTAAAATTCCATAAAAGAAAATGGTGTCTCAATGAGCACTGCAGTACTTGTATAACAGTGTGAGTCCTATATACATAAAAACTTAAGACAGGAAGCAGCCGATTGTGATCACAGAGAAATAGTTATTAGTCTTTCATGTTTTAGCACAACCAAGAAAAAAGGCTAAAAAGTTGGCTGACCTTATAATTTAAAGGTTTTCTTTCATATGTTTTTTTATGTAGATGTAACAAAAATATCTTCAAACTCAATGTGAACAATCCAGAATTGAAGTCCTCTCCAAGGTCAAGTTTAGCCGAGATAGGACAAAGCATTGTAGTGATTCAGTAAAACGACTCCAACTCAGATCGTTCTCTTGATTTGCTTTATTTTGGAGTAGAAACTGAAAATATAGTTGACAGCTTACTCACAGAGAAACCCTGTAACTTAGAGTGTTTTCTACACCTCTGTTTCTTAGATAAGCTTGTATCATCAACAACATAGGTATCTTGTCATCCTCTTAGTCAAACATCAATGCTAGTGTTCACATCTCACATATATACATTTCTAATGTACTATTTTCCACAGTGATTTTCACAGACCACTGCCCTTCAGATGTTAATGAAATTCAAATCTCCATCTTCTTAAAGATACATTATCTCTAAATATTTTTGACTAAGTAGATGTGGCTAGAACCCATGATTCTGCATTGCTAGCCAAGTTGCCAGTAATGTTGTTGATCCTGGTCCAGGCTACTACATATTAAGTTGCACTGATCTAAAGTGTGCTGTTGTTTAAATTCTCTTTTCTAACATTTAATCTCATCTCTATCTTCACAAACATTGGAGCCATTTAACATGGTTCATCATCAAAAAATATTTAAGGTTCTTTATAATGCTTTGTTCTTTCCACCCTGTCTCACGTAAAGGCTGTCCTTTTCCCCAAGAAAGTAAAACTCACCACACTTTAGCACCAAATCCATCAAAATTAACTTCAACCACATTTCAATATCAATTCTACATTTTATTAGCTATGATAAAGTTCTACTGCAGGAAATAGATGCCCCCAAATATCAGTGATTAGAATAGAAAAGAACAACCATAAGCTTTCTAGGACTGATGTATTAGCTCCCTAACCTATATAGTTCCAAACCCCATCCCTCTTTTCACAACTAGTTGTATATACTTCAAAATCTGTCTCCTAGACTAAAAAGGATAGTTCCAGCTATTAGGACAATCCTGCAGCTTACAGGAAACAGAAAAAAGAAGGGGTTAGCGGTGTACATTTTCCTTTTAAGTATACATCCTAGAACTGCATGTATTATGTCTACTCACATTTCATGAACCAGGGCCTATTCATATAGGCATACATACAGTGCAAAGGGAATTGGGCAATACACATAAGCACAAGCCCTCACATGACCTGAGGTTTCTATTACTGACAAAGGAGAGAAAAGATCAAGCGATCAAGAGGTGCAATCATCAGTCCCTGAGGGCTAATTATCAGTCTCTATTGATATTCATTTCAATCTTTCATTTCCTCTGATTTTTCTTTGTAGCCTATGAATTCTCCAAAGTATTTGATTTTTGTACTATATACCTTCCTCCAGCTACCACACAAACCTGCATCTTTCTTTTCTTGCCAAAATTTTCTTTCTAAAGTTGTCCAAACCTAACGATCAGAGCCTATTACTTGCCTTTCTCTCATCCACTTTCTTCTTATCACCTTGTAATCTGGCTATGAAATCAATTCTTAAAAATATCTTCTGCTGTATGACCAGTGACTTTCTTACTCTCAAATCCAAAAGCTACCAAATCCTTGTAATTCTCCATAATATTTAAAATTGCCATAAAATACTATGATGAAACAAACAACAAAACATGACAAATAAACAGTTGACATTCAAGGACACAGTCTTGCATCAAGGACACTGTGTTTCATCCTCTGCAGCTAGCATGAGCCACCATGGCTTTAAATGCAAGCATTGCATCTATATTTCCAAACTTCTTACATTAGCTTGAGACTCATATGATTGATGAAGAAAGGTAAGAGTGGAAGGAGGAGAATGAAGGGATGGAGAGAGAGAGAGAGAGAGAGAGAGAGAGAGAGAGAGAGAGAGAGAGAGACTAAGAAGGGAGAATATCTGTGGGTAGTTCTGTTTTCTGAAGTTTCTTTTCAAAATATTACAATGGTGTTGAAAGAAACATGAAGAGACAACCAAAACTTCTGGTTTGGGGCCTAGGTAAATGGTTTACTGGGTAAAGGACCTGTTGTATTAGCATGAGAATCTGACTTTGGAATCCCAGAACCTAAGTAAATGCCATGTATCTATAACCTCAGTGTTTGTTGCGGGGAAGGAGACAGGAGAATCTCTGGAGTTTGATGGCCTGTCAGTCTACTTGAACTTAGGTTCAGTGTCAAAAAAACAGATGATAATATTGATCCCCAAATACTCGGGGATCATGGTGAAAGGAGTGGTAGAACACTAAATACAAGGAAACCGTGTTGTCTGGATACAGCACACAACAAGGAAGTTACACATATGAACTCATAATGGCTGAAGCATCATGTACAAAACCTGCACAAAGCCAGACAAGACCCCCAGCACATAGAGAAGGAGGCAAGGAACCCCACCCCTAAACTAAGGAACAGCTGGCAATTGACAGTGTTAGGAAATGAAGAGTTAATTTTCTCTAAGCATGTAGCCTCAGATAGGTTGGCCACACTCCAGTGGAAGGTCATACAATGAAAAAGATATAGACAGCACCAGCTGGACTTAGTGGGTTTAAAAAGAAGCTAACAAAAAAGTCACAAAATTAGGTATGTAGGAAAGTGGGGTTGAAGCTGGGATAAGTTGAGGAAGCAAGGTGCATATAATCAAAACACACTGTACAAAATTCTGAAAGAACTGATAAAATAAGAGAAATAAATAACCATAACTATAACCACAATAGAAACAACAAAAATAATAGTAATAATGATGAGGTAGAAAGTGATAGAAGGCATTCAATGTTGATTTTTGTCTTCCGAATATATACACGCCCACACATGCACCAGTACTACAAGCACACACACGAACATGTACACATACAAAAATAAATAAAAATGAAACATCTTGTTTTAAAAAGACATTCTAGAGCTCTTTTGCTACAGAGGTGGTGTTCTATAAATCTGTCAAGCTAGTAGACTCAAACCATGGTTCATAAATTTTGTAAGGAATTTATGACCCTAAGCACCCAATTGTCACAATTAGACATTGCTCTCTAACCATCTACTATCTCTGCCTATCTGATTTATGAATATTGCTAGCTGTTGTGTTGAGAATGTGCTCTCTGTCACCTGTGTAATGATTGGGACTCCTCCCTGCTTTATGTATTTATAACAGCTCTGATGCTATTCCTGGATTAGAGTTAACTTTACCTTGAATCTTATCTCCTCTTCTATTTATTTTACAATAAACACTGTCTGAGAAACCTGGATTCCGTGACTTCAAACTCAGCAGTATTCAACTTTATAAGCACACTACAATTACTGAGAAAAGACTGAAATATCTATCAATATGCTCATTTAAGTGGCTAAAGGTAGAGTGAGGTATAGGCAGTTTTCAAGGCTTCCAAGATAATTCTAATCTGCAGCCAGATTTGAAACCTCCCATTTTAGCCCCTGTTTCTATCCAAAATAACCATGAGCCCTAGTTAAGAAACAGTTCTACTACCCTCTCCTGGCACTAGACAATACTGCCTTCAGTGATGCCCTGAAACTTGATCAATTCAAATGTCAGCAAAATAACAATCCATTTATTTGACATGTGTGTCATAAATATTTATACTTTTCTAGTCAAAGAAAACTAGAATGTAGTTTCTTTTCCCTACAGTTCACACACTAGTGGAAGAATCAGAGAGGAAGTATATAATTATATCAGAGTGATAAATTATTTAATAAATGTGTAAATGAAATATTACGGGAACACAGAATTGGAAGTGATTACCTCTCTATACAGGTCTCTAAGGACTTTCTGAAGTGACTGAGTTTTAAAGAATAAACTGAAGTATGCCAAGAAGGTGAGAAAATAAATGCAACCCAAGCAAGGCCAAAAATGAAAGAAATTCTGAGGAAAGTATCCCAAGGGGAAACACCAATCCCTGACAAAATTAGTGATGCTATGTTGTGCTTGTAGACAGGAGCCTGGCATAACTGTCCTCTGAGAGGCTCTACTAATAGCTGACTGAGATAGATCCACATACCCACAGCCAACCATTGGACAGAGGTCTAGAACCCATATGGAAGAGTTAGAGGAAGCATTGAAGGCCCTGAAGGAGATGACAACCCTACAGGAAGACCAACAGTGTCAACTAACCTGGACTCCTGGGAGCTTCCAGAGTCTGAGCTACCAACCAAAAAGCATATGTGGACTGGTCCCAGGCTTCTGGCACATATGTAGCAGAGGGCTGCCTTGGCCTCAGTGGAAGAGGATAAGCCTAATCCTTCAGAGACTTGATGTATCCCAGTGGGGGAAATTCCAGGGGATCCCCATGGGGGAAATTCTGGAGGGCACTCTCTCAGAAGCAAAGGGGAGGGTGGAGAAACTCTGTGAGGGGGGACTGGGAGGGCGAAGAATTTGGGATGTAAATAAATAAATAAATAAATAAATAGACAAAAATTAAGGGGCATTTCAAAGGATCTCGATAAGCATTAAATACCAAATAATAAATAAAATGAATAAATAAAAAAATAAATTTTAGAAGTCAAATAACACCTAAATAGAATATCAAGGGCAAGAAACAAAGTCCCATGATTCTCCCTGCTTTCATCAGCCTATTTTTTCATATCAGGAACAGTGATGATAGAATTTTAAAGTATATTTTTCATTTTATTCAAATCTTAACAATCAACTTATAAAATAAGGCAAAAAAATACTACAATCACCTCTAGCCTAGAAATCTACTATGTTGATTTATTTAAATTACCAAAGACTTTCAACCCAACAGAATGTGAACATAAGCATACTCTATTAAAATAAAAACGCTATAATGCTATTAATGTGCTTTATATAGCTTTTTAAACATTTTATAAAACCATGGTAATATTCTATCTTTTCACAATTACTCAACAAGCCTGCTTTGCCCCATTTTTGCCCATTTTCTAGAGATAAGAACAGATCTATAAAGATATCCTCCAGGACCTGATAGTTATGGGGTTTTTGTAGATTCTTTATTTGTTTGTTTTATGACAATCCAAAGTGGTTTTTACAGTAAAATTTAGAGAAACCTTGAATTAAATAATCATTGTAAAATTTTAAGCATGCTCCTGGATGTGTTTTACATGGCTGATAAAAGGTGCTGTTGCAGGGAGAGGTGGGACCTCTGCCTGGGCTACCAGGGGTCCATAGCCAAGGAGCTCCAGGAGAAGGCTACTGTCCCAGGAGCGTGGAAAAGCCATGAGTGGGGTTAGGGCAAGCACCACTGCTCACCTAGACCCGCCCAGAACCAGCAGGATACAGCGCCTGAGGAAAACTCGGGGAAAGGAAACCTCTGAACCTTCTGTTTTCCATCTGTGGGTGGAGACCTCTACCTGGGCCACCAGGGGTCCATAGCCATGGAGCAGCACCAGGAGAAAGTTACCCTCCCAGGAGCGTGGAAAAGCCGTGAGTGGGGTAAGGGCGAGCACCACTGCTAACCAGGACCCACCCGGAACACTCAAGTCACAGGGACTGAGGTAAAGTCGGGAACAGGAACTTTCAGGATTCCATCTGGGCCTGGGGACCTCAGCCTGGGCCGTGGGGCTACAGGGGAGAGTTCATATCCCAGGAGTGCTGACACACCTTTGAGCACAGGCAAAGCCACCGCTTCTGTTCAAGCTCACAGGATCAAGAGGGACCCATGCAGAGCCCTCAGGACATAGGAGCCAAGGGACAGCTGGGAACAGGATCCTTTTGGTTTCTGTCTGCACCCCAGAGCTGACCCTGTGCCACAGCTGTCCAGGCCGAAATACCTCTCAAAGAGAGCTGGTCCTCAAGGAGTATTGACACAGAGGCCTGCAAGAGGGGCATGCCACAGCCAGACAGAGTAAGACCAGCTAACATCAAAGTTAAAAGATGGCAAAAGGCAAGGGTAAGAACATAAGGAACAGAAACCAAGGCTACTTGGCATTATCAGAACTGAGCTCTCCCACCACAGGACCCTGGATACCCCAACACACCAGAAAATCAAGACTCAGATTTAAAATTATTTCTCATGTTGATGATAGAAGAATTTAAGAAAGAAATTAACACGCTTAAAGAAATACAAGAGAACAGAGATAAACAACTAGAAGCCCTTAAAGAGGAAACACAAAAATCCATTAAAGAATTACAGGAAAACACAATCGAACAGGCAGAATTACAGGAAAACACAATCAAACCAACAAAGGAAATGCACAAAACTATCTAGGAGCTAAAAATAGAAATAGAAACAATAAAGAAATCACAAAGGGAGACAACCCTGGAGTTAGAAAACCTAGGAAAGAGAGCAGGAGTCATTGATGTAAGTATCACCAAGAGAATACAAGAGATAGAAGAGAGAATCTCAGAAGCAGAAGATACCATAGATAACATCGACACAACAGTAAAGGAAAATGCAAAATGCAAAAAGCTTCTAACTCAAAACATTCATGAAATCCATGAAAAAATGAGAAGACAGAACCTAAGGATAATAGGTATAGAAGAGAGTGAAGATTCCCAACTTAAAGGACCAGTAAATATCTTCAACAAAATTATAGAAGAAAACTTCCCTAACCTAAAGAAAGAAATGAACATAAATATACAAGAAGCTTACAGAACTCCAAACAGATTGGACCAGAAAAGAAATTCGTCCCTTCACAT
>CM052722.1:82205653-82265617 GCA_028551405.1 Uromys caudimaculatus | reverse complement strand
AAGTGGATATTAGCCCAAAATTTCGGAATACCCAAGTTTCACTTTACAGTAACAGCTGGACTGAGAGTGAGGTCCCAGATGGAGGAGTTGGAGAAGGGATTAAAGGAGCTGAGGGAGTCTGCAGCCCCATGGAGGGAGCAACAGTGTCAACTGGCCTGATCCCCCACCCCGGTCCTCCTGGAGGCTGAACCACCAACCAAAGAATACACATGGAGGGACCCATGGTTCAGACCACATATGTGGCAGAGGAGGGCCTTGTTGGCTATCAGGGGGAGGAGAGGCCCCAGTAAAGGAGAATGTCAAGGTGGGAATAAGAGAGAGTGGGGGGGTAGAATTCCCTCAAAGAGGTGGGGGAGGGGGAGGGGATAGTTAGTTTCCAAAGAGGAGACCTAGAAAGGGGGAATCATTGGAAATGTAAATAAAGTATCAAAAATAATAAAAAAAAGTTGCTGCTGCATATACAACATACACTATTATGAGTAATCTCTTGGTATTTAAGATGTAAAGTTGATGTATCTGGACAAAGTTACAAGAAATACTGAAGACCTGAGAACTTAACCGAGCAATGCCAAACACTTAGGCAGGAAACAAACAGTGAAGTACATTTAGAACATAAGATGAAATTGGATCCTCTGAACAACCATATCTTTGCCCAATAACAATAATATATCTATGACTTTATTTTGAAAGAAAAGAATTAAATACAAGAAAAACTTGTGTATAATAATGCTTATTATTTTTTTCATGAAGGCAGAGTGTGGGGGAAAAGCTTAATATATAAGACAAATAGAGAAATGAGCCATTATAAAATCATTAAAATAACATTAAAAAGGAATAAACAATATTTATCTTTCTGTGTGTAGCTATTTCATCTGACATAATGTTCACTCTCTTGGTGCAGCAAGCAGTATGTCAATCTCACTTAACATAATGTGTTCCAGTTCCATATATGTTGGCACAAAAGATAGAATTTCATTCTTTTCCATTCATTCACGGTTGGATAATTTTCTATTGTACACAGGTTCTTGCTCATACATGGAAGCTATAAATGTCAATTTCTAGAGATGGGTAGCAGAAGAGTGTTTTTGGAGATTAGAAAGAATTGGGAGAGGCGGGAAAGATAGAGTAAGCCTGAGTGACTGGTATTATATACTACAGTTATGTAGGGGAATAAATTCTGGCATAGTTACTTGACTGTAATTATTGTCTTCTGGTAAGGATGTGGGATAAAGGGGAGCCATCATTCACTTTTGGTGGGATTGCAGGTGAGACGGGGGGGAGAGGATGTAACTTTAACTCAGGGGAGACAGGGAGGGTAATTAAGACAGAAAGAGGTAAGAAGGATAAAGAACACTAAGATCTTTGAAAAGCCATAGAGAAACATAGTTAAAATACATGGTTAATGTATGTAAGTATATGTTTAAATGAAGTTACACCACACCACTTGAGGTAAAAATACTTCCTCCTCTAAAAACCATAGACTATCTAACAATAATTCAGTGCCAAACATAGAAAAACTGCCTTAAAGGTGTTGGTTATAGGAGTCTAAGAGATTCCCAATACCACATAGGCTATTGCCATTTGCCTTTGGTTGCTTTCTGGAACTCAAATGTAAGAACCTGCTGTCTAAGACAGTGCACATTTTGTACTAGCTCTCATAGTATCTGAAGGTGCTATACAAGCTCGCTAATGTCAAAAGAAAGCAAAAGCCCTATCCACAACAATAACCAACCTGCCACAATATTACCAGTGGTGTAATAGTAGCAGTTATGTCTTGGGAGTAACCAACAGCTGTCTGGTTGAGCCTAAAGGACAATTAATACAAGGAAGTTAATGCCTATATTGTCAAGCTAGCCAACTACCTATGGCTGATAAGGTTATAGACCCTAGAGAAGAACTTACTACTACCACTTGACTAAATCAGTAAAATTTCTAATTACATTCTAAATGCACATCCTTCTAATAACAGACAGTATAGCTCTCACTCGTCAAAGAAACCCTTTTATTCAGTAGGTGGAGACCATCAGAGGAGTATACAACCAATCAAAGTTCAGAAAACAAACATTCCCAATTGACACATCTATGACACAATCCTCGCACCCAAAGCTCAGGGAGTTATGAAAGAGGTGACTGAAAGATTATGAGCCAGAAGACCAGGATATCTGCTGTAAGACAGTATCATCTACATATGACAGGGAACTTTGTACCCATGAAATCTTAAGAAAATGGTCACCTAAATGAAGGCCTGCACAATAACAACACCATGCTGACGGGGATGGGGGAAAATTCACAAGGCCCAACTCTAGAGGAAGTGCTCCTGGCAATTAACAGCTGCTAAGAGGGGAAGAAGCAGGATTTTCCATGGATGCTTCCCAAGCGATCAGCCTTAAATACAAGAACACGTATGAGCAACACTAAAAGTATTCCAGGGTTGTATTTATAAATACACAAATGTGTGTGTAACTGTGATGATTAAAGAAGAGGTCATGAATTTGAGAGAGAGTTGGGGAAACACGGGAAGAGTGGGGAGGGGAAAGGGTACAGGGCAAATGATGTGAATACTGTGCTCATACACATATGATTTTTTAAAAAGTGGGAGGAAAGTGAAAAATTATGATAGAGTCTTTACCATAATTATATTTCTAATTCTTATAGTCAGGAAAGCTTGAACAGACAGTGAGTTCAATATTGTACCTAAATCAGAGTACTAGCATGTTCCTGTATATGTTTTACATGGTTCCATGACACAAATGTCTACATGTTCTATGATACTAGAGCAACACTTGTCACCACTACTGAACTATTCTCTTGGGGTTTTATTAAAGAGTCACAAGTTTTAACATAAAACATGCCTCCAGTTAGAGTACTATTACAAGGAAAGTTACATAAACTATTACAGACTTGACTTCTTAAATTTTTTAGACAGCTCTCTGACAGTGTTGCAATTTGCAGCCACCATCTCAATTTGGGGGCTGTTGTATAAAGCATGCAGATGGTCTCTCAGTTGTCTGCTCTTCTGATTACTCCCAATCAAAATCTGTTTCCACTAAAGCTAAAGCAAAGCTGGTAAACTGCTGCTCACAGGCTTAGGAAAGAAGAGGCAGACGCTGTGATGAAGCCTTATGTACTGCAGTGCTCTTCAGCTAGTGCTACATAACTCCAAAGTTAAGTAAATTGAATGGAACCAAACTGAGCCATTGAAGGAAATTGCCTTCAGCTGCTTCTTTATAGTGTTCTATCTTATCTTCAAGGTCTGTGAATAAGGTTAATTTAAATCTTCAGGCCATGTACAGGAGGGCAGCATCTCATGAAAATATTCCCAAAGAAATCAGGGCAAGCAGAAATTAGCACAGTTCAGTTCATGTTACTTATAGCAAGTTTGATACCTTTTCATGACTGAGCTCTTCAATGCACAAAGACACAGAAATTCCTTTTTCTATATCCTTGTTGACCTTCTGAGAGAGAAAAAAATGTCAGCCTGAGAAATTAATTTAAGAAACGTGATACAGAATTCATATATGAAATTCTCATAAATAAAAAAATGAAGGATATCTTTAAAAGAAATGTGGCTGCATTTGTTAACGTGAAAATAGTGGGGACAGAAAGAAAAGTCCCAAAGTGTGGGTGCTTCGGTCCTTCTTCAAAAAAGGAAGAAAATACTCGTGGGAGCAAATATGGAGACAAAATGTAGAGCAGAGACTGAAGGAAAAGCCACCCAGAGTCTGTCCCACCTGGGGATTCATTCCATATACAGTCACCAAACCCCAACACTATTGTGGATGCCAAGAATGCTTGCTGAAAGGAGCCTGATATAACTGTCTCCTGAGAGGCTCTGCCAGATCCTGACAAATACAGAGGTGGATGCTCGCAGCCAACCATTGCTCTGAGCACAGGGTCCACAATGAAGGAGTTAGAGAAAGGACTGAAGGAACTGAAGAGGTTTGCAACCCCATAGGAAGAACAACAATACCAACCAACCAGACCCCCCAGAGCTTCCAAGGACTAAGCCACCAACCAAGGAGTACACATGGCTCCAGGCACATATGTAGCAGAGGATGACCTTGTCAGGCATCAATGGAAGGAGAGATCTTTGGTCCTATGAAGGCTGAATAGATGCCCCAGTGTAGGGGAATGCCAGGGCGGGGAGGCAGGAATGGGAGGGGGAACACCCTCATAGAAACAGGGGGACGGGAGATGAAATAGGGGGTTTCTGGGAGGGAGAAACCAGGAAAGGTGATAACATTTGAAGTGTAAATAAAGAAAATATACAATAAAAAAAGTCCCTAAATTTAGTTTGAAGTGGTTTGACAAAATATGAAAAGGAATACTTTTGAACAAAATGAAAAGAATTGTGGGTAGTGAGTAAAGAAAAATGAAACAGAGAAGAGAGAACTTAGTATATAGATGTATATAGCATGAATAGGACAAAAGGAATACATCAATTAGCTTAGCAATAGTTAGCATAGGGCTGGGATGGTGGCTGAGTATATAAAGCACTGGCTGCACAAAGTGAGGACTAGAATTTACATCCCAGCACACACATAAATGCCTAGTGGGCTTAGAAACTCATTTGAAATTCCAGTACTCAGAAGGCAGAGACTGGGAATTCTGGGAGGAAACTGGACAGCCAGAATATCTGACCTCAACTAAGAGACCTTGCCTCGGTGAATAAGGTGAGGAGCAAAAGAATAAAACATAGACCTCCACACACTTGCACAGTGGCGTGCTTGTGAACCTGCAGGCACACACATGGCCTTAGACACAAATGAAAACGCATACACATGCACACGTACACACCACATGTAAAAATATTATCAGGGCAGCTTGAAGTCATATGTAGTTGTTGAACACCAGAGATCAGGGGCTTAGGTATATTCAGCCATTCTTGTGTACTCAATCTGGTGCAACTAAATGAAGAGCAGAGTTCTAGTCCCAATTTCGAATGGAGGGAGATGAAAAAGCAAACCAAAGATGAAAGTGCCAGCCTGCCTGAAAGCTCTGTTTTATTTGGTATTCACAATTAGAAGTGCAAATTTACATGTGTGTATGTGTACCATGGCATAATCTAATCATATCTTTTTATTTCAAAAGATAAGAAATTAAGGCCTAGAAAATAAAGTGATGGGCTAGAGGCAAATCCTGTTCTTTATAAGCAGAATGAATGTTTCCAAAAATACAAGAGTCTAATGCAGGAAAAATATAATCTGGCCTCATTCAGTGATTCAGAAAATATTTTTGGCTTCAAATAGGTCATTCACATTACCTGGAGTGTTTTTCCAAGAATGACTAAGCATCACTTACATTCAGTGGCATATTTCAAATGCTTTTACAAAGCTGGGCTTCAAAGGCCCTTGACTTTCTTACAGAAAAAAAAAAAAAAAAACTGGTTGTATTGGGCTCAACTGGCCAGCATATGGTATTGTTCACTGTTTAATTCTGAAGAGAGAAGTCAGTTGTTGAAAGCAAGTCTTGGTGTTTACCATATGCGTGAATGTGACACAAGGCTGATGCTGGGCCAATTGGTCACGAAGCATAACTCAGGGGCTAAGACAGGAAACAGATTCATTCTCATTCTGTGCAGAATACTGTTATCTTTTTATATGAAAGTGTTATTCTCAGTGACCACATCACATCAAATTTTAGATTCTGTCAATCTTCTCTGTTACTCTTCCCTACCAAAGTTTAATGCTGCAGCATTAATACAATTGGTATTCTCTCACTGCAGTGAGAAAAGCAAAGTATTCACAAACTTTAGCCTGGGATTATAATTTTTTGCCATGAATTAGACTCACCTGTTTTGGGAAACAACATATCCTGCAACTCCACATCTCCAGTTCTGTCTCAAGGTTATCTTGGCTACATTGGCTCCTCTCTCTCTCTCTCTCTCTCTCTCTCTCTCTCTCTCTCTCTCTCTCTCTCTCTCTCTCTCTCCCCCTCCGTGTGTGTGGTATATGTATGCATTTTCTGTGAATGTGCACTTGTGTGCATGTGGGTGGAGGCCACACACAGGTCAAGCAAGGTGTTTCCTTCAGTGACTCTCCACCTTAATTTTTGAGACAGGGTCTGAATCTAAAGTGCACAGACTGGCTATACTGGCTGGCCAGCAAGCCCCAGAGATCTGTCTGTCTCTGCTCCCACGCTCTGGAATTACATACATAGGTCACACCCAGCTTTTTACGGATATACTAAAGATTGGAATTCAGGTGTGTTGGTATTTTCACTGTTGGCACACTTTACCAACTGAACCATCTCTTTAACCCCTATTTTTTTAAAGGCCTTAGTTTCATCTGTAAAAATGAAATGGTATACACAGATAATGTCACTGTCTGAAGATAAATGTCAAATAGAAAATTGTCATTCTGGTTCTTCTTTGGAGCAGACTGGTAGGGAAACTATGTAAAAACTGTTTCAGTTAGTCTGGAACTCTATTCGTGTGTAACCTGTAAAAGGACATTACTGAGTTCAATCTCACCCTGGCCTGCATCTCCAACACCATCTCAGACTACTTCATACCATAAGACAGAAGAGACAATGCATTCTCAGGAAGGCGTTTCCCTAAAACTTTTCACTTGGAGCACCCAACAAAAATACCTATCTCCATGAGTGGTTTGTCTGGAATGAAGGTAGGGTTCGGTGAGCCTAGCCCGGGATCCTTGGTAGAGAGTCAATAGAAGAGGATTTTCAGCAACTTAACTCCTGTTTTACCCACTCACCACAACTTTTAGGTTAAGCAGTGTTTCTTTTTAGATCTGAGGTACAAACCCTTCTAAAGATGAACAAAGTGAAATCCTTGTGAGGTAGAAGATAGAAGGAAAATCCACCATTAAGCCTACTGCTGCCTATTACTCCTCCTCTTTCCCTCCTCCTCCTTTTTCTCTCTTCCTGCCTCAGAACCTACACTGACCGGTCAAAGGGGTATATTTCAGCAGTCTTCCTCCAGAGATGGGTAGTACGTTAGCAATTCGGAGGCAGTGTGTGGAATCTTGTAGACAGAACAGACTTTAGATCTGGATCAGTTTTGAGACCATACTTGAAACATTTTGTTTTCTACTCCATTGAGTGGCTCTTTAATCAGCAGGGTTCTAATAATAAATTGCATGTAGATTGCTGATAATCTTGATTGTGCCTGGTTTCACAAGGAATCTAAGTGACTGTCTAGTTTAGCATACTGCCTTGTAATATGTGTCTATTTGTTAATCACTGTTTGTCTAGCACCAAATATAGTCTGGGACATATACTAAAGTGGTCATTTTGAACAGCTTTTGCAAGTGAAGAAACTAACTTGTAGTATGAGCTCAGTGCAGAACTAAGGAAAATACCCAGCTCTCTAGACACCCAATACTTATTATATCACCCTTAACATTTAAACTAAGCACAAAGAATCATCTCTAGTTTAAAATGTGATGATCCCAAAATACATTGTAAACTCAAGTGTTTTTTAGCTCTCATAAGCATTTTGACCTAGAATGCAAGCCAATTGAGATTTACCATTTCTATCTAATGTTTAGAAGCACTTTTCAGAGGCAAGCTACCAAGAGCTCTCCAGACTTGGCCCTATAACCTCATAGAAAATACAGATGGATGCTTTTGTCTGTAAAATGAATGAACTGTCCCTGTATCACTGCATTATTATAAAGGTTCAAATAATGAATTCTATGCAAAGGGCCTAGCATTGTGCATGGTAGACATAATAAGTAAAAGCTACTCTTCTCACCCTTGTACTTAGTAATTTAACTTTCAGTTCTTTTGCCACATCACGTTTGCCATTTTCCCCTATTTGAAATTTGTGAATCACAGAGATGTAAATAGACATCCCTCAGACTAATTTCAGCTTCTTAAACTGTGGATTTATGACTGTGGTGTCAAACAAAAAGTTGACAACAGTCTCCATGCAGTGACCAAGAAAATCATTCAAAATCAAATGCATAATGAATCTGAAGTGTTTCTGGCAGCACATGCATATGTTATAGGGCTCACGTTCATTGTAGTCTTGGTTTTGAGCACATTCCATGTGCATTTGGCATTGCAAGTACCATTTCAGCATGCAAGAGCAATGAACGCTACTTGAAACACCTTGACTCAGAATCCAGATTGCTGTATGTTAGGAAGCTGTAGAGCTTTTACTTTATTAATTATGCAAAATAATTTTAAATTTTTCTTGCTGTTATTTCTCCACTTGCTAGTATCAAATTATTATAATGTGGGGTTATAATTTAGCATATTTTTAATTGTTTGAAGACCAGTAAGGTGGCTAAAAACACTTGCTATCAAGCCTGAGGACCTGAGTTTGCTATCTAGAACTCATATGGTGAAAGAAGAGAACTAACATGTTCAAGCTGTTTTCTGACTCCACATATGTCTTGTGTCCTGTTGCACACACACATATACACACAGACATACATACATAAAATACACAAACACAAACAACATGAAAATATATTATTGTTAATTTTTAGTTGCTGACTTGCATTTCAGAAAATAATCTTTAAATGAAGTTTGACCTGGTCTAAGGACAGAATCACCATCAGATTTTTCTTTTTGAAATGCAATTTATTGTATTTTTTATTTTATTTTCAGAACTTCATACATAGCACTTTACCTCCATCATTCTTGGCTTTCTGTCCACCTAAAACTGCATTCCCCCTTCCTTCCCAAATTTATGTAGAAATACTACTAAATCTACTTCTGCCACTTTGTGCTGTATATTAATGCAAAGTGACATTTTGAGTATTGACAGCTATAGAGTCAAAATGTCTATCCACTTTGAAGAACTCTGAAAGCATACTGTGTCCTGCAATATCAGATATTCATCCAAAGCTTAATTCTTCATGCAAAAGTAAGTGTATCCTTCTTGTTAGTATACAAATTTTCTTTTATCTTAAATGGTAAAATTACATGTATACCAAAGAATTGTATTAAGATAAATCTCTTTATGATTTACTACTTGAATACCTATTTCTATGCCTTTTTGTCCAGATAAATGTAAAATGTTCTTAGGTGAAAAGGGATTTTGAGCAGTAGAAGCCTTGTGCTAACAAGTTATATCCATCACACTCTCATTATTTGTTTGCTCCTAGAAAGTGAGACACAGTTACCTAATTATTGTCAAGCTCATATGAATGCCATGTTTCTTCATTATGGAAAGTCAAACTAGAATGTAAAACTCACATCTTTTTGGATTTGATGGTTGGAACAGGAAGTTTGGGTGTTCAATTTCTCTCAGTCTACTGTACCCAAAAATAGGACTAAAGCAACTTTGGCAGATTCTCAGTGACAAAAAATAGATGGTTTAAAATTTAGTTTTCCTTACTCTTATCAGGAGATAAAAATCATAAGAACATTTCCAAAGACTGAGAGAATGCATCAAGTTTTGAATTACACGTATCTTTAAAACAATAGGAAATAGCTAGGATTGGAACAGAGAGGGACCCCAATGCATTATTTATCTGACTCTTAATATCTGAATAGCTGAGATCTGACTAAAAGAAATGGACAGTGATGACATTTCACTTAAATATTTTTGCCACATACTCAGAAAGGCTTTGAAAGAACACCCACAGTAGCTAGCATAATTGAGATGCAGGAAAGGGTGGTTGTGTTTCACTTTAAAACCCCACGAGTAATTGTAAATATCAACTTAGTACCATGGCTGCCTCATCACTATGTTGAGCAGAAATTACTTCCTGGAAAGAGGTATGGCTCACATAGCACATTCTTGTACTGATGACTGAGTCTCTTGCTCAGGCCTAGCTGCTATTCTTCTCTCAACCTGAAACAGAAACTTTCTATAGAGCATCCAGACACTTGGGAGGACCATATTTTACTGATGTCATCAATGACTTTTCAGATACATGGAGAACCTGTCACTGAAATGGTATGCTGTCTCCTTGGTTTCATCTTTCAAATATCTTAAATGAAGCAACTGTAGAGATACCTGAGCCTAGTTGGTAGGAAGATTAGAAAGGAATTTGTTTCGGCTGGGCAGTGGTGGTTCACGCCTTTAATCCCAGCACTTGGGAGGCAGAGGCAGGTGGATTTCTGAGTTCGAGGCCAGCCTGGTCTACAGAGTGAGTTCCAGGACAGCCAGGGCTACACAGAGAAACCCTGTCTCAAAAAGCCAAAAAAAAAAAAAAAAAAAAAAAAAAAAAAAAAAAAAAAAAAAAAAAAAAAAAAAAAAAAAAAAAAAAAAAAAAAAAAAAAAAAAAAAGAAAGAAAAAAAGGAAAAAGAAAAAGAAAAAAGGAAAAAAGAAAGGAATTTGTTTCAAGAATAGGTTATTCTATTTGTTTAGATCTTTGTCCTTGATCAAATAATTTTTATTTCCTGGCTTACTTTTCTCCAAAGAAAAGAGTTCTTATAAACAATTACCAAGGTACTTTGTAGTGTATGTAAAATGGCAGATTGCTACAGAACTGTTTGCAACTACAAGTGATTTGTTGCTGATGATTTTCAGCATTAGATTGATGGCTTCTTTTATTGTTGTTATTATTAATTATTTGACTCCTCCCAGATGCATTCCTACCTCCCTAACCTCCACCATCTTGTTCTTTTTTAAATTTTATAATAAATTATATAATATATGTATTAGTTTGTAATAAAAAATATAATAAAAGTCTGTTACAATATGTGCTGCCCAATATATGTCTGAGTGTAGGAGCTGCCACTGGAGTATGATCAACCTACCAAGAGCCATACCTTAAAAATAAACCTGACTATTCTTCTTAAAACCATCAACTGACCATAGCTCCACAATTAGGAATAGAGGCTAATGAAACCCAAGTCAATGCTAGAAGTTTACCATTTTAATCATGTGTAGGCCTTGTGCAGGCAGCCATACCAGCTGTGAATTAGTGAGTACACGATCCTGACATATCCAAAGCGTACTGTCTCCCTCTGGGTCTCTGTAACCTCTGGCTTTTATGATCTTTTGGCCTCTCTATTCCAAAATGATTTCTGAGCTGCTTATTATTGCAGTTCATGGGGTTTTCAACTGGATAAGACTGTTGAGGATCTCTATTCAACCTAAAAAACCTACCCAGCACCTTTCAATACTATAAGAACGAGCCAGGAAGGAGGAACATTCCTGGTCAGAGTCAATTTGATTTCTCCATGACTTATATGTGACCAACGTATATAATGTCTTCAGTAATAGGGTCTGACCATTAAGTTCTAATAGGAAACCAGTAGTAATGACAATACCCTATATTGTTCTGGGGATCTCTGGGACACCTGTGACCAAAAGCCCAAGGGGATGTTGCACTGTAGTTTGCAGTTGGCAATGTATTGCTTCTTGGAAGAGTATAATCCTCTATGTAGGGTAACTCCAATTACACCTAATATATCTGTACATATGTTATATATTTTACATATATACAGATTATACATACAAACACATATATATTATATATATAATTATATGTAATTTATATATTATATATGCACATAAATTACTGATACATTATATATATATTATATACACACACACACATATATATATATACATACACATGTATATGATGTATATATTGCTTAGACCTGGTAACAGAGGACCATAATCCCAGTTACTTAGGAGGAATGGGCAGGAAGATTGTAAATGCAAGTCCAGCCAAGGAAATGTATTAAGCATTGTATCAAAATTTTTGGGGTGGGGCAGAGTTGTGAATAGTTCAGTGGCAAAGTGCTTGACTGGCATACAAAAGGATATAAATTTAATCCCTAGTACTGTGGTTATAGATAGGTAGACAGACAGAAAGACAGAAAGATAGATATATGTTTATATATATGTTAATGACTATACTGAATATGGATACATTAGATATGAATGCATATATATGAATAATTATATAGCAATACTTGAGAAACAGAGGTACACTAAAGCACTAAAAAGCAAAGAAATGTCTCTTCAGTATCTGAGGGACTATCTAAAAGCTGACATGCCCCTGTGCTATTTAAAGAAGTTATAAACCTGGATATAATGTAAAACAGCATTTTGAAGTGTTCTAACTTTTTATTTTATGTGTATAGGTGTTTTGCCTACATGTATGTTATACTACATCCATGTCTTGTGTCCATGAAGGCAAAAAAATGAGGTTATTGTATCCCCTGGAACTAGAGTTATGGATGTTTGTATGCTTCCATGTAGGTGCTGGCAATTGAACCCAGATCCTCTAGAAGGCAGCCAGTGCTCTTAATCACTCTAGACCCACAAAACAACTGTTTTAAAGTGTCAGACAATAGGCAATGCAGGACTCTGTTCACCAAGGAAAGGAAAACATAGGTGGAAAACCTTATATTCTTTTCAGTTCTCTGCCTTAATACAACTTTCAGTGTAAGACACAGGGAAGTAGAATCCACGCTGACCATGACAGCCCTACTGATTTGAGAAGATACCAACATGTAGAGGAAGATACTAGGACAGAGGGAGCTGTGCTGCAAGATTCACAGATACCTCTGTCGGAGTTTCCTATGAGTCATTGGCCAAGGGTTGGGCTATACACATACAGAGTTGACCAAACCCGCTCAGTTAGTCAACAGGTTCTCCAGCGCAGGAGTGAGGATTAAAAAGAAAAAAGACAATTAGACAACGTTGTAGCGTGATCCCAGCCAGTTATGAGGCTGAGGCAGGTTTATTTTTTCCCAATCTGTTTTTATACCATTTTAATTACATTGCAAGTAATAAGGTCAAGCAGTACAATAAACACAAATAATCAAGGAACAAGCAAGGCAATAAACAAAGTCCCGTGATGACTCCCGTGATCATTGTTTCTAAGGGCTTATCAGGATGACCAAAGTATCTGAGCCTACTTCCCTGTCCTAGCCCAAAGTCATATTCGTATCTGAAACCTAATTCTTTGTTCTAGCCTAAAATTAGATTTCTGCCTGAACTTACTTCCTTGTCCTGGCCCAATGTCAAATTCCTGCCAAGCAGCTCCAAAAAGCTCTCCATATAGAGTAAGATTGTGCAAGGCCCAATAGCAGCAAGAGGTTGAATTGGACTGAGGGTGAAACAGAAAATCTTAATGTGGCACAGTGTTAAAAAAAATAGAATTTCATCACAGCCAGAGCAGAAAGAATTGAATAAAATTCTAAGAATTTAGCTATGGACTCACAAAAGCCTTGCATTAGAAAAAAGATCATGGGGTTACAGCAACATTAGCCCTGTCTTGAAAATCCTTTATGCAAGCCTTCATAAATGCAAGGAGAACTGCCCAGAATTGACTATCACCATAACAAATTATGCAAAGGGAGGCAATATGTGAAATTGTTTCCTTATATTATAATATCCAGAATACCTTTGGATATCTTTGGTAATTTTAAGCAAAGAAGGAAATATCAATCAATCTAAGTCAGAAAGCAATCAATATAAAAGTAACCTAGGTCCTCTAGTAAGATAAGGAATTCATAATAGCCATTTAAAAATGTATCCAAAGACATAAAGGAGAAGATAGTTAAGTAACAAAAGAGATGGAGAAAATTTTAGCAAAAATAAAAACAATATATTCATAAAAGAAGTATAGAATAATGAAGCTCAAATCTATCATTTATAAATGAGACAAAAATAGTGAAATGCAATCAAAAGTCTTACCACACACAAGACAATACAAATCTGTGAATTTCTGAAAGAGTTGGCCCACTAGAGGCAAGAAGAAACAGATGATAGAAAGTCTTTTGGGAAAAAAGTTTAAAAAAATTATTGATACAGTTTTACCATATAGACCTGGATGGCCTAAAAGTCATTTTGTAGACCAGGCTGACCTCAACCTCACAGAGACCTGCCTACCTCTGCCTCCCAAATGCTAGGATTAATTAAAGGCATGCACCACCACATCTGGCTTCTAATTTCTGAAGTATAGTGAGGGGGAGTTAACTTTAAAATAAATGTCCAAGAATTCAGCAAACCATAATTGTAAGAAAAAATTTATTTCAAAGTAGAAAAGATAATGACTGATAATTACTATAAGCTAGAAAGGGGGTGGCTAGGTAACAAGTATCAAAATCAAACTTAGTAGGGCCACTATAATTTACAATGACCTTCTATATATTGTATAAAGAACTAGAAAGGAAGGCCTCATTCAAAAGCCCCAAACATAAAGAGCTTATACGGCAAAGGGGATACTGTTATAATTACTGTAATTGGATCATTATACTTTATATGCTTTATATAATTTCTATGCATTCAGATTATCATGTTGTATTCCATGAATATGTACTATTATGTTAATTAAAAACTTATAAAAGGCATGTTAACCAAAGAAAGAAAGAAGACCATGTTTAGACAAATTAGTGTCAAACAGCTAAAAGCTACACATAGAACTTATTTTTAAGAACCACTAGGTAATGATAAATTATATACATTAACGTATTGTCAATTGGTTATTATATGTTAGCAATAAGTCATTAGAATGTGATTTTTATTCAATTTAATATGCATAGAAATACAGTTTTTCCAAAACATGTACTATATCTGTATACCAAAAGTGATAGTAAGAATAGTTCTGAGAGTAGAAAATATCTAAATAAATGGTGCCATGAACATAATTGGAAAATTCAATTTGTGAAACTTCTGATTGCTCCCCATTGATCTTTGGGTCCAATCAACAGTTCAGTGATATTTCTTGTAGAAACTGACAAGCTGATTTTTATATTAACAGGGACAGCAAACAACCTAAAACTAATCAAAGCAATCTTAAAGGAACCTTTTCTCTCTGCCCCTTTTTATAGGGGTTTATTGTAATTGTTTGTTTGTCTGTCTGATACAGAATCTCACATTGCCCTGGCTGGCCTTGCTGTATACCTAAGGATGACCTTCAATTTCTGATCCTTCTGCCTCCATCTACCACATGCTGGGACCACAGGGGTGTGAAACCACACCCATCAAGAAGAGCAAAGTTAAGAGGCTTATGCTATTTTATATCTAGACTTATTACAGAGGTGACTATTGGGAGAAGAAAAAAGAACTATGGGGCGTAGGGAGGCAGGACACAAGAGAGTAGAAGGAAATGAATAAGATCAAAAGTGCAAAATACACAAGCATTAAACTGTCATAATTAAACCGTCATTTTGCACAATGAATACATACTACTAAAAGTTATGACAAATAGAATTATAAAACTAGTCATAAGACAATAAGGTATTAGTAAAAAGATACTCAAATGTAATCAATAAAATATGATACAGAAGTAGGTATGATTTTCGAATGAGTCTCAATGGATTTTATACTTCAAAACGGATTTTATACTTTTCAAAAGAGATTTTATACTTTTCTCAAAATTAGGATCTGGGATAACTGGATATCTAAATGGTGAAAGAATGAATTGTCATCTCACACTATTCATACTAGGAAACTTGAAATAAATTATAAACCTAAATTTAAAAACTAAATTATAAAATAGCTAGAAAATACATAGAAGAAAACCTTTGAGACCTCAATTCCTTAGAACTCATGTGTGTTTGTACTAGAAAACTTAAATGTATTACATTTTAAAATAAATTAAATATATTGATATATTAAATACATATTAATGTATTAACTATATTAAACATAAAATAAAATGTTTTGCATGTATTTTTTTTTTTGGTTTTTTCGAGACAGGGTTTCTCTGTGTAGCTCTGGCTGTCCTGGAACTTACTCTGTAGACCAGGCTGGCCTCGAACTCAGAAATCCACCTGCCTCTGCCTCCCAAGTGCTGGGATTAAAGGCGTGAGCCACCACCGCCCAGCTTTGCATGTATTTTTAATTAATTATTTTGTTTATTTACATGCCAAATGTTGCCTTCCCTCCCAGTTCCCCCTTCCAGAGTTCTTCACCTCATCCCCCTACCCCTTTGCCTCTGAGAGGGTGCTCCTCCCTGCCCCCTCCCCTGGTGCATCAAGTCTTTGCAGGATTAGGCACATCCTCTCCCACTGAGGCCAGACTAGGCAGCCCTCTACTACAAGTGTGCAGAAGGCCTTGGACCAGCCTGTGTATGCTCTTTGGTTGGTGGCTCAGTCTCTGGGAGTTCCCATGGGTCCAAGTTAGTTGACACTGCTGGTCTTCCTATGGGGTTGCCATCCCCTTCAGCTCCTTCTATCCTTCCCCTAACTCTCCACAGGAGTCCTTGACCTCAGTCTAGTGGTTGGCTCTAAGTATCTGCATCTGTCTCAGTCAGCTGCTGGGACAACCATGCTATATGTTATATATATATTTATTATTTTATATATACATGTATATATTAAATATAAAATAAGATATATTTTAGAACAATGAAAAATTGCTGGTCTTCTAAATACACTCACAAGAAAATAAAATTGGAAGTCCTAGATTTATTTTTTTTTCTAATCTAACTCTGTATTTTCACTCTCTTGTTGGTGAATTTGTAATCATAAGAAACCTAAATACTATCATCCAAAACATATAAAGAATTCTCACAACTCAATAAAAACTGCCAGTCAATAAAAGGGAAAGGTTAAAAGGTATTTTGAGGACCTTATGAAGGGAGATTGTTATCCATAAGCACATAACATGGTAGTCAAGGAGCTGGACAAAGGGCTCTGTGGTTAAGAGCACTGGTTGCACTTCCAGAGGACTAGGATTCAATTCCCAGCACTCATCTGGCTGCTCACAAGTGTCTGTAACTCCAGTCTCAAGGGTTCCAATGCCCTCTTCCAACCTCCTCTGGCACTGCATCAAAATTGGGCACAAACATACATACAGGCAAAACTCCCATATACATAAAATAAAAAATGAAATGAAAAAATGTTTAGGTGATCAATATCTTTAGCCTTCATGAAGATATAAATTAAAATAAAATATCAAAATGTATAGTTACTAGAATGGCTAAAATTAAAAACAGTGACATAACTTAATTTTTGGCAAGGATTTGAGACAATTGGAATATTTATACCTTGTAGGTAGGAACATAAAATGGGGTGCCCTCCATAACAAAACAGTTTTGCAGTTTCTTACTAAGTTAAAAATTAATCTCAACTATGAGCCCAATTATCCCTACCTACTTATTCTGTGTATGACCACTGTTCCGGACTGAAGATAGTATATCCTCTCCAGGACCTACACTGAAGTTTGATCATCATTGTGGCACGGTTGCCAGGTGAGAATTACCAAAGAGTATATATCACTGAAAGGAATTAAGGTGACTAGATTAATTACCATGAAAAAGTTGTGATAAAAAAATAAGACCATCTCTTCAATTTCTGGAATTAGGCTATGTTTTATATCTTGACAAGAACAAAGATTACATAAATGTATATTTGCCAAAACTATGTACACTTCAATAGGGTGTGTTTTATTTTATTATTTTATTTCTGGTTGTTTTATTATTTTCTTGGGGTTTTCTGTTTGTTTGTTTTCAATACATCCCAACCATAGTTTCCCTTCCTTCCCTTTCTCATCGTACTCACCTCCCTCTTTCCCAGGTCCACTCCTCCTCCATTTTCCTTAAGGAATATCAACCTATCATGGCTTATCTGTCGCCAATAAGACTAGGCACCTCCCCTTATATTAAGGCTGGATGAGGCAACCCAGTAGGAGGACAAGGTTGCCAAAAATCAGGCAAAAGAGTCAGAGACAGCCCCTCCTGCCACTGTTAGGTGTCCCACAAGAACAGCAAGCTAACAAGCGACCATAACATATATGCAGAGGACCTAGCACAGAGCCATGCATGTTCTGTGACTGCTGCTTTAGTCTCTTTGTATCCCTATGACCCCTACTTAGTTGATTCTGTGGGCTGTGGGCTTGTGGTGTTATGCATTATAAATGTAAACTTGGCTTCCCTAAAATCATCTTAAAATGAAAGCAGAACCCTCTCAGCTTGAGAAATGTGTACTCTCCTCTCTGCTCCCGGGAGTAGCATGAGCTCATTTTCCAGCTGAAAAGTGATGGCGTTATTTATAAACAAATGTCAGCTTCTGCCTTGTTGCCAAAAAGGAAGTCAATCGTATGCCCTCAAGGTTTTTGGTGGGTGGAGTGACTATGTGTCAGAAAAGAAGCAAAGGATATCAAGGAAGCAGGAGCTGGATGGGGGGAGGGGGTGGGGTGTTTGTAAGAAAACATCAGGGTGGGGTAGTAAAGCTTTATTCTGGTCTTAGAAAGGGGCATGCCAGGACCTGTTCCATTAAGAAGATAATCTCAGGGTGTGGCCTTGTAGAAAAAGATCAAAAGGAAGTGGTTTGCCTTAATGAAAAACCTTTGCAGTCAGTGAAGAGCATCTCCCTAAGACTAAGCTCAATAAATTGCCCTAAGGCCAATTGGATTTGTAGAAGCCTTTTAAATAAATTCGTAAAGTACAAGATTGCCATGTACTGTGTACTGTATTATCTGACTAACTCAGAGCTTGAGGTGAATCCCACCGTTAGATGTTTCTGACTTTAAGGAGAAGACAGGGCTGCTATTTGAACACATTTTCAGAAACAGAAAACACAAAATTATTTTCCCTCATGATCACTGGCTTCTGTGGTGTAATTCATAAAACTCCTAGTTGGAGCATCCCTAGCATAAACAAAGAGCCAGAAAACCTCAAATTAGTCCAGCTAATTTATACTACTTTACACATGACCTTCTTTTATTCTAGTATCTTTGGTGGGCTGCCTTGCCAGTTCTATATTCCCAACACCTGCATGAAAGGAAAGAAATAAAGTAAGAGTGGTCTCTATGAGTTATTTCTTTTAACATCTACACAGATCTTGAGAGGAATATTGCAACTCATAGTGAAAAGAGAATAAAACAGCTGCTGCAAGTGAGAAGTAGGGATTTCTCTGGCTTTTTATCAATAGCAACTTCCATGATGTCTATTTCCCTTAGCAATTTCGTTCAGAACACCGATTGACTTCTCTTTTGGTTTCTTTCCTCCTAATCAACTAGGAACAAAGTTTGACAGCACAGCGTGTACTTGGACATCTCTAAGCCGCGGAAATGAGCTTCTGCTGGAGCACAGCTAACAGGTTCAAACGCCAGCACTGCCCCTCTGCTATCCACACCAGCTGTCTGACCTAGAGTCTGTCAATTGAAGGTTTTAAAACCAAATTTAATATGAGGATTATAATTACGTTTAGCGCAAAGGCTTGCTATGCATAAGATAACACTTGGCGAACACATGGAACATGCCTCTGAAAGGGTACAGTGCTTGGCTTTGTAAGCTGTTGGTACTTATAAGTTGTCACTCTTCTTCGGAGAACTTTATCACAGGATGCTACTTTTTATCCTATCTATGAGTGCTCTTGAAATTATAGGCTTCCTTTACTAAGTCGTTTATCTCTGTGCCTTACAATCATAAGCCTTCAACTACAAGTCCTTCAAATTAATCTGGATGTCAGAACACGCACAAAACAGACATTATGATGTCAGTAACTCAGGATAGTAACAATATTTAATTGTGTTTTTTCTTTCCAACTGAGACTTCAGAAAAAAAAAAAAACAAAACAAAACAAAAAAAAACAAAAAAAAAAACCCTCTGGCTCTTAACTGAGATTGTAAGCCCAAAATTGTACTTTGAGCTAGTAGCCTAAAATTGAGACCTTTAGTGGATACCAGGAAAGAGAAGGGTTCCATCTCTGACATTTGTCTAGGACCATGTATTTCTCTAGTTTTCATGCTAATCCTCATAGATCTCTGGCTATGACTCACCCTCTTTTTGCTGGCATCTTGTTCTGTCTTTCCTAATCAGGTCTCAACCTGCCTCTTTATTTTCAAGCATACCGCTTTTGATTCATTTTTAGCATCTAGCTTCTTCCAAAAGAACTGACGCAGCTCTGACTACATCAAATCATGCTTTCCTCCCTTCTAGGTAACCCTTACACAATATCTTTCCTATCCAGACCCTGTCATGTCCAGCTTAGGACTCCATTAGAGGCTGGGTCATGCTGGGTGCTTGAGAAGCTATGGCAGATGAAATGTATACAGAAATCTCTGTCTACAAAAGGCTTATGATTTCTTAGAGAAATGGTATAAACAAGAAAAATAGAATTAGTTCATAGATAAGAACAAATTCCACATCTACTGTATGCAGAATAAGTTACTGGGCCTGAGATACAGAGTAGTCTTAAAGCTCCAATTACCTGCTCTCTTGGTAAGAAGATAGAATTGTTCATAGCAACCACAGCAAAGCTGCATCGTTCATGTCAACTAGAGAGCATTATTCAAATAGATCAGTGAGCAAAAAACAATCACTAAGGGTGAGTCATTAGAGAATACTTTTCCAAGGAAGTGGAACTTAAGATCTTGAGGGAAACTACAGTTTAGTGAAACAGCAAATAGGAGGAGGGTGTGTAGGGCATTCCAGACTGGGGAACAGTATGCACAGAGGTGTGGCAGCAGGAATGCTGGGAGGTTGTTTAGATATAATGAGTACACTGATGAAGAGCATCTGAGAGGTAAAGATTTAGAAGAACTTGGAGGCAAATCTAAGGGATTTTATTTGCTCCTGTGACTGCTTCACAAAACCCTGGGACTCTTCTGACCAGATTGGCTAGGAGAGAGAAATAGATCAGTTGGGCCCCTAAGCAGGCCAGGATCAGGGGCTTTGGTTCTACTTCAGCTAGATGCATCACCTTTTTCTCCTGTTTGTTATATTGGAGGACTATATAAGGAACCTTAAAAGAAAGTCTTAAATTTAGAAGTATGTATGTATATATGTATGTATGTATATATGTATGTATGTACATATAATATTATGAAATACTTCATTATGTTTTGGAAGTGTTATTGACCTAGAATTTATCTTCCTCTAATATTGTCCCAGTTTTCCAGTGGTTTTCTTAGACAGCTGGATGGAGTAAATAGGATGCTACTTTCATGTTACAATCTACCAAATATTTAAAAACAGCTATCACATGTCCATAGGTTTCTTCTTTCCAAACTAATCCATCTATGTTTCTTCTTTTCTCCCTCTAATGATAAAACAATGAGGCCTGTCAGCATTAAGCCTGGGTTCTGCAACATGCTCCGCTGGATCCGTCTTCTTCCATCTTCCTCTTCAGGCACAGTCACTGTACCAGAGCAAACACCTAGAAAAGAAAATTTAAATGCACAAATGGAAATCGGTCACTACAATCACGGTGACTCCTGTTCCACAAGTTACTGTAACTTGAGAATGCCGATTGCAATATAACCAGTGCAGTCAATTAGTTCTCTCCCTTATAAACACCTGGGGCCAAAAAGAGGCGAGTCTACTGAAGGCAGAAGTATTATAATATTCGTATAGTGCAGGACAGGTCTGGATTTGTATCTACTTCAGCATACTAGCCAGATGACTTTGACAAAACCACTTATTACAGAAACTCAGTTCCCTCTTTTGTAAATGAGATGTAATAAAAATAGCAAGTTCATGAACTTCATGCTCATTGACTCAGGTGCTGTATGTGAGTGCTGTACTCCTGCTATGCCAATCAAAGTAAAATGACAATTGTTCTCTTCATTACCTCACTGAGGTTATATGCACACCTCTTGCTAATCTTTATTTCACCATGGTTTCACTTCCTCTTCCTGGACACAAAATTTAAACAGGTACTCATCAAGTCTCACCTTTCTCATTGGTGACAAAGAGCCACCTCCTTCAGTTGACTGCATTATTTTCTCTGAATGGAAATTAAAGAAAACATCAACAATGAACGTGACTTCTACCTAAGATTTTGTTTATTTTTTTATGTGCAAGTGTACTGCTAGTATTCAACCCTAAGATGTTGGTGCTGTGTCCTAAATGATTAACCTCCTCTTAGTTTATCAGAACAGTATCTCCTTGGGCTTGAATGTGAAGAGAAAGTGAGGAGGCCTTGGAGGGAGAGAAGGAAGGAAGAAATTGTAGAATTTTATTTTAACTTAAAAATTACAAAATAGTGTCTCTTTTAAATCAATTATGGGAACTAATTAATTAATCTATATTTCCCTACTCCGTAAGGCCATGAAAGAGGGATTCTAAGAACATAACCAGGGGTTGGACAGAGGAAGAGATGGAATGAGGCAGTTTCTGAGAAACACAGAATGGGGGTCAATTAAGAAACCCTTTATATAGTTACTTTTGGCCTGTATTGTATTATTTAAAGGCAACAAGTTTTCTAGGTTCAAATTCCATCACACAAAACAATATACCTTCTTATTTTTTTGAAACTTCCTTGAGTTATAATCATATGCTTGTACTTCATACGGTCCCGGATTTTGTGTGGAAATCTAGCATTCCCTAGATTTTCGCTTTGACATCCAGAACCTCAGGTATTTCCACACTTGGGCTTTGACTTTCTAGACAGAGTAGTCACAAGCATTGTGTTCTCCTCCAGTGTTCCATGGCCTGTATGACGCTTAATCTTCTATGTGTAGGAACAGCTTCTATAACCCTTATAGTCTATCAGCCAAGAACTGGATGACCCTTCTGGCTAAAGTTTGGCTAATTATTGAGATGAGAATGTGGGGATGGCACGGGTATTAAATGGGAAAAGTGTAAACAAGTGTCCCAGTCTCCAGATATACACTTAGAGTTTCACTAGGAATAGAAATAAAGCAAACATGGGAAAAGGTTGTACATATTACAACAAATCTTTACAATTTTAGTTATCTTCCTACAAATTTTTGCTTAAAGTACAAATTATGAATCAAATTCGAACTGAAGTATCCTTCCACCCCTTTTTTATCATGATTGCTAACTTTTTCTTTACATTTCCTTTT
The DNA here is from genome assembly GCA_028551405.1 of Uromys caudimaculatus. NCBI lineage: Eukaryota > Metazoa > Chordata > Mammalia > Rodentia > Muridae > Uromys > Uromys caudimaculatus. The sequence goes on along the minus strand of CM052722.1, from coordinate 82,242,971 downwards.
CCATCTCCTTGCCACTATTAAATACTAAATGATAGTTACATATCACAACATGGAATCACTATATATAATTTCTCTCTTGAAACTTATATGTACTGTCATGTGCAAAACTTAAGGCACTGGAAAAATGACAGTAGTTGGACTGAAAAAAAATTATGTTTTAGTACATTTGGGAAGTTTTTTGTCAGAATCAGATACTCTTAAGTAAGACTTATTGGAGCCCATCAGACCTCATTTTAAAGGAGCATCCTTTCTTTACTCCCTTATGAGGTTGTACCATTGAGTATAATGTAGGAGTGTCCTAACCTAGGAACAAAGCTTTGGACTCATTAGATGATAACTGGTTGCCCAATATAATATATTACATAAGCTATTATATACGAACACAATAACCTTTTAGCACACACAACTCAGAGCATACATAAGTAAAAACTCTGAATGAGAAAAAGTCTTGAAAGTCATATGTTACCCAAGAAGTATAGAAGGAAGTTGGAAAGTATCTTCTAGTAATGCGGGGATGGCTTGAAGGTAGGCCTCTCAAAATCCCCAGATGTCAAGACTGAAGAGCCATGGGAACATTCCTGGCATGTAGTATGGCCTGGGAAGGGGAATCAGGGGTGAAAGTAACATATTTGGATTTGCAAAAACGATCAACTCCTTTTGCCAAACATGTTTTTCCCCTCAGCGTTCAAAGTAGAATAGGAAATGCAATCCATATGGTTTGGACGCACTTATGCTCAATTATGAAGAGCTTCAAGACATTTTCTAACTTCTCAAGGTTTTACGCCCTTTTCCTCCCTAAAGAACAGGAAGTCTTAATTTTCCTAGCTTGAGGGAACTTACAAATGCAAACGATTTATGTTGGATTTTAATACGAGGGTTCATGAGTTTAAAGTCAGAGAGATTTGCCATAATCCAGTGTCAAAACTCTTGCCAGTGATGTGTCTCTCTGCTCTAGATGTGACATCTCTCAGAAAAATTCCAACTTGATTTTTGTCTTGAAATGGAAGAGAACATATTTTGAAAGAAGAAAATTCAGGAGGGTTAGAATTTATAGAGAGATTATGATGGTTCCAGCTCAGTTATGCAGCTAAACAAATCACCTCCATATGCTACCATAGACCTGGGCATATTTTTATTATTCTTTACATCTGTAGGAGGAAAGAAATCTCTATGTTACTAAGTATACTATTTGATTTTTAGCCCTTATCTAATTATATAGATGTGAGAAGATTGTTGCACTTAGGGCTAAGATTTTTTGTTATGGTTGACTTTCCTCTGACATGCCCCCAATTGTTACATTTTTATTTGATTCACCAATAAGAATTATTGCCTTATACCTGGAAATACAGTTCATTATTTCTACCATAGATCACAAGAAGGATACTCTTCGGGAGTCAATAAAAAAGGAAAAGTCAGGATGAAAACTTAGACAAAAGCTGGAATCACAAAGACATTGTTTTATAGCTGGTTTTGTTAACCCTAGATACTGAGAGTTAGCAATGCTGCTTCACCTGGACACCTACAAACAAAGCAATTAAAGGTGGATTTGATCCATTCAATTTCACAATATATGAAAAGATTATATATAGTACCTCCCATGGTTGTACAATGTATATCAATATAAAATAAAACTTTGGCCCCTGTGTGTAGCCCAGTGATATAGTGCTTGCCTAGGATAAGCAAGACTCTGGATTCTGTCCTCAGTACGAAATAAATAAATAAATATTTTTTTAGTTATTTTTGTGTATGTGTGTCTTCCATATATATGTATGTATGTATGTATGTATGAGTATACAGGAAAAGATGTATTGGGATGCTGGAGAGTATGTGCTCAGAGGCCAAAAGTGTGTGCCAGACCCCTCAGAGTTGGAGTTATAGATAGGCATTTTCAGGACAACCAGCTTGTTAAGTTGAATCTAAACTGATTCAACTTAACTGATTTTCATGATTGTGCAGCAAACAATCTGTAGCAGTGAGCTATCTCACTAGGTCCCATTTTTAATGTTTTAAAAAGACTATATAAAGATATGTACCTATATAATAATGTATATAACTTTAATTTATTCCCTAATCTCCTCAACTTCCACTGTCTCTGACTCCTTCTTATATGGAATCTGCAGTTATCAACAGGTCAACCGAAGTTGGAAAGTTTTGACTACAGAAAATACCGTGGTCATAAAGCATACAAAGCTACACTTTCTCACTCTTCTCTGGTTTCTCAGTCACTTTCAAGTTCAAATAAAGAAGTTTATTTTATTTTAACCTTACCTAGCCTCTGTGTGGTCTGATTGTCCTAAAATAGACAATTTTTGTCTTTCATATTTGAGTAGCTGGGTCCAACTAGTCTGTCTGGTATCATACCACCTGTCTAGAAATAAACAGTAAAGATGCTTAAATGCAGGTCTCTTGACACCAAGAAAGTTTCTATCATAATTAGGACTTCTGCCACAGCTACTATGAAAGTTCTCTGCTTACACTGGCTGCAAGGATTATTTTCTTAGAAAAGTCATAATACTAATTTCCTTGGTGAGGTTGGATTATTGAGGGATGGTGACTGGCACATTCTGGTTTAAAAATAATGACTAATATTAACAGAAGGGTAATCACATTAGAGATTTTGCACTAAAGCAAAGTGATTGAAGTAATATCCAATGTGAATAGAACATTACTCAAGTTATTCAGCTTTAAGAATCCCTTATTCTAACTGTGTAGCTTGGTCTTCCTGTGGGATTCCTAAGAGTGGGAGCAGGGTATGTCTCTGATTGTGTTGCGTACCTTGGGACCTTTTCCACCTATGGGGTTGCCCAGTCTAACCTCGATAGGAAAGGATGTGCTTAGTTTTAAGGCAACTTGATATGACAAAGCTGGTTGATATCCATGGGAGGCCTCCCTTTTTCAGAGGAAAAAAGAGGAGGAATGGATAGAGGGGAAGGGAGATGAGGGGAAGGACTGGAAGGAAATGGGGGAGGAGAAACTGGTCGAGCTGTAACGTTAATTAGGTAGGTAGGTAGTTAATTAAAAATTGGAGAAGAAAAGGAAATCTTGGTCTTGTTTGATCTAGGATGCTCCTCCAAGGGCCCATGTCTTAAAGAACTGTGGCCATCTTGGCTCTGTTAAAAAGTAATGTAACAAAGCCCTAAGAGATGGGACTTAGTGGGAGGCATTAGGTCTTTGAGAATGTGTTCTTGGGAATAGTGAGACCCCAGTTCCTTCCTCTTTGTCTTTCCCATTTTGATCATGAAGTAAACAGTTTTTCCAGATTCTTTTACCATGATTTACTGGGGCCTTACCCATCAGAGGCTGAAAAAGAACACAGCCAACCAAGTATAGACTGAAACCTCCAACACTGTGAAACAAAAGAAATATTGCCTTTCTTAAATTGATTATCTCAGGTATTTGTTATAACAACAGAAAGCTATTGGTAGGCAACCACATGAGGAAGATCCTGTTTTTATTTCTACTTTAATAATGAAAAATATAATCTCAGAGTAGTTCAGTCTCCTCCTAAAGTTGACATTATTAGTAAGATGTAGACACAAAAAAGAAGCCTCTGAATCCATATCCAGTGTCCTTTGTCCTGACACTGGCAATGTGCTGTGAATATTTTGAAAGGTTAATACAGTTAACACAGTATTTTTATTCCCCTCGTTAACCCACTCCTTTCTCTTTAGTCTGGTGTAACGGGTTTCCTTAGCTGATACTTCAGTTTTGAGGAAGGAACTTAACCTCTCTGTGGCATGATGTTTCTCATCAATGAACCAAAGATAATACTTCAGGATATTTGTACATATTAAATAGGATAACACGAATATTCTTTATATGTGTGAAAAAGTGTCGTCCTTCTAAAGTTTAAATCTCACTGGGCGTCCACAGTAATCTAGACAGCTCTTCTTTGATACAGAAAGACAACGTCAAAAAAATATATTTAGAAATACTTGGGAATTATGGAGCAAAGAAAAGATTTTTGCATTTATTTATTGTTAAAAGTATCATTTTACTCTGGAAGAGCTTTCTAGAATCTCAAATTAAGCAGGAAAATTGACAGTACATTTAAATCCATCTTTTCTTTAGAAAGGACTATGTCAGCCCAGAAGCCAGAGCATAACTGAACAACTGTTTCTTTGGACACTTTTCCAAGATCCAGTTAAGTTAGATAAGCCCTTTATGTTAGAAAAGTATTTATTTAAACAGCATCCCCTAAACACGTACTTTGTGTACAATTCTAAGACAAGAAGGTAAGGGAAAGATAAGGAGCAGTTCCTACATTCAAGAAACAATATTCAAGAATGTAGTACATAAAACTAAAGGTGAATCATGAGAAGTTTTAAGGCATTATCAAGGAGAACATCTTCCAAAGGTCATTGTAAGCCATTAAAGTTTCAAACAAGGGTGTGGCCTAATCAGATTTGTATTTTATGTGGATCACTAGTTGCAGTGTGAAGAATGGATTGTAAAGAGCAAAACACTGACTCAGGCAAACCAGTTGCAATAATGTGTAAGATGATGACAATCTGGATGGACTTACCAGCAATAGACACATAGAAAACCATATAGCACACGCGAGATGCAAAGATTTCTTATCTTATCGACAAGACAGAAAAGCAGTAGGGAAGTAATTTTCAGGAAATACAGGCTCAAAGTCTCAAAGCCTTCACTATAGATCTGAGTTTCTAAAGCCTAACTGAGTGTACAAAACAAGTGTTGAGAGAACTATGCATTGGGCTTTTGGTTGGTTGGTTGGTTTATTTGTTTTAATATGGAATCTCACTAAATAGTCTTGGCTAGTATGGAGCTCACTTTATAGACCAGACTGACCTTAAATTCAAAGAGATCCACTTGTGTCTGTTATAGTTTATTAAACAATATTAACTGTATATTTTTATGAAAGTACACATACTCTAGGTAACTGAGAAGAAAAGGAGGGAGCAAAGAGAGGAAAAGGAAGAGGAAGTAGAGGAGGAAAAGGAGAAGGAAGATAATGAAAGTAAAGGGCATTAGATTTCATTTGACTTTTCTCCATTTAATATGATTTAAGGCTAAAGGAACACTGAGTTTCACACCTTTCTCTTTTTGTTTACATGCAATATTTTATTTCTTTTTTTGTTTCTTTTTTTAAAGTTTTTACTTATTCATTTTACATCCTGCTTGCTGCCTCCTTCCCAGTCACCCCATCCACAATCCTCTCATTCTTTCTTTTCCTTCTCCTCTGAGGGGTATGGGGACCCCCTGGGTATCCCCCCACCATGGCACTTCAAGTCTCTGCAAGGCTAGGTGCTTCCTCTTCCACTGAGGACAGACAAAGCAGCCCAGTTACAAGAGCTTATCCCACATACAGGCAACAGCTTTTGGGACAGCCCCTGCTCCACTTGCTTGGGACCCACACAAAGACTGAGCTGCACATCAGTTACATATGTATAGAGAGGCCTAGGTTCACAGCCTGTATATGTTCTTTGGTTTGTGGTTCAGTCCCTGAGAGCCCCAAGCCTCTAGGTTAGTTGACTCTGTTGGTCTTCCTGTGGAGTTCCTGGCACCTTAGAGGCTGTAGCCCTTCCTCCTATCATTCCATAAGTGTCCCCAAGCTCCATCCACTGTTTGGTTCTAGGTGTCAGTATCTGTCTGAGTCAGGTGCTGGGTGGAGTCTCTCAGAGGACAGCCATGCTAGATTCTTGTATCATTAATAGTGTTAGGGACTAGGGTTTATCCATGACATGGGTCTCAATTTGAGCCAGTTATAGGTTGGCTATTCTCTCAGTCTCTGGTCCATCCCTAATCTCTACATTTCTTGTAGACAGGATACGTTTTGGGTCAAAAGTTTTGTTGGTGGGTTGGTGTCCCTAAGGCTCCCCTGGGGTTCTTACCTGGCCACAGGAGGCAGCTCCCCAGGTGTGCCTCCAGTGCTGTGTGAGTCACAGCTAAAGACAGCTCCATTGATTCTTGGGTGCCTCCCTTATCCCAGGTCTCCATCTCTCCCTGTGGATGACCCATCCTTCCCCCTGCCAGTCAGTTGCAGATTTTCTTTCATTCTCATGGCCATCTGGCCATCCCCCCTGCCCCACCCCTCATCCAACCCTGAACCCCCCACTCCTCTTCTGATCCCCTCTCCGACTCAGTTCTCTCCCTCTATCTGCCTTCCATGAACATTCCATTGCCCCTTCCAAGTGAGACTCAAAAATCCTTTCTTGCACCCTTCTTTCTGTCCAGCCTCCTTAGATCTGTGGAGTATAGCATGGGCATCCTGTATTTTGTGGCTAATCTCCACTTAGAAGTGAATGCATACAGTGCATGTCCTCTTGAGGCTGGGTTAACTCACTCAGGATCACATTCTTCTCTTAAGCTTTTCTTTTCATTCAGTTGCTAACAACATGAAGAATAAAGGAGGCAGGGCTGGAGAGATGGCTCAGAAATGAATGCTCTTCCAGAGATCCTGAGTTCAATTCCCAACAACCACATGGTGGTTCACAACCATCTGTAATGGGATCTGTTGCCCTCTTCTGCTGTGTCTGAAGACAGCGATGGTGTACTCATATAAATAAAAAATAAATAGAGGACTCTTTTTTTAAAAAAGAATAATGGATGCAAAAGAAATCAAGACACATTTATTTCCTGAATTCTTCATAGGTGATCAACTATGTATTGCTATAGTGGTAGTGAGTTCCACGCCAGTCAGAGCTATATGGCAAGGCCAAATCTTTTTCTTTTAATTTTTAAATTAAAATTACAAGAACAAAAATGTGTTGATAGCCCTTATCTTGCATGTAGACAGAAGGTTAACAAGGTGCAAGGGCCTTTGTATCTATTTAGCTCTTCAACTGAGAATTTTAGTCCTTGGGATCATGTTCACATACAGTGAACCCTTTTTTTCAGAAAAATTTCCAAACTGGATTTTTCTCAGTAACTGTTTTATATCAAAGGCAGCTGTGAAACAAAGTTGATGGGAACTTGATAATTTAATCAAACGCATGCTGTTGGGTTTTTTAAAATTTTGTCCATTCAACAGCTGATTTGTTTTGTGTTGGATTTCTAGATAATTGGATTGCTTGGTTTGTTTAAAACAATTATCCTCTGGCATAATTTACAATAGTGAAGATTATGCTGCTCTCATGACAGACTTTCTTTCCTCTTTTCATCAAAATAAAGAGACCACTGGATCCAAAAGTACAAAAGTAGCTAAGCTTCCACATGTTTTGCCAGTTCTAATGAGTCATGACTTCCCTTAAGGGCATGAATTCTAGTGTACTTCAATGTAATTATGGAAAGCAGCAGAGAGGTGAAAACACTAGGTATATAATTTGGAGCTCCTGAAGAAAACATTAGGGTATTGTTAACAGCACTGGGGTGGAAATAGGAAATTGAGAGATCTATGTATGGCCTATCATTAATGCTACTCCCTGATAGAATCGTAACAGTGCTTTGTTATAATTGCTTAGAGCTTTAGAGTAGATTTTTGTGGATTTCACAATGCTCTGACATGATCTTATCTGGGACATAGAATATTCTATGTCAGTTATTTAAGAGGCTGCATCTGTATATTCACTAAAGAGCCAAAAAATTACACAACATATAGCAAACTAAAATTACAGCCAATGAAGTCATAAATTTCACATTTCATCCAAACTATGTAAAGATAGTATGTTTTCTCCTACATTCCATTTTCTTTAGCTTATTTATTAGCTGGCAAATGAAAGCATAAAATGGTATGCATTGATGTAGTACTGCATGACACCTTCGTGCTGTATGTGTATATCGTATAATATTGAAATCGGCTTAAACATATCTGTTTTCTGAAATATTGATCATTTCATTATGGTAAAAGTAATGAATATCCTTTCATCTGACTTATCAAGCTATAAGCAATATTACCACCATCTATAGAATTTTAAACCTGATAGAGGGCATGAGGAGTAGGGAGACGGCTCAGTCTGTAAGGTGACTGCCATGGACCCAAATTCAGATCCTCAGCAACCAGGTAAAAGCTAGCATGTAACATCAGCACTGGGAAGCCAGAGACAGGCAAGTCCTTGGAGCTCAGGGGCCAACCACCCTAGCCAAACTAGTCAATTCCAGGTTCAGTGAGAGATCCTGTCTCAAAAAGACAAAGTTTTGAGCAACTAAATAAGACACCCTAATGTTAACCTCTGGCTTCCCTAATCAGAACACACACACACACACACACACACACACACACACACACACACACACACTTACCCACATACATGAACACACGTGTGCATGCACACAAATAAGCACAATCCCACACGTATACATACATACACTGTACAAACATTCTCTGTTTTAAAAAAAGGCAAAGAGCATGGGCTTTTTATGTTAGACATACTTGCATTCCAATTCTATGTTTACCATTTAGCAGTGACCTTCAGGTAAGCTTCAAAGTATCTTTAGTCCTTAGGGTTTTTTTTTTAATCAGGCATGTGGGAATTGTGGCACATCCTTTATAGGGTTTTTAATGTTAAATAAAATAACTTATGAAAATATCTGGAATAATATTTGGCTTAGGGAATAATACACTCTGAATATTATTGCTCTGCTCTTCTTTGAAATAATTTGGTGTGCAGTTATGAAATCTTTATTTTCCATTTCATTTCAGTAGAGATCAGTTTGTTAGGAGAGCAATTTACTATTTTGCTTTGAAATCAACAGCATTCTCAGGAATGCATTCCTATTTCATATAGGATCAAATTCACATTGTTTTACATTCTAAAAATTATAATAATGAGGAATTTTAATCTTTTAGAATAGCTAATAGGCTATAGAGAAGACCAAGGCTCAAGAAATACGGGATGATCAGTTATATTGCTTCTGGAAGCATGTTATCAAGAAATAGCCCAAAGTCTTAAGTAACAGAATATGAACATGCCCCACAGACATATGTAATAAAGAAGATACTGATAAAGTCTTCCTGAAAAGAATGAATAAACAAACAGGGGCTTCTGTGGAGAGAGACTTGGTTTTCTTCAGAGATGCAGTCCCCAAGAGACTCCCATTGCTCCAGCAGATGGCTCTCTACCAGTACACATACTGGCAGCACTAAGTGGATTTAGTAGGTTTTAATTTGAGAGGGAGAATGGTAAGGAAGAAATTGTAAAAGAGAGAATGGTACCTAGGTTGGACCAAAACACATTATATACATGTATGCAATTCTCTTAACCACAGAGCCATCTCTCCAGCTCCATATGTAATTCTCAATCATAAAAAAAAAGTTTAGGGGAAATATTAGTTTTTTTCTGTATAAATTGAAGTTATAGTTTCTTGATATTTTCTGGGTGCAGTTTTACTCTTTGCTGAAAGAGGCTCAGCTTAGAACTTCTCCTGGAATTCCTTTTTACCCTGGTCCTTCTTGCTGACTCTAGCTGAGGCTGAGAGCCTGGCTGTCTCTGCTAGATAGTGTCAACACTGTTGATTCCTGTTTGCTATCCCTACTCTATCAAACTGGACTGCTGGTGTATCTCTGAAGTGTTTGCAAGTCTACCTGCTGCTGCTGCTAGCCTGTGAACTGAACTGGTGATTTCCAGACAACACAGATGGGATTTGCTCAAAAGAACCTTTCTAAACAGGTCCACTTCCCCCATATCCTTTCTTTTCCAATACCTCTGGTGATTGGTGGGCTAAAAGGGAGATTAAAGCATTAAAGAACCATCATTAAAAGTAGGTTTTGAAAAAAATAAAGTTACAATTTAGAGCTTTATTGTGCTTTATATTTTAATCAAATGTTTCCTTAGCAATTAGGAAGATAGAAGGTTAGCTATATTCAATTTTTTTAAAGATGTGTAAATTGGGTCAGACACAATGGCATGATGCACAGCTGTAATCCCTGGATATTTGAGATTCAGAGAATAAGTTCAAGGTCACTTGAGCTATACAGTGAGACCACCACTCAAAGGGAAAAAAAAGCAGGCCCAGAAACACAAATACAGTATGTATTCACTTATAAGTACATATTAGCTATTGGGTAAATGACAACCAAGCTACAATCCACAGACCCATAGAGGTTAAGTAAAGAAGAGGGCTCAGGGGATGGATGCATGATCTTCTTGGGAAGAAGAAATTGAGTAGATTTGGGGGATGGACTGTGAGTTGGGGGCTGATGGGAAATCAGGTATAGGGGAAAGTGATGGAGGAAGAGAATGATGACAGAGACAGCTGGAATTGGGGACATTTGGGATCTGCTGTGGAAACCTAGTAGAGTGGAAATTTTCTGGAGTCTGTAAGAGTGATCCTAGTGAGGACTCCTAGTAATGGAGGATAAGGAGTCTCAACTGGCCATCTCTTGTAGCCATACAACCCCATGGGGCAGGGCTGGGTGTGTAGTGTAGATCATTAAACAACCAAGGCTGATGTTAGGACATTCACATAGCTCATTGAACTGGAGAGGTCAAGCTAGTGCCTGCATGGAACCTTCACCCCTATGTTCTCATCTCTTTGGTAGGGGAAAGGACTCTACAGGCTATGAAAACAGAAACCTGAACACCAACCGAGCTGCAAAACTCTCAACCTACACATCTATCCTGCCTGCAAGATATGCTGGAGCAATGGTGGTGTAGAACTTGTGGGAGTGCCCAACGAATGTCTGAGCTAATATGAAGTGCACTCCACAAGAGGGTATCCATGCCCAACACTGCTTGAAAGGCCAGGAACTAGAGACTGGATAGCTCAGAGACATAGAATAGAACCAAATATAACTGGCAGAAAAATGAAATGATTCTTAATGATATTCTGCTATACTCAGAGAATGATGCCTTGTCCAGATAGTTTTCTTCTGGCAGTAGAAGGAAACTGGTAGAGACACACAGCCAGATATTAAGCACAGAGTCTAAATTGGAGGTCTCCATCATGTCCCTCCCCTCAGAGATTAGAGAACTCCTTGAAAGAGAGGGAGGAAAGATTGTAGGAATCAGAGGAGATGGAGGGCACTAGGACAACATGGCCCAATAAACCAACTATGCAGGGCTCTCACATGGGCTCAGAGACTGGAATAGCAAGCATAGGGCCTGCATGGGTCTGTAACCAGTACTCTGCTTATATAATATGACTGATAGCTTGGCGGTTCTGTGGGACTCCTAAAAGTGGGATCAAGTGTCTCTGACCCTTTTTGCCTGTTCTTGGGGACTCTTCCTCCTATTGGGTTGACTTTGTCCAGCCTTGATATGAGGACTTTTGCCTTGTCTTACTTTATCCTTTCTGTTGTGTTTGAAACAAAAAACAACATAACAAATCATTTTTGATGACTCTTTTCAGTACATAATTGTGTATACTTTTTATGGATCTTTTTATAAGGGGTAGGCAGGTTAAAGCAGGGTCTGAAATAGTCTAGGCTGACTTTGAACTTGAACTGTCGCTAATCATAAACTTGAACTTCTCATCACATTGTCTCTACCTCCTAACTACTAAGGTTACAAGCATGCACCACCATGGTCAGTCTGCATCCCTTACTTTTACTATCCGAGGAGATAGGTATACACAACTGACTGACAAACTTGGATAAGAAAATGATACCTGCATTACTATCTTGGTTTTGTCATTTTTTTTTCTCTTGTAAGTCTGCCCAAAGAATTCCCTGGATTAGCTTCTGTTCCTCAGTGCCACAGGTATACATGGGCTGACATGTAAAAGAGAAGGGCTATTCCAATCTAATTCATCTAAGTCTGGGTGAGTACCTTTAACTAATTCTGGAGATGAGTTATCAGGCTCCCACATTTAACAGATCTACAGCCAAATCTTCAAAACAGATGCTTGCTACTAATAAAGTTGATATCTATCTGCACACCTAAATTATTGACTTGTATATTTCTCCAGTCCTAAGTTAGAGGAGAGGTGCATTTATTATATGCATTTCCTTACTTCTTCTAGGGGAGAAACAAGAAAGATGACTGGTTTCTTCCCAAAATATAAGTTTAAAACACTACATGAGAGACAGGTCTATCTGAAGTAGCACATTTCTGTCTCTAACATCTTTTCTTTAGCATGTGTTGCAAGATTGCAGCTAATGGTATTCTTCACATTTATTAGGAGGAAATTGGCATTTAAAGCTGGAACGTTCTTTGCAATGACTGGTGCCAACTTTTTTCTAGCGAATTATGGGGAGAAAGCCAAATCAATGAAACAGCTGAGGAAAGGTTGATATACAAGAAAAATTAATGTTCGCAATTTGGAAATGGACTGGAATAGCATACAACGCTTGGCGTCCAAAAAGAATTCTCTGTTACATGATTAAAAGAACATTTTGAACCAGAACCAAACACAAATGCGGTGCTAAATAGGATTCAGATGGTCACCTTCGAACCCTAAAGGGAGGGAAAGCAGCACTCTCGCTTCATTTTGTTGTTGTTTTAGATTCATTTCCTAATTTATGGGTAGGAGTGTTTGGCCAGCATGAATGTATGTCCACCATGTGCATGCCTTGTACTTGAGAAGTTCCAAAGAGGGGAATGTTTTCCATGGAACTGGAGTTATAGGTGGTTAGAAGCTGCCATGTGGGTGCTGAGAACTGAATCCCAGTCCTCTCCAAGAGCAAAGACTTAACCATTGAGCCATTTCTCCAATCTCTAAATTTTAACTACTGGTAAAATAAAGACAATCAATTGTATGGAAGAGTTTTGAGTTATTTAGTACTAGGTTAATGCTAACCAGTTTTAGTAATAAACTACTTGAGAGTGAGTGTCAAGGGTTTTACAAAGGTCAAAGGCCAAAGCCTACTCCTATGTCACCATATTCTGATGTTACCAGCAAAACCAGACTCATTTTGATTTTTTAGGCTGCAGACTATGGGGAGAAGCTAATAAGAGCAACTATATGGTAATATGCTTGTCTTTAGTAATGAATATGTTCATATGAATTTATCTCTTCAAAGCCACACTTTGTGGGTTGATTTCAGTGACGCTACCATTCCACAAAACACACTCAGACTCCTCCTGGGCAATTACATTACATTTTTGCATTTAATGGTCAAGATTGAATCCTGGGCTTATTGCATGCTAGATAAGCGTCCTCCCAATGAACTATATCTCCGTCCTACTATCTTTTTTCAAAATAATGACTAACTACACAAATCATTCAAATCTTATGTACACAGATCAATGTGGTTTTCTATGTGCACACAACCACATGAGCAACATAGATAACGAAGTAGAACATATCTAGACAGCGGGAAAGCTCTTTTTGCTCACTATCAGTTATTATCTGTTTCAAAAGGAAACCATTCACTTTAACAATATTAATACAAATTTGAGGTGGTAATTTTTGAACTTTGCATAAGTGGAATCATATATTATGTGAGAGGAGCCTCTGAATCCTGTACTTCAGCATCATGCTTTTCCTGCAATCCCTGTTCTTTCATGAGTAATTAGTTTGCTCTGTTCATTTCTGTATGGCATTATGTTACATAAGTGAACCTCAGTTTATCTATGTATTCTACAAAGGAAAGATTTTAAGGCATTTCCCAATGTTTAATATTGTATTATTTTCTAATGAACATAGAAACTCCTACAAAAAGTCAACTTTCAAGGTGAGGCTGGCACATGGCTTAGTGGGTAAGAATGCTTGCTGCCCAAGCATGAATATCTGAGTTCTAATCCACAGCACTCATGGAGAAAGATAAGAGTGATCACCCATACTTGTCACCCTAGCGATGCCTGGGACTAACACAGAAGAATGGCTGGACCTTACTGGTTACCAACCTAGTTCCAAGTTAAGTGAGAGAGTCAACCTCAAGTAAATACAGCAAGGAGTGATAGAGAAGGACACCTAATGTCCTCCTCTGGCCTATATGTACCCACATGAGCACATGGACCTGTACACATATATATTTCACACACACATACACACACACACACACACACACACACAATTTTTGAGAAGTAAAATTGTTGCTTATATAGAATCATGTTTAGCTTTTATAAAATTCATTTTATTATTTTAAAGTGTGTATGCATGCATGCATGCATGAGTGTGTGTGAACTCATGTACTTGCACTAATACAAGTACCTTGTGTGGAAGCCAGAGGTATCCAGTCCTCTGGAGCTGGAGGTACAGGTGGTTGTGCTGTGTCTGACATGTGTGCTGGAGCTGAACTCAAGTCTTCTGCAGGAGGATTATGAACTCTTAACCACTAAGCCATCTCCACAGCCTGTATATGGCTCTTTTTAAATACATAGAACTCAAAAGAAGTTAAATTAAAGCAGGATATTGAAAAGTAGACATGTTCATAGCAAGATTATTTGCAAAATCTGAATGATAAAAGCAACTCATGTCCACTGAAAGATGAAAGTATAAAGAAACTACGGTATGTACACATAGTGGAACATTCTTCAACTCTGAAAAGAAAAGACATGGTAATACATACTTCAATGTCATGGAGCTAAAGAAAATTAATCAAAGTGAAATAATTCACTAAAACTAAAACATCATATTATTCTGTTGTATTAGCTATATAGAGTAGTCAGATTTGTTGAAATACAATATATAATAGCAGTTTCCAGGGTCTACAGACCAAGAGAAATAAGGAAAAAAAATTTACAAAATGAAGAGCTCTGGGTAGATAACTAAGATTCTATATGATTTTAGTTAATACCTCTCAGCTAAATGCTTCAAAATGATTGCAATGATACATTTTTATATTTTGTCAGAAGTAGGGTTTATCTAAAAATGCTACCAAACACTTCTCAAAAGTAGTTATACGTATTTACATTTCATCTCGCATATATGCTATTATCCGTTGTTCCATATTCTCATGAGGACTTGATAGCACTTGTCCACTTAATTTTAACATGATAATTAATGTAGTGGCATTGGGTTATCCTTCCATTCTGTATTTCCCTAATGGTTGATAATGCTGAACTCTAATGTTGTACTTATTTATATAAAATTTTGACATCTTTTTAAGCCTTCTAGCCCATATTTTGTTGGCTTATTTTCTTCTTGATTTGTAAGAATACTTTATACAGTCCAGATACCAGTCATTTGTCATATTAACGTGGAAAGAGAAAACAAACTCCTTAATGCTGTCCCTCTGATCTCCACACATATGCCATGGCACCCATGCTCACTCATATACATTACACACACACTCACACCAACTAATCAATCAACCCACTATAAATATCAATCAAATCATAAATTAATAGTTAGCTATAAATGCGTGATATAATTATAAATTAGTGGCAAATTAATTTTGGTTAATAAAACAATCAAATAATTAATTGGTTTGCTTTTAAAAGATAACCCTCTAAGGAGATTCAGGAACCAGGAGTCAAGAAATAGACAGGAGCAATGATGAGGAAGAAGGGATGCTTAATCCATTAGGATGGCTGTAGTAGACAGACTATTCTTGTTGCCTTCTACTTCATGCTTTAACAAAAGGTCAGAGCCATAAATTGCTATCATTGTTTGAGATGGACAAGATGTCTCAGCTGCCTTGTCTGACAGAGCATCTACCTCCCCAGTCTAGTTTCTACCCTTTATGGTTTTCTGTACCTGCCTTTCTTATATATTGTATGTGATCTGCAGGAACAGATAGTATGCTAAAATATCAGTTGCAAAAGAATCTAAAAACTAAACCTATGTCTTTTCAGCCTAATGGGGCAGAAATTTAACTTCAGTCTGATCTGGCAATAACTGTTTATTTGTCCTTAATATCTCAGGTTCTAAACATGGAATAACTTGTACATGAACCTCTCCCTGGCTTTTCTAATGTTAATCCATACAGATAAACAATTATGATGTCCAAACACTGACCTAGACCTAAGATCCCTGGGTTCCAACCCCAGCATGAAAGAATGAAGCAAGCTATGAGACGTCATCTACTTACTTCTTGCCTTCCTCTCGACTGATGAGCTGTAATCTCTAAATCATAAATCTTTCTCAAGCTCATCTATCCTGTCCATTATTATAGTTTTTGCATTAGAGTTTCCTTAAAAATTGCATAGTCTCTGGCATCCTATAGTTGAAAGGCTTCTTGTCCCTCAGCCTAGCGTGAAAACTTAACCTTCAAATCCCACTTTAGCTTCCTTTACAGCTTGCCTAATGTGCTAGGGTTCCAAAGTTCTTTGGTCATAACTCTAACATGACATTAACGACATTCTGCTTTGCTGTGATTAATCACAATATTTTTTTCTCCCTCACAAAGCTCTATAGCAAAATCCTCACCTTACTCTTTCTTTATCCTTGATACCTAAACTAACCTTCTATCATATACATAACAGAAATCAAATACCTACTGAATGGCTAGAAGGTGAACTGAGGAAAAGCACATGATTTTATAATACTCCAATTCCACCCTTCGATAGAAAGATTGTACTGATAATTAATTTTCATTACTCTGGTTATTACATTCCATGAGTTTTGTCTGAATTGCAAGAAACACATAAAAATCTACCGTCTTAAAGTTTTAAATTGACGAAGCAACGTTATTAGATACACTCACACTGTTCTGGAACTACGCACTATTCATCTATCTCCAGAGCTTTTTATCTTATAAGTCAGAAAATACTATATCTATCTAACAATTTCTCATTTTCTCACCCCCACCTCTTGAAAAGACACCATTATCTCCTGTCTCTTTGAATTTGAGGACCATAGGAACTTCGCATAGGTGGAACCACAGACAACTTGTCGTTTTGTGGCCTTATTAGTCTATTTTTAAATTCCAGAAATACAGCATTACTAAAAGAGTTTCAGAATGCCACAACTTTCAAATAAAAGTTTCTCTTGCCAGGACATCTTCAAGTTTCAGGAGTTTCCCTAAAGAGCTTCTTATTTGAAGGAATACTGTGCATTTTCTTAATGGACACCTTCCAGATCCCTTGAGAAAAGACAACACAGCAGCTGGCATTGCCTAGAAGAAGAAATTCCAGTCTAGATATGTAAGCTTTTCACTTATGCTGTTCTGTGGGAAAAAACAAACAAGTGTCAGGAAAGACAGTAAGCAAAGTAAAGAAACACCAGAAACGTAATTCCAATCATTCAGGGAAAAACAGTTATGTCACCCTCAAAGAATTATTTTACTAATGAAAAGTTAAAGTTTGCACACAGTTTTCCTTGTTGGCGAAGACTGAAATTGGAATATTTGTAATGTTCAAATTTTCTAAATCTAATGCTTACATAAAATATTCAAAATGTGAAATTAAAAAAATGAATTCAAGCCACCAGCCACCAAATATAGACATCTCATGTGGCTAACAATAGAAAGCAATCCCTTTCTGATAACCTAGAAGTGCTACATAACTTGACCTCTGCTAATCAGTTCACAACGTCTGCTACCATCTGGTTCTTTGTTCACTGTTCAGCCTTCCATGGTAACTGTGAGCTTCAGGCTGCTTCTCAAACAATTAAATAAAGCAGGGTTTAGGAGCATCAGTCTAATACAAGTCCTTTCTACAAGTAAAGCCACTAAGAAGGATATACTGGAATGAACTCTTTTTTGATGACATACAATGAAAAGGGCTAAACATTTAACACTTAACTCCAGAAAAATAAATGACAACAAAACCAGAAGACATCAAATGCCGTTTCTTGGGTTTGTTTCATTTGTTTGGATTTCTTCTTAGATTTTGTTTGCTTGCTTGCTTGCCTGCTTGCTTGCTTGTTGGTTGGTTGTTCATTGTTGCAATCCTGGTAGTTGAACCAGAGGCCTTGTACATGGCAGAAAAGCACTCGACCACTGAGCTGTATTTCCAGTCCTAGAACGTATTTTACTTAATATTGTCAGAGCATACTTTCACAGGTCTTGTCAGATCTGAGTTAATATATCTTGCTACAGATGTAATAAATATGATCTGTATGCCTGCTCTTCACAATGAACCTCTAAATATCTAGTAGTAACTCTGAATATGAGCACTATTTTCACAGGTGTCTAAAAAAATCTTCATTCTAACTGATCTTTACTTTCTTCTGAAAAACACAAACACCTCAAGAATCGCTTCACTATTATCACAATAGCCTAAATAATTACAAGCATTCAGTGGTTACCATTTGGAAATGGTATATTTCAACTTGAGAACTACTAAACAAAAAGGCCAAGAGCTCATTGTACAAAATTGGAAATAGAAAGGACAGGCACCCGAGTTGGAATGTATAACTACATTAGTAATAATTCCATTAGGCAAAGTGCCATCCCTACCTTTAGTCTGATTTTTTTTTAGTAAAATTAATAGATTTGAATAAAGTGGCATTTGAAAGAACTTATAACGCATTAAAATGCTATGGAAGGAACATTAATATAAATAGTAGGTAACATTAACTAGATGCCTTTCTGTTCTATGCACTAAGCTAAACGTTTTATCAACGTTATCATAATCTCTTGGCAATCTTCACAGTGAGTCCTATTATCTTCATTTTATGATTGAGGTTAGGCAATTTGCCCTAGGCAATATAATTAATAAATAGCAGAGGTGAAAAGTGAGCTTAAGCTCTGTCATATTTCAAAGCCCATGCTGCCAACTACTGTATTTATTGACACAGTATCAATTTCACTCTCTCTGTTATACATAGGTTTATTTAGATAACATTCAGATACAACACATTGAAATTTAAGCATGAAAGATGGACTTGAAAGAAAACAAAAGCCAAGTGTGCTGGTACAGACCTGCAGCCCCAGCTACTCTGGAGGCTGAGGCAGAAGAATGGAAGATTAAGGCATGCATGGCTACAGAGTGAGTTCAAGGCCATCCTCAGCTTAGTAAGAACTTGTTCAATTTTTTTGAAAATTGTTTTCAAGAAAGAAGCATAAAAAGGCCTGGAGATGCAGCTTAATAGTGTTCTAACACTTGGCTAGAATGTGCAAGACCCTCGGTTCAATCCTCAGTGGCAGAGAGTAAGGGAAACAGAATATATACCCCTTAACTGTGATTCAACTACAACCTTAGTTTTATTTATGTTTAAAGTGAGCATGGTTTGTGTTTTATTTTTTCTCATTATAAGATTCACCTTCCTACTGAAGGTCAAGCAGAAATATTCTGAAAATATCTACTTTAATAAGTCACACAAAAAAATAGGCATATTGTAATGATAACAAATGAAGTAGTTCTTTCATATTTCTTAAATATGGTTCAATGAAGTACAACTCTTATTTAAAGGAAATATCAGGGCTATTAATACAACCCCACCAGGTATAGTAGCACAAACTTGTAATCCCAGCACTTAGAAGGTGTTGGGCCTCACTTTGGCCCTTGAGGACAACCCCAAGCCTGGCTCGAGTTTCTGCGGCCTTGTGGGAGAGCCTAAGCTTGGCTCAAGTTTTGAGACCTGTCTCAGTCACTTCAGTATCGGGGTGACTCAGCAAGACCTGTTTTGCCCTGCCTCTGCCCCTCAGTTTCTGATGTGAAGCTTTGCCATTGGCCCTGTCAATTACCCCTTACCTTCCATCACCCTTCCCTGCCTCCTACATCATCTCTTCCCATACCTAAGTGCCCACCTCCTTGCCTTCTCTATATAAGCAAGTGCCTAGTTTAATAAAGTCAGTTCCTGCTTCGACATGACTCCTCCTAGCCTGGTGTGTTTCTTTTGCCCCGGACAGACCAGGCTAGAGCGGGTTCTCTCCTCTCTCCTGGACCTGCTGGCAATGGAGCCAACAAGAAGGCATAGGCAAGAGCAAGGTCAGCCAGGCCTCCATAGTGAATTGGGACAGCCAGGGTTTCACAATGAGACACTCTCACAAAAACAAAAGAAGAGAAAGTAGGGACCATCCCTGTCTTTTCAAAATAACTGCTTTAGTTAGAAGTGGCACATATGGAAACACACTCAGGACCTTTCTTCTCATTCAGTCATGAATCTCTTCTGTTAGCTCTGTCACATAAGTTCATCAGAAACCTAGCAATTCATCCAGATTTGCTTCATGTTCAGCAAGCAGTTGTATTTATTTGACTTTTTTTTTTGAAATGACACCATTTTTTAATTGTATAATAAAAAGAAAACTTGAACTTACAATTGTTTTTAATGCATATTAATTTGCTCCTATATTAGAGAAGCCCTACTCTATCTCCAAGAGTCACACATCAGTCTGACTAATCCATTTTCATATCACTGACCACTAGGACTTGGGCTTGCTTTCTCCCCATGTTTGTGTATATTTCTTTTGTGACAATGGACTTGTTGGCATTTAATTGTTCTGGGATTACTTTCCCTGTAAACTAGAGGCAAAAGAGGATATGTTGCCAATATCCACACTCTGCTCCAATCAACCAAATGTGTCATAGTAAATGACTGCCTTGGATCACAAATGCTAGGACCTAAGCCTTCGTTCATCACCGCTTAACTTCAAGGTTCGGCTTCCTAAAAGGTATCTCCTAACCCCAAATATTCTCACTGTGTGGTTTTGTTGCAATATCATTCAGAACTTCTGCATGACCCAGACTGGTCCCTCTGTCTCCAGTAGTAACAAAGTCCTAAGATAGACTGCGGACATATTCATCCGTCCTTGTTATTTGATATTATTGCACTTGAGCTCTTCTGTGTCTCAAGATAAAGAGACACAGAGCCAGAATCCTGGATTCAAGCCCACTTGCTTGAGTAGTATCAGGGAAATTAGAAACAGCCAAACCTTAACAAGATTTCTACAGATACTTGAGATGGGATGGATTTCCTAGAACAGATAGAGGAAGTAAGATGTAATTTGGGCATGCGGTTCATTAAAGAGGAAAGCAAGTACAGGTCAGTGTCTTAAGAAGGAAAAGGAAAGGGTCTTTTGTTTTGTGTTTTTGTTTTGCTTTGGTTTTGGTTTTGGGTTTTTTTGGTGTAGAGGGACTATAGATGGAAGTCAGGCATATGCTCTTATCATTTGGGGTGATACATACTCTTCCTTGGGTGCTGCAAAAATCACTATCTCCATCTTGAATAAGAAAAGCAGACACAAACAGCTATTTAGATTAAACGATGTATATATGTGCAATGTGCTGGAAATACAGTACATGAAATAAAGTATAATTGAACATAAACATTAAATTTGAAACTTTGAATCTTAAAAAAAAGTCCCATTCACAAAAATTAAGGCTAAATAGAACAGAGATGGCATCAGAATTTCAGTTGTACCAAATGCTCCAAATCCAAGGGAAAATTTCAAGCAAACTAAAGCTCTCTTAACCACTTTTATGAGCTGATACAGTGGGGATAATGGAAGATGTATAAATTGTGTGTAGATCCTAACTACATTTGTGTGTATGTAAATAGTGTGGAGAGGTGAAAGTCAGCATGAAAGTCAGGAAAATTCATAGATCACAGACAAAGAACAAGGAATGTTAGAGAAGCAGGAGAGGGGAAAGAGATGTATGTGACATGAAAGCAAAGGGGGGGACTGAGAATAAGAGGGTGCAAGGAGGGAGTGGGAGAAGAGAGGGAGGAAGAAAACATCAAAACAAATTTTGTTCGAAAAGGTCATAAAGCCAAGTATTTGATATGCTAGTGAATAAACAAATAATGTTAATGGAACCCAAATCAGGAACTTCCGGGGACGGGGAATGAACAATTAATGTTAATGGAACCCTAATTAGGGACTTCCAGGATTACTTATCAAGACTGGGGCAGGCGGAGACACCTTCTGTATTCAAAGCACCTGCCACAATTTTTTCTTTTATGTGAACCACACTACAAAGCCAGACTGAAGTGAAGAAAATCCCAATGTCTGTGATCAGAAAGTTGGCAGCGGATGGTGTTTTGAGAAGGTAAAAAAGTCTCTACTACTATCTCCTGCTACAATCAGGCAAGAAAAGGAAAAGGTGAACAGATTCCTTGTTTCAAGCACATAGTTTAGTTATATCCAGGACAAAGCTAGGAGGGTGTCTCACCACTACCACAAACAAAAAGACTTCTGAGTGCACAGGGACTCCATTGTTCACCATTACCCTCGGCTTGGATGCTTTCCAACACTAGCAATATGAATTACAGATGTGTTCAGTTAAAACAGAGAGGCCTAGGAGGTAGAGCAAAACAGCAGTGGTAGATGGATGAACATGTGTTCCACTACTGAATACTGAATTTCATGCAGAAAGCAAGACATTGAGCAGCCACATTCTATTAAATTTGTGGTTTGGAGTAAGATTTTTATCCCCTGAGCCTTTATCTTTCTGCAAAACAGTGAATCTCTGCTCAAATGCACTGTTATAAGAATCAGTTATGACCCTCTGTGAAAGCACTGCAAATAGAAGTATACGGTGCTTCTGTTCTTTCTAGAACCCAAGTTGGTAAGCTCAACTCTTTCTAGAAAGAAAAAAAAGAGAAGGAAAGAAAAGAAAAGATATTTCTGATATATCTTCAATTCCTGCCCCCATTACATACACTCATGTTTATGAAGATACAGAGAGAGGGGGGGTTCAGAGAGAGAGACAGAGAGCAGGGGGAGAGAGGAGGAGGAAGACACAGAGACACAGAGACAGAGGCCGAGATAGAAAGTGAGATAGAGAGATACTACACCTAGGATGGAGTTGTGGCTATATATACAACCCACAATGTGCTCAAGTTTGGGTCTAGCCCTCTCTATTGACCTACTGTCATTTACTTGGCATTCTGTGTTTGCACATGACATGAAAGATAATTGAAGGCTTTATACTCATTTGCCTGGAAAACATGAATGCAATAAAGAAATATGAAAATGTGTGGCTATAATCTTTGGAGAAGGGCACATTTCCACAAAGATGTAGGCAAGGAGGCATCTAGATCTCTCCTGGTTTTGTCCCTTACTCTTTTTCTCCTTTCCTAATGCCTTGCATATGCAACATTCATGTAACACCTGGACAGAGGGTCTGGAGGGTCCACCTGCACAGTGGATACATCGCTCCTCTCTCTAAAACACGGAAATAATTCCAAGTAGCAGAAGCAGTAGTATAAACAAAATTACATTTCATGTACATTACTTATAATCATGTAAAATATTATTTTTAAATAACCATAATACATATCACAAACATAGTATGTTAACAAATATCACTGAAAATTATAGCCAGTTTGTATCTCACCTATCTATACTGTACATTTTAACATGATATCATATGTTTTAAGTCACATACATCATTCATGTACTCAGTACTATACTGTACAAAGACTAGATGGTCAATCAGTATTGGTTCACCCTCTCTTCCACAGGTAAGTGGGCACTAGTGTTATGGAAACTGTCCTTGCCACTTTGCATTGTGGTCATTTATATCCTCTGAAGTAGACTAGAAAATACTTGCTACCAGAATCCAACTGTAAGTGTGTTATAGATAAAATTTTTCTTTAAAATAAATACTTTTTATTTGAAGTTTTCTCTGATTGGTAAGGACAAAGGCAGGCATGGCTTTATAAACATCTGAACTATAGCAGATTATAATAATGACAGCTTCCACATTAGGTAGGTGACTTTTTTTATTCTACCCTGAAAAGTGACTATTACATTAGAATTTTTGAACTGAAATTCTTGCTTTTGTTAAGAGTTGTATGACCACAAAATGCTGTACAGATTAGCTAATTTTGTCTTGAGGAAAACTTGGTGTAACATCACCAAGAAACTCATCTCTAGGTCTTCAGCAGGACATCTATTAAAGGTAATGCCTACTTAATATACTTTTCATCAATGGAAGTATAAGTTGATTTCATAATTATTGGTTGCTCAGGTATAATTACAATGTTAAAGGAAAAAGAAAACTATTTCTAAAATTACTTTGTGTTTTCCGTTTTAGAAATAATTCTAGGAGCAGCCTCATGATTCTGGAAAGGGTCATTTTTAGGAGCACTTAGCTGAATGTAAATATGAAATATATCTATGAAATTTTTCATTATTTTAACTCAAATTATTTATGAGTAGAATTTCATGGGCAAAAGCAAATAAAGGAAAATGGATGGTTTTCTGTGTATTTCAGTTAGTCTGGACTCCTCTTGAGACAGGGAGAATGAGACTCTAATATACAAAATATTGCTTTCCTTTCAACACTAAGCATCAATGTGTTAGGCCCTGGGGATGCCTGGTTTAAGTGAGGAGACTACAGAGGGAGGAAGTCGGGAAAAGAAGAGCAGAAAACTACATTATGATGAATTTAAAGGTTTAGGGTGCTCTAAAAACAGCATTCCTAATCAAAGATGCATTTCAGATGAAAAATGAGCACCAATGTGACTGAGTCATCATGAAGTATTTGGGACATATTTGTGTTTTTATTTGCTACATCTGGCAATCCTAAGATTTATATATCTAATTTCTTCAATAGAACCAGGAAAATTCAAAGAGAGCAGTAAGAAGGGAGAAGTAATTTCCTATGCGAGGCTGATGTGTTATCTATTGGTGGGGATTTATCTACTTTTTTTGCAAGTAGGACCACAAAAAAAAATAAAAATAAAAAAATAAAAATAAAAAAATAAAAGGGGGGGAGAACCATTGAAGATGTTAAAGATAACCCATTTGTAATGTGTGTGCCAGTTTAGAGACAGCAAGACAAGAGCTCCAGAAAGGAAAACAAAAAACACTGTAGCTAAGAAGCCAGTATGATAGTTCCAGAAATAAAAAATCAAAAAGCAATACCTGAAAACATATACACAAATCTTACTACAGTGTCCATAGCTGTATTAATAGTAATCAGAAGGAATTTCTCACAAACCGGCAAGATTAGCCTCTAAGAAACGTTTACTTAATGTCTACATTGTTTTGAAGTAAAATCAGAATCACTGGCATGTTTTACTAGAGCAGAGTGGAACCACTGATCTCTGCTAAGTTAGTATATAAGGTGTTGCTGTAGTTTGGATCTGATATGTCCTCAAGAGGTTTCTGTGTTAAAAACTTGATCACCATTTTTACTGTTAGTAGAAGGTGGTAGAACTTTTAAGATATGGGACCTGGTGGAAGAAAATTAGGCCAGTGAGTGGAGTGGCTTTTCCTGGTTGTCAACTTGACTATATCTGAAGTGAACTACAATCCAGAATTAGAAGGCTCAGCTGTGATCCAGATCTTGAGTCTGGAAGACACAAGTTTCCAACCTGGATCTTGGCATGGAGATCTTGAGGCATAGTGGCCATGAAAAGCTTAGGCCCAGGCAAAGTAGTACACACCCTTAATCCCAGGAGACTGAGGCAAGGAGATCCCTGAGTTCAAGGTCAGCCTGGGATGAAGCAAGTCCCAGATCCAGGTGTGCTGGTACACACCTTTAATCTGGGCCACACCTTCTGCTGGAGACCTACATAAAGATGTTGGAAGAAGGAAGATTTGCTCTTCATCACCTGAATGCCTTGTGGAACTGAGCAACTGCTAGATCCTTGGACTTCCATTCACAGCTGCTGCTGACCATTTCTGGGGAGTTGGACTACAGAATGGAAGTCATTAACAAAGTCCCTTACTATATAGAGACTACCGATAAATTCTGTGACTCTAGTGAACCATGACTAATACAGTGAGGAAGTATCCTTGAAGAAGACATTGCAACACTTTCATGTCTCTCTTTGTTACCCAACCTCCATAAGGTGAGCAGCCTCTTGCTGTACACTTGCTATACACTCCCCCATGGTATACTGTGTCTTTACAAATCCAAAGCACTGAGGCCAGGTGATCATGGTAAAAAAGAACTATGCAAAAATAAACCCTTCCTGTTGTAAGCAGATTTCTCTCAGGTACTTATTACAACAACAGAAAGCTTACTAAGGCAGGTATTTAAGAAGAATTACATGTGTCTTAGTGAAAGACTTGGATTAAATACTAATTCTACTATCATACAATATACAGTATGAGATGATGTTATATGATAAAACAGTAAGAAGTTATATATCTCTTAAATCCTAGATTCCTTAGTAGTCACATTTAATTAGTAATCCTGATGATTATATATGGTGCTGTACATGAAAGTACCTTCCATAATGCATAATACACAATAAATTTCAATTAATCTTAATCACGCCCAATGCTACTTAAGGGCAGGGAAATAAGTCTCTTTGTATGTATGCCTTTTGTCTAGATCAAGAAACCCAACTTACAAAAGAGATGCTTACCAAGAGAAAAAGAGAAAATATTAAATGTACATGTATACCAGGACAACTATTAAAAGTCAAACCCAAAGAAATAAAGCATAATACACATACTTTTCGGCAAATAATACATTTGTGAGGGACTGGTGGGACAAATGCATATGTGGACTGGGATAAGAACTCTAGGGGTGTTACTAGGAGATGCTATCTGGGGAGGGAAGGAAAAGCCTCTGGTAGATAAGTGTTATTTCAGAACTTGTTTATTCAGGTTTATTGCAGGCCCAATTACCAGTATCTGGTGAGCCAAGGCTATTTTCTGGCCTTGGTATGTTGAAGGACATCCCTCCCAAGAGACTCTTTATGGCTTTCTGCATGAAATCACAAATAGCCAAATACTTTTCCGGAACTTGCATTTCCTCATGTGATTCTTTTTTAAATAAACAACATACTGATTTGACATATCATAAGATGCATGCTCTTAACTCCTTCCCAGCCACATCCTCTTCCCATCCTGGGACATGAAATGTCTGGAACAGAGCACAGCAGAAAGACAATACCCAGCAAGTGACTAGATCACATCACATCTCACACTTAGACAGCAAGGTTCTCAATACCAGGACATGATAGGGCACCAGACTTATAAATCCCAGTATGGAAATTTTAACAAGAAAAGTCTCTGCCAAGAAATATGACAACAGAAACCGCTCCTTGTAGAACAGGCTGTAGGATTTTCCCATACTCATAACGAAACTTTTTCTTACACTTCACACAATGTCATTCGTTAAAATTGTGGCCACAGGGCTTGCTAGTGGAGTTGACTCTTGGTCCTTGGTGAACTCATTCTCCCAAGAGGAAGCCTAGAAGACAGTGTGGGAAGCAGCCTAGTTCCCTGGTATCAGGGCTTCTTCTAACATATGAGTCACTGATAAACCATGACTAATAAAGACTTGAACTCACAGTAGACACTGTTTCGCGTGTTTCCTTACACTGAGTATTAATCATCAGAGTTCAGGAGACTAGGCTCAAAGGTTTTTAAATCTTTTTTATTTCATTACGTTATTTACATCACATCCTGATTAAAGCTTCTCCTCTATTCTTTCCTTCCAGTTCCCCCCTCTCACCTCACCTTCCCCATTCCCCTCCCTTTCTTCTAAGAGAAGGGGAAGCCTCTCATGGTTATCAGCTGGTCTTGGCTTTTTAACTTGCAATAGGACTAGGTGCATCTTCTCCTATTAGGTCAAAGAGATCCACAGGCAGCAACAGAGTCAGAGACATCCGTTACTCCATTTGTTTGAGGACTCACATGACGACCAAGCTGCACATCTGTTACACATATATAGGGGGCCTAGATCTGTCTCATACATGCTCTTTGGTTGGTAGTTCAGTCTCTGTGAGCCTCTATGGATACACATTAGTTGATTCTGTAGGTTTTCTTGTGATGTCCTTGACCCCTCTGGCTCACTCAATCCCTCCTTGACCCCTCTGACTCAGGATTCCCCAAGATCTACTTAATGTTTGGCTGTGGGTCTCTGCATGAGTAACCATCAGTTGCTGGATGAAGCCTCTCAGAGGACAGTTAAAATGTTTATCAAGTAAGAGAAAGATGATATAAATGACCATTGAGTAACTACAGTGTTCACCCTTAACTACTAACATATTATCCACGTTATTATACACATGCTGTGGCAACACCATGCTATGAAAATTACATGATTAGCAGACATGAGGAAGAGATGGAGGCAGAGGAGATGAAGAGGAGAAGTAGGAAGAAAAAGCAAAAGAAGGGGAGGAAGGAAGGAAGGTATGGTTTTAAATCATACACTGTAATTTTTAAAATAAATCACTAAAAAATTATATGATAGGTCCAGGTATGATTAAGTTCCCAAATCACTGGTTTGGGTACTAATTCTAATAGGAATTCAGGACAGAAAAGATTTCTCATAGAAGCCAGAACCTAAACTATAAAGATTTGTGCCTGATATTTCAAAACTGGCTATCTTCTGAAAATTTGGCTCTTTTAATGATTAGTGCAATTTCCTGCACCACTGACTTGACACTCACATCGAACATCATTGCTGGGGTCATTAATTAGCTATGGCGTAGCATGTTTCCCCGCGTCTACAGTGTGCATTTTCATTTTCCTTCAAGACACTGACATAGTCTTATGTATCATGTGCTATAATTGTTTAATAAGACTTCCTTGGGACTTTTCTTGGCTCACAATCAATACCCTCCTCTCAGTATTGCTAAAGTTTTATACATAGAAAAATCTTGCCAATGTATATATTTGGTAGCAAGGTTATGTACAGTTGATTTTATAAATTTGTGTATTATTTGGAGTACATTTTCGATTTCAACTTCCAGTTCATTAAAGAGAGATGGGATTTCTGCACAACACCTTTGCCAGAGTAAAATGCCAGTTGCTTAGCTGCCATCTTGTGGCAAATGACACTCACTGTTAAAAAAAAAAGAAAAGAAAGAAAGAGAAAGGATTCAACATTTCTTTCCCTTAAAGGATGATTCTGTATGTTTTTCACAAGTTGGTTGAATGTTTATCAATGTGAGAATTTAATATTACCCTATTTTTCAGGCAAACTAGGAAGAAATGCTTCAGTGTGATTATCTCCAGCATTAAAGTCTCAGTACTGCTTACTTCCTTCTGGAAGAGTACAAATTAAAGACAATAAAATGAAGTCTACCTTCACATTTCTTCCCTTGAGCTCATTCATTCTTCCAAAAGTTGGTGAAATGCATATTGAAGTCTTCCTTATTTGTCTACAGAACAGCTTGTCTCTCACATTCACAATCCACTTTCCCTTGAGCATGCTTACTTAGTCCAATCTTAAGATTAAGATTCACATTGAGGCTTGAAAGGTAACTCTAGCTGGAGAATACATGAAGGGAAAGTTCCCTTCGAGAACAGTTCTGTTTGCCTATGTTGCTGTGCAACCAATAAAGGCAGTTACTGTAAGTTTACTCTGTGCATATTCTGGCTACCTAGGTCTGTATCTCCAATCTTGCTTTCCTCCTTTACCAGTTGTTTGAACTTTGGCAAGCCACTTAAAATTTTCGTGACGCCTTCCCTTCAAACTGCAAACAATGAACACAGAACCATATATGTTATAGTGTTTGTGAGGATACTTAGTGATTTAACAGGAATTTCTTGGTAGTGCTAAACAGAGCGTAAGTTTACACACACACACACACACACAGAGAGAGAGAGAGAGAGAGAGAGAGAGAGAGAGACAGAGACAGAGACAGAGACAGAGACAGAGTAAAACCTATAGACTAATATAACTTACTATTTGCTATTCTTTTTTTTCTCTGTAATGTTGAGTCACTCTCCTGATGTTTGATTCTCAGTGCTCAATTTTCTGCTTTTTCTAAAGTGATTTAGTCCTTAGTATGTGATACACATAATCCTAGGTATTGAACTACAAGAATAAAAACAATTTGTTTTGGATATCATGCAGTCCATACACAGAAGGTATTAGATGATAGAAGGTACATTTATAAATAGCATAATTTTAGAAATTCAAAAGTATCTTGTGATAGTATTCTGGGAAGACATGAACAAACATCTATTCTCCCCAGACAGGGGAGTGAAAGATTGACTTGGTGAATGAGTGGATTCTATTGGAATTACTTAGAGGAGCAAAAATGGCTCAAAAACAACTAGTTCTATCACCAAGGACGGGTGACTGCTCCTGAAAGTTGGAAACCTAGAGCTCACTGCAGAGTCTGTAGACAGCTCAACTGGTTAAAGAGAGTCTCTTACAGACAGCTCAGCTGATATCTGCCTTTTCCAGGCATTTTGGCTTGTCTGAAGTGTCTCTCTTCAGTCCTTCATTCTGCTTATGCATGCTTGGGAAGGAATGGATCTAGTGAAGCTGGTTTTGTGGAATTCGTGAAGATCTTGAGTGACTTATTTTCAGAGCTTAATGAGCTTCCTGGAAGATAAAATGTTTCAATTCCCATTAGAACATTGTCTTAGGGGGTTTCCCTCCCAGAAGAACAGATTTGTCTCAAAGAAAATTGGTACACAACATAAAACAACAGATACTGTAAGCACTTATAGACAGGAGTTGAATTTACAAAGGTAGAAGAATTAAAACGGAGGTAGTAAAGCCTGAGAGATATTAGGGAATAATAAGACCACACAGCTCTTTTTTTTTTTAATGGTCATGTGTTGTTTCATCTTAAGAGCTAAAACATCCTGTCCAGAGAAGGAATTATATTTACAAACAGAAACAAATGAAATGGCTACAAAAAACCTAAAGGAACTAATTCAAGACATTGGTAAGAACCCTAAGAACACCCAATCACAGACCACAGAAATAAATAATATAAAACTGTAATTATCTCATACTAAGTCATTTATACACAGCAAAAGAAGCAATAGAATGAACGGCAACTTACAGAATGAAAAAAAATATTTGCAGTTAGTACATCTGACAAATAATTGAAATTTAGAATATAAGGGGAACTTAAGAACATGAGCTAATATCCACATAGAAGTGAATACATCGCATATTTGTCTTTCTGGGTTGGGATATCTCACTCGAAATGATTTTTTTTCTATATCATTCATTTCCCTGTGAATGTTATATCATATTTTTCATTGTTGAATGTAACTTTAATTTTCAAACCTTATTTCTAATGATGGTTCTTAAATGCTTTAACCTCACTTCTAGCCCACCACTCACCAGAGGTAGTGGGAAAGAAAGGATATGGGGGAAGTGGGGCCGTTTAGAAATGTGTCCTCAGCAAAATAATCACAGGAGATAGAGGGAGTGAGGGAGAGGGGAGGGAGAGGGGAGGGGGAGGGAAAAAGAGGGAACAGGGTGTCAGGTACAGGAAGAGATGGAAGGGAAGTTCAGGAGAATGAATAGAAATATGTAGCAATAGGAGGTGGAGAATGGGGGGAACCACTAGAAAGTCCCAGATGCCAGGAAAGTAAGAGGCTCCCAGGACCCAATGGGGATGACAGTAGCCGAAATACCCAACAAAGGGGAAATAGAACCTGAAGAGACCTCCTCTAGTAGATAAACATGGCCCCCATTTGAGGGATGAGGCCACCTACCTATCTCAGAACTTTTAACCCAGAATTTTTCCTGTTTAAAGGAAATGCAGGGACAAAAAATGGAGCAGAGACTGAAGGAAAGGCCATCCAGAGACCGCCCCACCTTGGGATCCATCCCATCCACAGACACTAATCCCCGACACTGTTGCTGATGCCAAGAAGTGCTTGCTGCCAGGAGTCTAGTATGGCTGTCCTCTGAGAGACTCCACCAGCATTTAACTAATACGGATGCAGATACTCACAGCCAACCATAGAACTAAACCTCATGGATCCAAATGGAAGAATTAGGGGAAGGACTGAAGGAGCTGAAAGGGATTACAACCCCATAGTAAGAACAACAATATCAACTAACCAGACCCCCAGAGCTCCCAGGAACTAAATCACCAATCTAAGAGTATACATGGGAGGGTCCATAGCTCCTGCCACATTATCGAGGAGAGGCTTGCTTTACCTGGCATCAATGGAAGAGGACAGACACCCTTGGTCCTGTGGAGGCTCTTTGCCCCAGCATAAGAAGATGCTAGAGGAGTGAGGTGAAGTGGGAGTGAGTGAATGAGTAAGGGAGCACCGTCTTAGAGGCAAAGGGGAGAAGGGATGGGATGGGGGAGTGGAGGGAAGACCAGGAAGGGGGACAACATTTGAAATGTAAATAAAATAAAATAAAATAAAATAAAATAAAATAAAATAAAATAATTGAAAAAATGGTTCTTTGGAGCAACTCCAGTCTGTGTTGTCTGGAAATCAGCAGTTCAGTTCACAGGAGGCAGCAGCAGCAGCTTGATCCATTCACAAACACTTCACAGAAATACCAGCAGTCCAGTTCAGTAGTGTTAGGTTAACAGCAGTATGCCACAATCTAGCAGAGACAGCCAGGCCTCAGCCAAATCAGCATAAGCAGCAGGAGGAACCAGCAGAAAGTCCAGGAGAAGTTCTCTGTGTATGACTTTCTCAGCTAGTCAAAGATCAGCGAAGATGCCAGACCAACAAGCATCTTGTGTCCTCCGTAAGTCTTTTCTCAGCATGAGTCCTGCCTCAGAATGTGCATCTGTCTCTGCTGACATCACTCTTCCCATCAGCACAAGTTTGAGGAAGCTGCAAGAAACTGCAGCACACCACCAGAAGATTTTCTTGGCATCCTTATCTCTATGGAATCCCAACAAATGGAGCTCAACTATGCAATGAAGGCAGATCAATACATGCATGTTATTATCGAAGAAATCCTTCATCATGGGTCCTTTCACATGGTTGCTTTAGCAGAGCATCCTTTCACTTGTGTCTGCTTTAGTTAAATGTTCCTTCATGAGTCTACCTTAGCCTTTTACCTGTGTCCACTTCAGAAAAACACTCCTTTAAGTGTTTGCTCAAACAAAACACCATCCAACACAACTGACTTTCCAAAGAACCTTTATGTTTCCACTTCAGTTAAGTAATATTCAATTGTGTAAATACACCATATTTTCTTTATCCATTCTTTGTTTAAGGGACATCCAAGTTGTTTTCAATTTCTGATTATTATGAATAGAGCAGTAAAGAACATGGTTGAGTGAGTATCTTTGTGGAAGAATGGAACATCCTTTGGGTATATACCTATAGTGGTATACCTGGATCTTGAGGTAGATTGATTCCCATCTTCCTCGTGAGCCGCCATACTGATTTTAATAATGGCTGTCCAAGTTTGCACTCACACCAACAATGGATTAATGTTCTCCTTGCCCCACATTCTCTCTAGCATGGGTTGTCCCTGGCTTTATTGATCTTAGCCTTTGTAACAGGTGTAAGATGAAGCCTCAAAGTAATTTGAATTCAAATTTCCTAATGACAAATGATGTTGAACATTTCTTTGTTTCTTGGTTTACTCTACTGAGAATTCTCTGTTTATATCTGTACTCCATTTTAATAGGATTACTTCTTTTCTTAATATCTATTTTGTTGAGTTCTTTATCTATTTTAGAAATTAGCCTTCCATCACTTGTATAGTTGAGAAAAAACTTATTTTGTAGGCAGCTTCCTTTGTCCAACTGCAAAAGCTTCTCAATTTTACAAAGTTCCACTTATTAACTGTTGATTTAATAACTGCTTCTACTAATAGTGTTCTGTTCAGAAAGTCTTCTCCTATGCCACCAATGAGTTCAAGGCTGTTCTTCACTTTCTCTTCTATCAGGTTCAGTGTGTGTGGTTTTATGTTGAGGTTTTGATCCACTTGGACTTGAGTTTTGTGCAGGGCGATATACATATGGATCTATATTTGCATTCTTCTACATGCAGACATCCAGTTAGACTAGCACCATTGTTTGAAGACGTTGTCTTATTTTCTATTGTGTGTTCCTGGCATCTTTATCAAAATTCAGATGTCCATTTGTGTGTAGATTTATGTGTGGAACTTCACTTAAATTCCATTGATCAACCTGTCTGGTTTTGTGCTGATACCATGCTGTTGTATTATATAGCTTTATAGTACAACTCGAAATTAGAGATATGATAACTTCAGCAGTTCTATAATTATTTAGGATTGGGTTAGCTATCTTGTTAATTTTTCATATGAAGCTAATAATTGCTCTTTCAAAATCTGTGACTTGTGTTGAAATTTTGATGGGTGTTCACTAAATCTGTATATTGCGTTTGGTAAGATAGCCATTTTTAGTATGTTAATCCTACCAATCCACGAGCATAGGAGAACTTTCAATTGTATAATATCTTCAATTTATTTCTTCAATGATTTGATATTTTATATTATTTGAGGCTATTGTGAAAGATGTTGTTTCCCCAATTTCTTTCTCGGTCCATTTTTCATTTGTACATATGTATTAATTTTGTGTTCAGCTACTTTGCTGAAAGTGTTTATCAGCTGTAGGAGTAGAGAGTATTTGTCAGTTGTAGGAGTTTCCTGGTGGGTTTTTCAAGTCACTTATGTATACTATCATCGCGTCTACAACTAAAGATACTTTGACCTCTTCTTTTCCATATTTTATCCCCTTGATCTCCTTTAGTTGACTTATTGCTTATTGCTTTACATAGGACTTCAAACATTATATTTAATAGATATGGAGAAAGTAGACAACTTTGTCTTGTGGAATTACTTTGAGTTTCTCTCCATTTAATTTGTTGTTGTCTATGGGTTTGCTGGAAACCGATTTTACTATTTTGAAGTATGTATGCCTCTTGTATCCTAACCTCTCCAGGACTTTTATCATAAAGGCATGTTGGGTTTTGTCAAAGGCTTTTTCAGCATCTAATGAAACGATCATGTAGCTTTTGTCTTTCAGTTTGTTTATATCATGGATTAAATTTGCTGATTTATGTATGTTGAATATCCCTGCATTTCTGAAATGAAGCCTATTTGATCACAGTGAAAGACATTTTTGATGTGTTCTTGGATTCAGTTTGCAAGTATTTTATTGAGTATTTTTGCATGTGTGTTCATAAGGGAAGTTCGTATGTTATTCTCTTTATCTGTTGGGTCTTTATGTGGTTTGGGTATCCAGGTAACTATGGCTTTGTAAAATGAATTGAGCAATGTTCTTTCTGTTTCTATTTTGCAGAATAATTCAGAAAGCTCAATGAAATTTCTATTCATAATGAACTTTTGCCTGAAGCATTAACATATATCATATATATAAAGAAATGGAATTGGTTGTTATATTTCTGTATGTACAAATACCTTGTGTCAATCATATATACTCACAGAATACAGAACATACGTACATAGGAAAACATCACAGTGAATCAAATTAATATTACATTTAATGTTATGTAAATTATAAAGATTTTTTTAAAAAATTTAAATATAATCTTACATAAAAGGGATCATGAGAGGTGGCTAGAGTCCTTCACAAATAAGAGCTGTGTTTACACCCTTGAATTCCATAAGATTACTATTCATAACAAATTCTCCCTTTTCTTTTACCTTAATCGTGTTTTCTGTTGATCTCCAACTGAACAACTGAACTTTTTCTAATGCCTTAACTCTTCTACCACTGAACTTGTGAAATTGCTTCTCCCAACCTTCACCACCGACTCTTAGCTTGATTTTCCTTATAAACCTCTTCACCTGAGCAGGTCTTCCTACACCCTACATGTGCCAAGTTTCTGAATACATACTTTGAGAACATTATTCCATGATATTTTCTGTTTTCTGCCATAGATGCAAGAGCTAAAACATGAAACAAACCAGGGATCCATGTGTGTACTTCAGATTCTGAGGAGGAAATAGTTGAGTCAAAGAAATAGACCTTGCCAGAAAGAAAGAAATAAAGAAGGGATAATCTCCAAGGAAATACAATGAGCGCTGCATGGTAGATTCAAGTTGTTGACAAAATGAGGAATTAAATTTTAATAAAGAAAAAAACCTGCTTCTTGACAAGTGTACACAGTATAACCTCAGAGAACACAGTATTCAGATCAAGTTGGCAGGCAGCACAAGGAAAAGTACAGTAGCCAGTAACAAGTCTTCAGTCCTAAGAATGTGGCCCAAGGTTACCAGACAAGAATAGCACAGAGTAGCCATCTCCTCTGATGCTGGAACTTATAAATAAGAGTAGTTTTAGAGACAATTTAGAGGTACAATCACATGAGCATGGTAATAAGTAAGAGGGGGAAAAACTAGAATCAAGTATCCTTTCCATTAAATCCTGTAGCTTGTGTTGCAACACCACTCAATTGTCCTGAATCAGAAGAAATGTGTGAGATTCAGTTGACAAGAGATGGAAAGCAAAGATTCAAAGTACAAAGTTACCCATGAATTGCATACTTGATGAAGAGAGGAGCTTATAGCATAGAATCATTGGCTGATCTGTCTCTTCAACTACTGCTCTCCTTGGGAAAGGTCAGAAGTTTTAGATGTAGGACTATTCTTTAACAACTCAAGTGAGGCCAGAAAATCACTTCTCAGAGGCACTAAACATTTCCCATTTGATAGTTTTTGGTTTCCAGTCATGGAAACTAATGCCTCCGTAGAAAAGCAAGAAAAAGGCATGTGTGTACAGGAACTCAAACAGGTCACTGGGCACATTGCTGGCCAAACTGTTAACTACGTAATAAAATAGTTCAGAGTAACATCACTGAGAAATTGCATTTTTATGTTCCTATCTTCTCCAACTAAAGAGACTATGGATATACTAAAACCATTATGCCCTCAAACGAAAAGCAAAGGCCGATGTTAGCTTTCAAAGACACAAATTAATGTTTATATTTACCTCCTCTCAAAGTTCTGCTGCTTCAGTTAAGCAAGAAAAGCTAGTCCTGGTATTAGTGGAGCTTTACAGCTTAAGATTAAAAAACAAATGTATGTCTAAAATGCATGAGTCACTGAGGTTTTGAACCAAGGGAAATCATTCTGTTTTTCAGAAAATAGAATTCTTCCCTTGAACTTTGGGGAAAGGACTAAAATTTACTGTAAAATGTTGGTTTTGTTTTTTATTACACCTAATCTGAAATCACTGGAATTATATATATATAAATGAGAGAGAGAGGAGAATGCATACATCATTGACATCCTCCATTTCCCTACAATTGGGGACATTTGGCACAGAAACAGTGAAAGCACAAAGTAGACTTGAAAGGCGGAATGGCAAATGTTTGCTACATGATTGCTGCAAAAATTTCAAAACTTCTTCTTTTGGTCCTAGGGTCAATAATTTCAAAGATTCATTGCTATTGGCTTGTCCTTGAAAAGGACCATTAAGCATATAAAGGCTGCTTCCTTGACTTCAGCAATGCATTTTTTTTTTGATACTTTATTTACATTTCCGATGATTCCCCTTTTCTTTGGAAACCCCGTGTCCCCTCCCCCTCCCCGCCTCTGTGAGGGAATTCCTCCTCCCACCTACCCGCCCACCCATTCCCTTATTCCCACCTTGACATTCCCTTTTACTGGCGCCCCTAGCACCCTCAGGCCCAAAGTCCTCTCCTTTCTCCCTGGTGGCCATCGAGGTGATTCTTCTGCCTCATATGTAGTCCAAATCATGGGTCAATAGATGTGTGTTCTTTGGTTAGTGGTCTGAACTAGAGGACGACCAGGGGGAGGGTCAGGCCCATTGACGCTCTTGCTCTCTCCATGGGGCTGCCAATTCCCTCCGCTCCTTCAGACTTTTCTCCAATCCCTCCATCTGGTACCTCACTCTCAGTCCAGCGGTTGCTGTTAAGTGAAACTTAGACATTCTGAACTTGTGGGCTAATATCCGCTTATCAGTGAGTACATACCATGTTCCTTCTTTTGAGACTGAGTTACCTCGCTCAGGATGATATTTTCAAGTTCCATCCATTTGCCTGCAAATTTCATTAAGTCATTGTTTTTTTTTTTTAGTTTTTTTTTTCTTT
>CM052722.1:82180109-82205153 GCA_028551405.1 Uromys caudimaculatus | reverse complement strand
CCCCCCCCCCCCCCCCCCCGGTCATCCTGAAGTTTGGAGCACCAACCAAAGTATACACATCTATGGACCCATGGTTCGGACACATATGAGGCAGAGGACGACCTAGATGGCCATCAGGGAGAGAGGAGAGGCCCTTAAGCCTGAGGGTGTTAGAGGCCCCAGTAAAGGGGAATGTCAAGGTGGGAATATGGGGATGGGTGGGCGGGTGGGTGGGAGGTGGAATTCCCTCATAGAGGTAGGGATGGGGAGGGGGTAGGGGGCTTCCAAAGAGGAGACCCAGAAAAGGGGAAACATTGGAAATGTAAATAAAGTATCAAAAAAAAAAAAAAAAAAAGAGCCCTGGCAAGAGTCTACTTTTGTTGAAATTCACATGTCCTCATGACAACTGTGGGACCCTAGAGAATTTAATTAAATTCTGTCACCCTTTGTTTCCTGATTTGTAAATTGGCAATAATATTAATACTTTTAAAGGGCATATGCTGTATGTTAGGCATCATTTTAAGTACTCTACATATAATAATTCATTTACTTTTAGTAACTTCATGATATGAGTAATTAATATCCCCATTTCTCAGATGAAACAGCAGAGACACGAAGAAGGAAAGTCATGTGACTCCACTCATAGACCTGAGATGTGGCAGAACTTAGCTTGTGAAGTCAAGTGGTTAGCCTTCAGAGGTCATTCCTTACCTTTTGCTATGGCGCTCTCTGTTGACCTACTGAGCACAGAGTACGTAGCACAGCATTAGGCACAAAGCATTTGCTGTCAGCTGGTACTGTACAATACCATCACCTCTTATGGACTGTATCCATTTTTTTCTTGCTGCTGCTGGATGGTGTGAAGGTGGTCATCTTTCACAGAAAAGGAAAAAAGACAGTCATAACAATAGCAACAGCAGCAGCAGCAGCAGCAGCAGCAATCTACAATAGCAGCATAATCATTCCCTACCTTTTCTGCTGTATATTTGAGCTATAGTTGTGACAGAGTCACATGAAAAAAGGCACTAGATGTTGAAACTTTTTTTGTTACAACAAAATTTTGTCCTTTTTATCCCCAACCTTCCAGTAGCAGGGCAACCAACCAAAATGCTTCAAAGCAAGATAAACTTAAAAGTTGTAGACTTCAAGTAGAATTGCTACCTTTCTTTAACAAACAGGGGTAAAAAAAATTAAAATGTACTGAAGGCTGTAAAAGATGCTCATGAACAAAGACTGCTACCAGAATCAACTCTCCAGTTTTCCTAGTCCGTAACTTATTTTAAAATGCCAGGATCAGAAAAATAGAAAGAGAAAATTCTGCTAAAAATTATATTCTTCTCTTAAAGAAAACCACGGAGTTTAAAATTCTCCAACACATTTGTGGAAACTTTATTTTTTTTTTTGTTTGAGATTTATTTGAATGAGCTGTTATGATTGGAGACATGAGAATTTCAGATTAATGTTTTGCAGCCAGAAAAAAAAAAAGCCCTCTGGAAAGCTGGCAAGTGTTCATAAGTCAGCTCCAGAATTATGTAGGTTGAAGGCTCCCCAGTGGACAGAGCGAATATATAAGAAGGAAACCAGAGGTCTGGTGCAGTTACATCCCAGAGTCTGGCGATGGAGGGAGCTCAGAATTGAAAGAGCTTTCTTCAGCCTGCATTTTAAGGTAAGTCAGAATAACTTACATATGCTTGACTCGGGAAGGGGAACATACAGCAATAAAAATGTGTGTGTGTGTGTGTGTGTGTGTGTGTGTGTGTGTGTGTGTGTGTGTGTGTGTGTGCGTGAATGACTGTTTTCTTTTTCCTGTATTTTAACACTGCATTTTGCAGAATGCCTTAATTCTTTAATTGCTATTTCTCTCACAGGAGTGCGTGTGGGAGCTGCGGAAGCTGATTTATGATAACTGCTTTAAACACTGGCAACTAGTAAGTCTTCAGTGGGATTTATTTTTGATTCTTGCATGTTAATTTGGAAGGTCATAGAAAAGAATGGGCCTTTGATAAAAACGGTAGTTTGCTGTTTCTGAGGAAGTTCTCTGGAGGTTGCATTTTTAAATTGAGTATGTGCTTGTATGTACTTTGAAATGATTTGGTGTAATAGTTTTGCTCTCTGTGTGTTTATCTTTACTTTTCGTTTGTTTCAAAGTAATGTTGCTAGTTTAAAGGAAACACCAACCTTCCCACCTGAACGCTGTTGTTAATGCTGGAACGGAATGACTATTCAGTTCTGTTCCACTGAAAAGATGGCAAAAAGACTATATCATAATTAGTCTCACTAATGTCTAATCCTGATTTAACTGAGCCACCAAAACTATGTCTGTTTGCCCCTGACTCGGGTTTGGTGTTTTTGTTTTCTTTATCTTCTATTCAATCTGAAAATGGATTTACTTCTTATGAAACAGATCAGATTTAAATATCCATATTGAAAACTGGCATTTACTATTCAAATTTTTAGGTAAAGTCTTTAAGAAATACATCCATATCTGTAATTTTGTCTTGTTATTGTTAAAGCAAAAGGAAAATAGATTATTTTTAATTAGCCAAACCCAACCCTGACTATCCTAATATGTGCCTTCTGCATATTTTTTTCACCTCTCAGCACACTTACCTATTTTCTCCTATGACTTATGTTACTTATATTTTCCATAGCTGTAACAACTTGTATATAGTAAGTTACTTCAAGAAAGCATTTATCTATGAAGTAGCGGGCAGCAGTAAGATTTCTAGAAAGCACACAGATGGAAAAATAGCCTTGGTTTTTGAACTATAGCATTGTCTTTGGGCTCTTTATTTGTCTCATGACTTCTACCTGATTAGCTTTTAAACTATTAATTTGTCTCTTGACTTTTCAAACACACGAGAGAAAAGAAACACAAAATGTTTTGTTTAGAATTTTCAGTCTAATGCTACTGAGGAAATGTTGTTTTTTTCCTCTCAAGATGTATTAGTAATTCCAGCCAGTGATGCCAGCCAGGCATGGTGCTGTTTTGTTTTCTACCACTTACGTTATTTTGGCCTTTGACAAATTTTCAAAATGCGTATGGCTCAAATCTCCCTTAGGCTTTGGGTGTGTGTTAAGTCTTCTCTTTTTCTTCCCCAGAAAAGGTGTAAGAATTGGGAGTCGCTGACAGTTCAATATGAAGGACAACTTCAGTTTTGCTGCCACCAGCAGAAACATCACCAGCAGTCTTCCTTTTGATAATCTCAATGCAACTGGCACCAATGAGTCTGCCTTTAACTGCTCACACAAACCATCAGATAAGCATTTGGAAGCAATTCCTGTTCTCTACTACATGATTTTTGTGATTGGTTTTGCCGTTAATATTGTTGTGGTCTCACTGTTTTGTTGTCAAAAGGGCCCTAAAAAGGTTTCCAGCATTTACATCTTCAATCTGGCCTTGGCTGACTTACTCCTTTTGGCTACCCTCCCTCTCTGGGCAACCTATTACTCTTATAGATATGACTGGCTCTTTGGACCTGTGATGTGCAAAGTGTTTGGTTCTTTTCTCACCCTGAACATGTTTGCAAGCATTTTTTTTATTACCTGCATGAGTGTTGATAGGTACCAATCGGTTATCTACCCTTTTCTGTCTCAAAGGAGGAATCCCTGGCAAGCATCTTATGTAGTTCCCCTTGTTTGGTGTATGGCTTGTCTGTCTTCATTGCCAACATTTTATTTCCGAGATGTAAGAACCATTGAATACTTAGGTGTGAATGCTTGTATTATGGCTTTCCCACCTGAGAAATATGCTCAGTGGTCTGCTGGGATTGCCTTAATGAAAAATATTCTTGGCTTTATTATTCCTTTGATATTCATAGCAACGTGTTACTTTGGAATCAGAAAACATCTGCTGAAGACCAATAGCTATGGAAAGAACAGAATTACCCGTGACCAAGTCCTGAAGATGGCAGCTGCTGTTGTGTTGGCATTCATCATTTGCTGGCTTCCGTTCCATGTTCTGACCTTCTTGGATGCTCTGTCCTGGATGGGTATCATTAATAGCTGTGAAGTTATAGCAGTCATTGACCTGGCACTTCCTTTTGCCATCCTCCTGGGATTCACCAACAGCTGTGTTAATCCCTTCTTGTATTGTTTTGTTGGAAACCGCTTCCAACAGAAGCTCCGCAGTGTGTTTAGAGTTCCCATTACTTGGCTCCAAGGCAAGAGAGAGACTATGTCTTGCCGAAAAGGCAGTTCTCTTAGAGAAATGGACACCTTTGTGTCTTAAATCTGTTAGTGGGATGCATGTAATCAGCCTAGCCATTGGTTTGAAGGCCCACACAAATGTTCTTTAAGTGGCATCAGTATAATACAATTCTTTGCTTTATCTTATCTTTATTTACTCCCCCCAGAACAGGAAATCAAGTATAGCTATAAATCTTTATACTATGCCAGCTTTCAGTGATAGTGCCTTATTTTGCTGGTCCTTTGGCACCAGATTGTCATGTGTGAGCTATATCTATAATCTAGAAGTATTGGGGGGAATTATCTCAACTTACAATTAACAACAAATTATGAGTGGTGATTTGACATCTCAGATTTCTCCCTGGAAAATGCTGGCATTTCTTAGTGGAGTTTTATGTCCATTTTCATCAGATTTTTTTCTCTTGAACAAGGGCCAATTTTAACTTCTTACACTATCCAACCATATGATATAGCATGAGAGGTGAGCACTGTTTGGCATGATATACTCTTCCATATATGCCATAGGTTGGTAGTGGCTTATTCGGTCTCTAGGTATATAGTTTGCCTTTTAAAGAAATTGTAAGTTGTGTTCCTTTTCCATTTCACTTGATTATAGCTTTTTTACTTACTATACAGCTACACACTGAGTAGATTAGAATGTAGATTAAATCATACTTCTGTATTAGCTTATTCTTGCAGTTATAGAAAGTACACTATTTAGTAAAACATAACTGCAATGAAAAAGTATTTTATTATCAACAAAACTGAATATATACTTTGAAAACTTTTCATCCATTTTGACTATTGTTTAAAGCTTTCTATTCTCTTCTGATGAGTTTTGAATACAACAACAAAACACTGTACTATTACAGTACATAAAGGTCACTTTTTACATTTTTAACCTTTGAACATGGTGCTTTGATATATTCAATGGTGACTTGAGGTTAATTATTCATGCTTTTGTTCTGGGCTGCGTCCCAAAATATCTCTTTGACCCTGAAAAAGGGAGGATTCTTTAATTCTTTAACTTTATAACAAACTGCAAACTGGCATAGGAAAAGGTTATGTCAGAATGGAAGTTTGATGCTCTCTTGGGGGCCAACATACCCAGAAAATGGCAAGTTTGGTGTCCAACAAGGAACTTGTCAGAACAAAGACTCCCTGGGGAGTAGTTTGAATCTGCATTTCTGGGCACAGTTCCAGAATGTATAAGAGTCTGTGAAGGTGTTTTAAATAAAGCCCAGGCCCACAGTGCTCATTCTCAACACGAGCACATCTCTTACATTAGAGTAATATAGTACCTGAAGCTGAGTTACCTAAAGTTTACTCAAACTTCACAATAAATATTAATTCAGAAGTTCAAAATGTTATTCTCAGTCTGCCCCATATTATACCAGGTCACAGAAGGCCTTCCTGGACCGATGCTGACCTATGAGGTAGATTCAAAGTTCTGGGGACTTAACATTTCTGCCAGATTCCAGGCTTTTTAGGTTGAAGAATCCTCTCATACCTGTTCCTTGGTAAACCCTGATTTCATGTATTCATGTTACTTTTTAGTAAAAACAAATAACTAAATATGTAATCAGTTATGACTTTGTGTTTTAAGTAATTTTACACAACATCTCACAAAAATAAAATCCTTACTGGGAGACCATGTGTGTTTCTTATTTTTTTAGCTGTCTCCAGCTTTAGTCGGCTGCCTTCTCTTAGGCAGTAACCTCCGGCAAATCCCCATTCGTATTTCTCAGTTTCAGCTTACATCATTACTCATTTGGGTCAATATGAAACAGGCATATGAAAAGCATATGTCGGAAATGAATTCTGATACCTCCTGGGGGTTCAAATGACAAACTCAGTGTCAACCAAGCAAGCTGTCAGGCACAGCAGTGAAACGTGGGCTTTCGCATGTAGACGATGTCTTGTCAAGATTCAGTTCATGTTAGTTTCTCTACCACAATCATAAATAACTATCAAATCCTTCTCAACCCCTGGGACTTCTCTTAATCCTGTTTGGGATTTTAAAAGACTAGTTTCAG
The DNA here is from genome assembly GCA_028551405.1 of Uromys caudimaculatus. Taxonomy (NCBI): domain Eukaryota; kingdom Metazoa; phylum Chordata; class Mammalia; order Rodentia; family Muridae; genus Uromys; species Uromys caudimaculatus. Next base: position 82,198,950 of record CM052722.1, on the reverse strand, counting down.
GGGCTGGAGAGATGCATCGCTCCATAGTGAAGAGCACTGGCTGTTCTTCCAGAGGATTCAGGTTCAATGATCAGCACCCACATGGCTCCTCACAAGGGTCTGTGACTCCAGTTTCAGGGGACTAACCCCCTCTTCTAGGCTCCATGGACACAAGTCATGCACATGGTGCACAGAAATACATGCAGGCAGAATGCTTCACTTACACAAATGAAATATAATAATAATAATAATAATAATAATAATAATAATAATAATAAAGACTGGCTTCTGCTTCCATAGGAGTCCAGTAGTGAACCCTGAGGGGCATTGTTTTCCTAGTTTTTCTGAGAATTGTGAACTGGACAGATAATGCAAGATTATGTGACTTCTGACTGAAGTGGTTTATGGGTACAAATACCCTCTTTCCTCTTTAAAAATGTAAATGTCAGGTGACCTTTTGAGATGACATGAAAAATTTTATTCTTTCCATTTGTCCATTTCTCAAGATTTCCCCTACAAAGGGACCATTGTGTGACAGGTGCTGTGACAGGTGTGTTATCCCATCTCATTCTCCCAAGGGCTCAGGTATTCTCCATCTAGTCACAAATAAGAAAGTGAGGCTCACACCAACCTGGCAGCATACAGGAGCTGGTCTGAGGTCCCCGACACATACACAGCAGAGGACTGCCTGGTCTGACCTCAGTGAGAGAAGATGCTCCTAACCCTTGAGAGACTTGGGCCCCCAGGGAGGGAGGAGGCCTGGATGGGAGGAACATCATCTTGCAGACCGAGGAGGAGGAATGGGATGAGAAACTGGGAGGGGGGACCAGGAGGGAGGCAATGGCTGGACTGTAAAAAAAATTAAAAGTAATAAATAAAAAAAAGGAAATTGAGGCTCAGATCAGCTCTAACTGATCTCTAAAACAGATCAAATGGGAAAGCCCAGAGAAGTATTTAGTGTCTTAAATATCAGTCCTAAGCTACTAAACAAGTATTTGAAAGACAGTCATGTAGTCTTTTAACCTTCATTCTAAACATAACTGAGTCAATAGTTTCTAGGCAGGTGGCATGTTTGTGCTTAGAAGGAAATTGAGGAGGTCGCTGGATAAGGTCTCTCCCTTGTTCTCCAGTGCTTCCATCTTTTGTCCTAGGCTTCACAGAGCCACATAGAAGAACCAGGTGTGATACATAAAGCAAGGCAGGATTCTCAAACATTTCTTTTGAGGAACAAATAAGTTAATCTGAAGTTTATTTCTCTGATAATAGAATACTTGGGGTTATCAGAGATGTTTCTCTCTTGCAGGCTGCTGACAATACATGTTTTTTACGATGAGAGAGAAATATTAATTCCGCATCATGTTGGACTAAATCAAATCAATTAAATAGCATCTTGTAAAAAAAACAATCCTAATCTGTTTGAGTCTTGCTTCCAAAGAAGACAATGTGAAGTGTGAAGGTAAGCCTATTCTAGTCTGACTCTGTGACACTACCATTGGAGCATGGGTTCCTAACTATCTGATGACCTCACTTCTCAACAAAAGGAAGCCACAAACTTGACAAGATGAAGGAACACACAAGGTGAATGGAGGAAGAAAAGATTGGAAAGAAAACTAAAATACATTTAGTTATTTCGATGATTTCCAGATAAACTGTATTAGCACTGATAATTTATGCAGCATAGCAAACATGCATTAGCCATCACTGAAACCTCATTAGAACCTTGGAGCTGAATTGACAAGCTTGCTTGCATAAACACACCTATTAAAGCATCTTTGGGAAGAGATATTTTTCCTTTTGAAATTTCTCCACTCCAGGATGAGAGAATTCTTTCTAAGATGAGAACTAATTGGCATGTTGTCCTTATTATGCAGTCAGTACTTATTGAAAAATATAACTATCTAAAATGAGCCACATATCTAATCTCCACTAAAAAATGATGAAGATTATAGTAGATAAGATACTACATATATGTACATTTTTTCTTTTAATCTATTATAAATCAAGTATTTTATTCATCAACCTGTGAAATAGTGATTTAATATTTTAAATATTTTGACCCTGTACTTCCATCTGTTTTGCTAGACAATTTTCTTCCTCCATTTAGTTCTTCTGTTCAATAAGGTCCTAAAGCATCAGGGCTTTAAGTAATCCATGATATCACACTTGATTACTGTTGCTCAATGATGGAAAGTGCTGGGAAATACAATCATTTTATTGGTTACATCTATATAGTTGTTGCTGCTACATTTTTAGCAATTGATCCACAGGAGATTAGATGGCTCTGTAGTTTGGTGTAGATTCCTACACCTGCCCACTTAAGTAGCTTGGAAGTGATGTATGCATGAGACACCTGAAAAGCATCTAAGAGAAAGAAAAACGTTTCCTTTTCTTTCTCCTATAACATAAGCACTTATTTACAACTAATGTATGCCACAGTTGATGTGGGCTCAAAACACTTATTTTTTTTAAGCACATCCACAGAGCCAGTAAGAAAGAGCTGAAATCCATCAGAGAGATATACCATGCCAGACACCAGTTTTCTCCTGTCGTTAAGAAACCTCTTCTAGGGCTGGAGAGATGGCTCAGTGGTTAAGAACACTGACTGCTCTTCTGAAGGTTGTGAGTTCAAATCCCAGCAACCACATGGTGGCTCACAATCATCCATAATGAAATCTGATACCTTCTTCTGGGGTGTCTGAAGACAGCTACAGTGTACTTACATATAAGAAATAAATAAATTAAAACAAAACAAAACAACAAACAAACAAAAAAGAACCTCTTCTAAGCAACAAGAGTTAATTTTAAATTTATACTCAAAATACAGAAGTATTAAGGGTAACGTGGCTGATATTGCCCTATTAAAAGTGTGTATTTGGTCTTTTGCCTTCATGATATCTGTACACCACTTGCATGACTGGTCCCCAGAGAAGACAGAAGGTGTTGTTGATCCCCTGGTACTGGAGTTACAGGCAGTTGTGAGCCACCATGTAGGTGCTAGAGGTAGAACCCTAGTTCACTGGGAGAATGGTCAGTGTTCTTTCCTGCTGAGCCATTTCTATAGCCCCTGATGTGTCTTCTTGATGACAGAAGTGGGGGGCCATCTTAACACAGAAGCTATGCAATAAGAACTTGTAGCTTCTTAGGGGAAGGTCTAGTTGTTGATTCCCTCCCTCTTGGAATCCCACACTCCCCTGAACCTTAGATCAACATTTTAATGTGTAGAGGAAATGGTGTGTATGCTGCCACTCTTCTGAAACGATTGAAACCAAATCTAGGATTCAGTCATAATCCTTCCCTTAAAAACAATGAATCCGTTTTGTCCTATTGACAGTGTCCTTTGCCTTACAGAAGCTTTGCAATTTCATGAGGTCCCATTTGTCTATTCTTGATCTTAGAACATAAGCCATTGGTGTTCTGTTCAGGAAATTTTCCCCTGTTCCCATGTGTTCGAGACTTTTCCCCACTTTCTCTTCTATTAGATTCAGTGTATCTGGTTTTGTGTGGAGGTCCTTGATCCACTTGGACTTGAATTTTGTACAGGGAGATAGGAATGGATCACTTTGCATTCTTCTACATGTTGACCGCCAGTTGAACCAACACCATTTGTTGAAAATGCTGTCTTTTTTCCACTGGATGGTTTTAGCTCCTTTGGCAAAGATCAAGTGACTGTAGGTGTGTGGGTTCATTTCTGGTTCTTCAATTCTATTCCATTGATCTGGCTGCCTGTCACTATACCAATACCATGCATGTTTTATCACTATTGCTCTGTAGTACAGCTTGAGGTCAGTGATGGTGATTCCCCCAGATGTTCTTTTATAGTTGAGAATAGTACGTTTACACAATGGAATACTACTCAGCGATTTAAAACAATGACTTCATGAAATTCACAGGCAAATGGATGGAACTTGAAAATATCATCCTGAGTGAGGTAACTCAGTCACAAAAGAACAAACATGATATGTACTCACAGATAAGTGGATATTAGCCCAAAAGTTCAGAATACCCAAGATTTAATTCACAGACCATATGAAGCCTAAGAAGAAGGAAGACCAAAATGTGGATGCTTCAGTGTTTCTTAGAAGGGTGAACAAGATATTCACAGGAGGAAATATTGAGACAAAGTGTGGAACAGAGACTCAAGGAAAGGCCACCCAGAGACTGCCCCACCTGGGGATACATAACTAAGGATAAAATAAATCATAATTTGGGGTCCCAATTGTCTATGTTTGGTAGCATTATAAAAGAAAATTTACCTCCTACCCACCACTACAATTAATCTCCACTTGCATCAAGAGAAAGTCATGTAAGGAGATAGTGAGAAGATTGCCATCTGGTCTGCAAGGTAGAAAGAGAATCTTCACCAGAACAATATGGTGATGGCAGAAAGACCTTGCAATTCCACCTTCCAAAACTGTGAGAAAATAATTTCTGTTTTTTAAGTTGTTTTATCTATGGTATTTTATTAATGTCATTAAAGCAAACTAGTACTTATTTTTGTACTAAAGATGGTACTGGAGGAAAAAAATTCAAAGTTGAGTTTTCTGATTGGTTCAGTGGTTAGGAATCTGACACTCTGAGCTGATTACATTTAGAGAGGCTAATGGCAGTTTCTAGAAACAAAGAGAAGTCTAACAGTCCATGATATGCTATGGATAGTCCTGATCAAACAATTGTAAGCAAGGAGCTCTGTGACTATGTATGTTTTGAACACTGCTGGTAAACTAATGAATATAACAAGTAGGGCTGGTGGCTTTTACTGTATGTAGGCAAAAAGTGGTAAAAGAGATTCGTTTAGTGATTTAGATTCCAAGGCCAAATGCCTGTAAATGTCTATATGTGCCCTCTAAGAGTTCATAGTTTCTTATAGCTTGAGGGCTAAGATTGCCAAAAACTCCCATGCTTTGTCTCCTGGCAGGCAATTATGGATAACAATGCAAGCTGAACTACTATCCATGCAATGTAACTGCTACTAGAGGAAGGACATGGCTTGAAAAATGATGGAATCTTACTGGTTGGAATAGAGATATTTGGTAAGACCATAAAGAAACTGTGAGTGTCAAGCACTGAAATCTTAATGATCTTTTTTGCTGGTGGAAGGTCTCTTTATCGTTAGAGAAAGTGACCTCCTTACTCCCAAGCCATAGCAAATTCCTCATCTCTACTGGTATACACTCCTTCTGCTCATCTCAGAAAATACACCTTGCATGGTTTGTGGACACTGCAAAAACCCTTTGCCAGCCAGATGTCATGTAAACATTACTTAGGCTTTTCAGGACCCACTCCTCCTATTGTTTCTAGACCTATGTACAACTAGACATATGTCTTACTAGTCCCCTTAAGGTTAGGTATAAAATACAATTCCTGAGAAGGTGCATCACCCCTTAAAACAACTACTTAACTTACTTGGGTTTTGCAATCTGTACAAGCAGAAATCAAGAAGCATATGGAAATAGAGATTAAGGGTGTAGGATAATAGTAGAAGGAATATAAACTGTATTAGGCAAAATTTACTGATGTGGTTCACTAACCAGAATCTATTAATTGCTGCAGCTTGGCGAGTTTATTTTTAATTGAATAACTTTAATTTTTGTTTTTCAGACCCTGTTTTTCAGACCCTGTATGATCTATCTTGGAGCGAAATGTAGTAGTTTGTCTTGTTGGTGGGCTGAAAGGTGGCCCAGAGTGAGTAAGATAGAAAGCAGGTCAGGGATTGGGGAGAGGAGGAAGTAAAGGGTAGGGCGTAACCAAAACTAAAGACATGAAGAAGCCATGTAGAAACTTTATTAAGTAATTACTTTAATTACTTTATTAAGTAATTAAAATTACTAAAGAGAAAATAGTGTGAACTGAGGTGTCATGCATAGATGGAAAATGTGAATCCCAGAAGTCAAAGGTTATTATTTGAAAATCCCAGTATTAAATGCGGGAAATCTCCCTAGGAATTGTTAATAAAGAAGATCCCAGAGGCTTCCTCAGACACTACAGGCCTTTGATATTGCTCTTGCTTGACCATTGTAGCTTGATCATAACACTCTATTACTAAGGACTCCACATACTTGGATCACAGGACATGGAGAAATCAAGCTTGACCTGAGCCAGGTGCTTCCTCCTTACTGGTTAGTTTGCATTGTTCTAAAAGGTGCTATGCAGGCTGATGGGAGAGAGAAGTCATCAGCAGTGTGACCCAGCTGGGAATCCTTCAAGCTACAATAATGACTGATCAGGCAAGATGTGCCTTCAGTTACATGACTATTATGGGGATAACCAATCACTTTCTAATTAGAGGTCTGATTTACAGGAGGGAACTCATGGCTAGTTATATAAACCTAGACAAGAGTTTGAAGCTATGGGTGTCATAAACTTGAGGGGGGACCTACTAATATCATTTTTCTAAGTGGATACCTATCGAACTGTGTTCTAAATGCTCACATCTATGTCCACCTACTGATGCTCTTTCAGCCTCTGTCTGAGGAGCTTATTTCAGTGAGTGGTGTTTAATGTAAAGACTCACTGATGGTCAGTGTCCTAATAATAATCAACTGTTGAGTGTTCATTTCTCAATAGGACAAATCTATCACCCCTTCCAGGACTCAAGGGACATTGTGAAGGAGGGGCCAGAAAGAATGTTAGAGTTTCATAACGGGAAAAGGGCCATGAAATGCTGTGTTTCTAGAAGCCTGCAATTACTGTTCTGGGCAATCTAGACCTTGGAATAGAGACAGAAGTCACTGACCCAGGAAATCCAAATTCAATGGAAATAGTTACATCCTAGAAAGGCTTTGGCCAAATGGCAGCGTGTAAGTGCCAAAATCTAGGCGAGCACGCATGATTACCTATGGTGGAGAGTGTGGTCAAACCAACAGTAACAGTAATTGGACTCAGGTAGTCTATGGCAGTGATCATGATGGTCTTACCAAATTCTTACTTTACTGGAAGCATTAAAAACACCTACAACCCCCAAGCAACCTAGAATGGAACCATTTTAGAACAGGAAGGATCTCAGTAGATTGAGCAAACTATGTACTATTAGTCTTTCTCCAGCCTTCTCTGAAGGGACCTATGGCCTTTTACCAGGGTAACTGCATCGAGGAAAGGGAAATAACCAGACCTTTTGGAAACTATTGAATTCTGGCTCTGAACTGAAACTAATTTCATAAGCCCGTAAGTCTCAGTGTAATCTACCCTCAAAATTAAAGTTTATGGAGGTCAAGTTCTCACAGTGGACTCGTGAGTCCCTGAACTCATGCTGCAATTATGGATTCAGAATGCATCATTAGAGAAGATATACTCAGCTGCTGGCAGAGTTTTCACACTGGCTCTCTGATCCGTGGAATGAAGGCTGCTATGATGTAAAGACTATGTACGGGGGCCACTGCATTCCTATGGTGTATGCAGAGATTAGTGCCACCATGAAGAATATGGAATGTGCAAGGGTGCTGATTCCTGCCACATTCTCATATAACTTTTATTTCAGGGCATGTGCCAATGACAGATGGATCTTAGACAATGTGAGTCATTTATTGTAAATTAACCACGGGCTGACTCTAATTGTGGTGCTATAGAAGATGTGGTTTCATTGTTTGAGAAAATTAAGCACATCCTCTGGTGTGTGGTATGAAGCTAATGATTTTGCAAATGTTTTCTTCTATCACTGTAAGTAAGCCTCACAAGAAGCAGTTTGCTTTCAGCTGACACATCCAGCAATACACTTTCACTGTTCTCTCTCAGGGGTATATTAATCATTTTATAAATTTGTTCTCTGGAAAGCCTTGAACAGTACATTATCCATCTACATAAGTGTTATGTATAGCTATAACCTTATCTGTGCATTAAGCCAATAAACACAACAAATGGACACCATACCTGCATGCTTCATTTATTTTTTTTTGTTTTTTTTCCAGCTTTGTATTGGTTCTTTTTGACTTTCACATCAAGCATCCCAATCCAGCATCTGGCCCTCCCCTCCCCTTTGCAACCTCCCCCTCCCACACAAAAGAGAAAAAAATTGTTGTGGAAGCTGTAGTGTGTCACAGTGTGCCCACAGTATACACTCCTCTCCATGCTTTTTTTTTTTTTTTTGCTTACAAATGTTCATTGCGATGACTCATTGGTCTGGTATGAAGCCTCAGGCTTCTGCTAAGCTGAACAGCAGGCAAAAGTCTGGGCCAGTGCTCCTGCACTCATGCCCTTATCATTTCCCATGACCACAGCTCTACTGTGCTGCCCAGGCGAGGTTCAGGGCCCACTCTCCCGTCTGCAGCAGATGCCAGCTCTCCTGCTCTTGTGATCCAGGGACAACTCTTCTGTCTGCTGCAGGTGGTGAGGGTCAAGGGCAGGAGAGGGCCTCTCTCTCTCTTGCCTATGCTACTGCTGCATGGCAGACAAGGTGTGGGGCCAGCTCTCCCATGCTCACACCCTTGATTCTAACTCACCCACACTCTAGTGGAGGCCTAGCACAGGGCCTGCTCGCCTGAGTGCTGCAGCAAGTGAGGAGTAGGGACAGCTCTTCTGCTCTCAGGATGTCATTGGCAAGGGCAAAAGGGAGGGGAGGAGACCTCCCATCACTAATGCCACCAGACGACAGACAAGAGGCAGAGCTCTTTCATGCTCTTGTTCGGCTCACCTGAAACAGCCACATCCAGGGTCAGCTATAACATGCTGCCCAGGTGAGGTACAGGGGCTGCTTTTCTGAGTTCCACAGTAAGAGAGGGGCGAAGCCAGCTCTCCTGCTCTGAGGACCTGGGGCCAGCTCTCCTGCCTACCATAGGTGGCAAAGGGAGGGGAGCATCTTTTTCTCGTTGATGTCAAGGTATTACAGACAAGTGGCAGGGTCAACTCTCTCACACTCATACCCTTAGGGCTGGCTTATCCATGTCCCCACCACCAGGGTCAACTGGACTGTGCCGCCCAGGCATGGTGCAAGGCCCCGCTCTCTTGAGTATTACAACTGGTGAGGGGAAGGACCAGCTCTCCCGCTCTCATGACCCCAGGGCCACGTCTCCCACCTGACACAGGTAGTGAGAGGCGAGGGGCAGGGGGCAAGGGGCAAGGGGCAAGGAGGGCATTTCTCCCTCATCCATGCCACTACTCATCAGGTGAGTGGCAGGGCCAGCTCTCCCATGTTTATACTCACACAGCAGGCTCACCCACAACTCCCTCAAAGTGTTGGGCCACTCTCCTGAGTCTTGCAGCTGGCTAGGGGCAGGGTCAACTCTCCTGCTATCCTGCCCCCAGGGCCAGCTCTCCCATGATGTTCAGGTGAGGGGTGGGGCCAGTTCTGCACAGTCTTCACATAGCAACATGTTCCTGGGCAGCAGCCCAGAGCAAGGATGCCCTCTTGGCCTTTGGTTGCAATAGACCACTGTTGCTGCAGGCCCATGGACCCAGACGTGACCCCCAGTGACATCACAGGCCAGGACCCCACCATGGTCCCAAGTTACATTGCTAGCTATTCACATCAGGCTGTTCCTTACTACCTTCCAGTCTCCAGCTGTACCTCTCTTCTTTGTTTCTCTTTTCCTTCAATTTCTCCATCACTTACTTGCTCCTCTTAGTGTTTCCTGGGGTCCCTGAGTGTTGGGGGCCACCTCAGGTGTGGTCTCAGGAGTACTAAGACTTACTCATGCATTGTAACACTGGGCAGGGGTCATCTTGGGCATAGTTTGTCCCTACAGGACTGTACGGCACTGGACTGGTGGTCATCTCAGGCTCACTTCTTGTCTAGGCCCCCGGCACTGTACCAGTGGTCGTCTCGGGCTCGCTTTTTTCAGGGAATGTTAGGCTATTGATCATTCAGCTGTTCACAGGTCAGAACACTGAGCAAAGACACAGCCTCTCTCTTCTGCCACCTACTGACACACATGCGCTTCAGCAGTCACACCTGCAACACCTCTAGGGCACTTGTTTGTCTTTTTTTTTTTTTTTCTTTTATTGGATATTTTCTTTATTTACATTTCAAATGTTTTCCCCTTTCCAGGGTCTCCCCTCCAGAAACCCCCATCCCATCTCCCTCCCCCTGCCTCTATGAGGGTGCTCCCCCACCTACCCACTCTTGCCTTCCCGCCCTGGCATTCCCCTACACTGGGGCATCAAACCACAACAGGACCAACTCTGGCTGTCCTGGAACTCACTCAGTAGACCAGGCTGGCTTAGAACTCACAAAAATTCACCTGCTTCTGTCACCTGAGTGCTGGGATTAAAGGCATGCACCACCAACACCCTACTTAGTGCTCACATTGTCTTATAATATTATATTTTATCTTATAGATATGTCCTGGTTTTGCTTTAAAAACAAGTATTCTCTAAAATACACTGGCAAGGCAATGAGAAAAACTACAGACATAAAGAAAATACTGGCAAAAGATATTTCTGATAAAGAACTGCTATAAAGTGTACAAAAAAAAGTCTAAAAGTCAACACTACGAAAATGAAAACTCCATCGATTGAGGTCAGTAGGGGACTGGAATTAAAGCAGTAAGAAACACACACATTTGCAGCCAATAGGTGTCAAATCATATACTGGAGCAAGGATAGACTTAAAAGATGCTGGTAAAACATGATAGGAACATACAGGAGCCTGAAATTTGGCCCCATCCTTCACTGTATAAAAACAAACTGAAAATGACTCAAAGGCCTTAATGTAACACCCACAACTCTGAAAGCACTAAAGGAAGTGTGGAGGAAATACTTCAGGGTGTGGCATAGTTAAGACATTTCTGAAAAGCTCTTCAAAATCTCAGTTTTTAAAAATCAAAAATTGCCTCAACCATATGGCTATGTAAATAAGACCTGAACAATGTCATACCAATAGACATGGTAATGTAGAAGAGAGAAATTTCACACACAATAATAAAGGCAAAAAGGCCATGAATTTGAGAGGGAGAGAGGGGTGACATGAAAGGGGCTGGAAGAAGGAGGGATAATATAATTTTATTCTACTTTTAAAAGATTGCAAAAACAAGGAAATATTTATCTAAGAACCAGGAAGTGAGCTGCCACCAAACAGTGAATCTGCTGGCAGCTTGATCTTGTACTTCTGTAAGAAATAAAAGTTTCATTTATTAAAATAATCCCACAAAAATTGGAAAAATGGGATTATTTAAAACTAAAATGCTTCTGTACAGCAAGGGAAATAGTCAACAAAATAATGAGAAAATAAACAAGGTAAGAGGAAACACTTGGTAGATAGTCATCTTATAGGTGATGAATATTTAAAAATATATATGAATAAGATGTGTCACCAGGGAAAGGTACTTGTAGCATAAACCTAATGGTCTGAATTTGATCTCCAAAATTGAAGTAGAGGTGGAAGGAAAGAACTGACTCCAGAAAGTTGTCCTCTGACTTCCATACAAGATCTATGACACATGCATCCTCCATTACACACACACACACGCACACGCACACGCACACACACACACACACACACACAATCATAACTGAAAGGTCACTTAGCAATAAAAACTCCAAATAATCCCATCAGGAACTGAACAAATGATGTAAACAAACACCTCTCAAACACTTAAAGCCACTTTGAATTAGAAAGTTACAAAATTAGGCTAATGTTGGGGACACTATACTAGAAAAAATATTCAGAGAGCACATAAACAAAAATGTTCAATATTATGTCATTAGATAAGTGTAAATTGAAATGAAAGTCCACTTCACACAGATGACAATAGCAAAATCCAAAACAATGCCAACATTAGGTACTGGCAAGAATGTGGAAGGTGGAACAAAATGAGCTGTCTTTCACTCTTTGTTGCAATGTAAAATGGTCTAGCCGAAGGGATTTCTTGAGTTGCTATTATGTTTGCTGGAAAGAATATATGAATGTCCACTCAGATAAAACGGTCAGGAGCATGTTGCTAAAAATCCACAAATAGAAATTTTTTATCAAATATCTATAATCCAGGCTTCAATTTACTCTATTTTCTAAATGAATTTGTTTTTCTAGTCAAAAAGGTCAAAAAGTATTCTACAATGTTTTAACTACATTGTGTGTGTGTGTGTGTGTGTGTGTGTGTGTGTGTGTGTGTGTGTGTGTGTATGTGTACAAATGTGCCACAGCATGTGTGGGAGGTTAGAGAACAACTTGCAAGTGTTAGTTGCTTCCACCATTGGCTCCTACAGATGGAACTGAAACTTAGGCCACCCGGGTTGGCGGCAAGCATCTTTCCATGCTAAGCCATCCTACCAATCCTAGACAATGCTTTCTAACAGATATCCTTCAACCAGGTGCTGTTGATTTCTACCATGGAAAATAAACTCCATTTTCACACTTTTCTTGATTAATTCAATGTTTAAAAAATTATGATGGTAGTGATTCAGCATGTCACATTTCCATAGGGCTTAAGACACATAATAAAGTACAGAGACAGACAGATGGACAAACCTCACTCACATGCTTGTGAGAAACAAATCTTAAGAAAAAAATTCTTATTACATGGGATACAATATAATTTTTAAAATTCAAAAATTCTATTCAGCTGAAATATTGGTTGCCATGTACAGAATGAATTTTATAAATGTACTTTTCTGAAAATTACATTTATAAATATATGATAAAAGATACTCAGAAATTAGGATAGAGCTTAGTGTAGTGGTGCATGCCTGTAATACAGCACAGGGGAAGGTTGGATACAATACTGGCAGTTCAAGGCCAGCCCGTGTAACAGGGACCCTGCGTCAATAAAAATTAAAAATAAAGTAAAAATAATCACAGATAAAAAGGAAGTTAGGTTAGGGTGTAAATTCTTTCCGTATATCACAACTAAAAGAGAGAAATCTCATCGGAGTAATACAATAGGGCAGACAGCAAAGGTTTTAGTCCTAGATAATTTCTTGAACATCTCTCTTACTAGGCTTTTCTAACAGCTCGGTGAAATTAAAGAATGGAACAAAAGCATAAAATCAAATAAATCTGGAAATTAAGAAGGCGTGACACTGGTAGAAAAGGCCTGTGAGGACTAGATGGAAGGTATGATGTCTGGAGAAATTGATGAATGAGTTAATTACATAGGCATGACAGATCCAGTAATCACCAAGAATGGGACAGACAGACCTGCTAGAGATATCTGTCCCAAGAACTCTGAACAAATACAAGATTAAAAATGGTAGGGAAAAGAGATCACAAATAATGGGCCAATCACTTAATTTTGGAGTGGATCACTGGCAAATCCAGGTCCTTAGAGGAAACTAATTCAGAAGTTTCCCTAGAGGTGAATGTCACAATCATACACCTCCACAAATTGCAAGAATATACATGTCTAAGAATTCATGTTAATATCAGAGACATGTAGAAGTGGAAACTTAAGGGTTCTTTGGAAAGTCGGTTGGATGGTGTTTTGCTTGGGCAAACACATGAAAGAATGTTTTGTTAAAGTGGACACAGGTGTGAAAGGCTAAGGCAGACTCGTGAAGGAATGTTTCGCTGAAGCAGACACAGGAGAGAGGATGTTCTGCTAAAGCAAGCATGGGAAAGGACACGTGATAAAAGATTCTTTGCTAAGGACACACGTGTATTGTTCCCCCTTACACTGTGTAGTTGAGCTGCATTTGTCGGGAGTCCATAGAGAGAAACACACCAAAAAACTTCTGGTGGTGTACTGCAGTTAGTTGTCACTTCCAAGGACTCGAGCTGATTGGATACACATGCTGAGTCAAGAGCCATGCTGAGGCAAGGTGTCAGGAGCCAAACCCATGAAATTACCCGTTGTCAGTTAAGGTGCAAGGTTAGAAAGGACAGGGCGTTTATGGTCATGGGTCCCAGGAATTGAAAGAACATCTGGTATTTCCTGAAAACCTGTTACTGTAGTGGGTTGCCTTGGGCCATGTGTAACCTTCCTGCCTGCCTGTCTTTTTAAGCTGCTGTCCTGAAATAAACTTCGAGAGCTTGATCAGAATGCACGATTTGCTCTCCTTCCTTGCTGTCTCTTGTCCACAATTCATCCTCCCCTCCTTCGGTCCATGTTGATGACCCTGCGGGCCGGGGCAGTGAGGGATGTGAAAGTCATGTGATGTTTGAAGGGTATAAATAGGACTACACGGAGTGACAGGGAGCTTGGCTTGCTGGTACAGCTTAGCTGTGCAACGCTTGTGGGTCTTGAACCTTCACCGATCTTTGCTTCTCTGACAGAGGCACACCTGAGAATTTCTCCTAGTGTTCCTGTTGGTCCCTCCTGCTGCCTTGAGCTGAGGCTGAGGCCTGGCTGTCTCTGCTAGGTCATGCCACCGCTGTTGCTAACCCAACTCAACCAAACTGAACTGCTGATGTATCCCTGAGCTGTTTGTGCATGGATCAAGCTACCACTACCTGCTAACCTGTGAACTGAACTGCTGATTTCCAGACAACACAGAAGGGAGTTGTTCCAAAGAAACTTTCTAAACAGGTCCACTTCCCCTGTATCCTTTCTTTTCTACTACCTCTGATGGGTGGTGGGTTACAAGGAAGGTCAAGGCATTTAAGAACCATCATTAAAAATAGGACTTGAAAAAATTAAAGTCAAAACATGTTGTTGTAGGTAATGCTTGAGAGTCAAATGAAAGAGAAGGTCTCAGGCAACAAAACAAACTACATCTATGCTGCTTCCAAAAGCTATAGGTTATTACATTAGAATCTTAGTTTCACAAGGTTGTTCCTCCTGCCTCCTATGTGTTGTTCATCAGGGGGGATTCCCTGATGTCATCAAAACTATATAGACAATTGCCTATGTTCATAGATGCCTACCAGAATTAGATGCAAAGTCTACTGATGAAGATATCAGATGCTCTGGTTGCAAGAATTGGGTTAGATGCTTCCTTCCCTTTGTCTAGAACTTGTCGTACTTGAAGGTACTATCTAGGTGTCTTGGAAAGCATAGTCTTCACTGTAGATGCTGTGTGCCACGTTACAGGTTCATCAAGCAAGATGTGTCCACTTGCACAGCGGTGCCGGCATGTTATGGGGTAACAAATTCTGATGGTTAATTTTGATTTTCACCTTGATAGAATAACTCAGAAGGGAGTTTCAGTAAGGGATGGTCTAGATTAGGGTAGCCTAACAGCATGCCTGTGAAGTAGTCCAGAAGAAGGTATTGAATCCTTCTGGAGCTGGAGTTATATGTGGTTGTGCAGCTGGGACCAGAACTCATATCCTCTGCAAGAGAGTAAATGCTCTTAATTGCTGAGCCATCTCTCCAGCCCCTCTTCCAAAGTCTTACACACTATGGTGTCTTAGGTGCTATTTTATTGTTGTGAAGGAATACCATGACCAAGGTCATGCTTATGAAAGAAAACATTTAATTTGGGCCTTGCTTACAGTTTCAGAGGGTTAGTTCATGATCACCATGGCAGAAAGCATGGGGACAGGCAAGCAGGTATGAGGCTGAGGGCTTTGCATCCTGATCTTCAGGGAGCAGGAAAAAAGAGCTGGCCTGGCATAAGATTTTGAAACCCCAAACCCACTCCCAATGATACACTTCCTCCAACAAGGGAATACCCCCCAATCCTTCCCAAACAGTTCCACCCAGTGGGAACCAAACACTCAACTGAGGGGCATTCTCATAGAACCACCACAATGGAAATGGAGAGACTATTTGATATCTCATTATATGAAGCCTACATTACACTGACAGCAAGGTCAGACAAAGATACTACTAGGAGAAGAAATCCATACTCCAGTATTCCTGGGGAGTGCTGATGCAAGAGTCCTAAGCCTAAGACAAGCAATCTTAATTTACTAGTTGCCAGTAACTAGCACATTAGAAGGAGTATAGCATGTAATCACATTTTACCCAGCACTGCAATGGTTTCTATCCCATGGATATAAATCAACATAGCAGAGTAACTATCAGAATATAGGGAAAATATATAAACATTTCAAGAGCAGCAGAAAAAAAATGACAAAACAGTAATGCCTCACCATGAAAAACACAGAAACATAAAAACTTGTATGTAAAAAGTCTGTAGCTGAAAATTTTTCTTCAAAGATCAGGTACAAGGCAATGATAAAAATTTTGCTGTGTACATTCAACATAGGGCTGGAATAATGATAATAATCAACATAATTACACAGCAAAAAGAAATAAAAAATAAAAGCTGTTCAAATTGGAAAATAAGGAATAAAATTATCAGGTTTTGAATATAACATGGTTTTGTATATTGAAAACTCTAAAGACTTCATAAAAACACTACTACTAATAAACAGATTCCTCAAACTTAGAGGATATAAAATCAACATTTAAAATTAGTATTGTTACTTGAGGCTAATGAGGAATGATCTTAATAAAAATGCAGACAACAACTTCTTTTATTAAGATCATTACAAAGAAAAAATTCCTAGAAATAAAATGAACCAAAGATTCAAAAAGAACATTAGCTCACTAACAACTATAATACATTACTGAAGGAATTTAATAACGATGAATATGAATACCCAAAAATGAAAGCACATCTTGTCATAGGTTGGCTCTCTTAATGTTGTTAAAATATACATTATTTTCCCCCAACATAATCATTAAATTCAAGGAACTCTCTATAAAGTCTCATTGATGATTTTTCAGAACTAGAAAATATTAGAAAATTAATGTGTCTTGGTTACTTTTCTATTGCTGTGAAAAATAACAAGACCAAGTCAACTTATAAAAGAAAGCATTTAATTGGGCTTATGATTTCAGAAGCTTAGTGTTCATTATGGTGGAGCAAAGGCATAGCAACAGGAATATCTGAGAGATCACATTTCAATTTTTGAGTACAAGGCAGAGCAAAAAGCACTGGCAATGACAGGAATCTTTGAAACATCAAAATCCACCCTCAGTGATACATTTTATCCAATAAAGCCATGCCACCAATCCGTCCCACACAGTTCCACCAATTGGGGACAAAAATATTCAAATATAGGAGCTATGAGGGCTATTCTCATTCAAAGTACCACAATATGTAATCTCAAATAACGCTAAATAACCAAAAGAATAAAAAAAGACCAAGTTAAAGGGCACACATTTCCTTACCTCGAAACCTATTACAAAGTTATAGTACTCAAAACAGTATAATGGTGGCATAAAAGAGACATGTCAAACAATGTAATAGAATAAATACCTCAAAATAAACCCATACATAACAACTGACCTTCTTTTCAGTAGGGATTCTAAATACACATAACAAGGAAGCTGAACACTTCAACAAGGAGTGCAGGGGCAATGTATGCATATATACATATATGCAAAATAACGAATTGCACTTTTTAAATAATATGTATGATTACTTAAAGGCTGATGAGAATGGCATCCGCCCTTAACCCTGATGGTCTGAGTTTGATCACTGGAATTGTTATTGAGAATTCCTGGAAAGAAGTTTGCTTGTAGCGACTGATGGATTCAAACTGCAGCAATGTGGAAACGTTGGAATGTAACAAGTGTTGAGGCTGATTACCTCTTCTGAGCTAACTTCACCCTCCTGAATAAACATCCTTGTCCTCTGTATCAGAAGTAACATCTATAAACTTAGCAGACCACAAGCTCCTACTACCTCCCAAACTAAGAATGTTATTAGCTGTCTTTGAGGCTTATAGAATTAGCTTCCCTGGCTTACTGTACCTGCCTCTCTGATGTACTCACAATGCATTTTAAACTTCATTGATTTATGATTTTCTTTGTCCTGTAAAACCATAAAAACTTCACAAAACAGTTTCCACTATGGAACATGAAATGCAGTAACTTAAATCTATGTGCCTGGTACATAGTCATTCAAATTTGCCTCCAAAATAAAATAACTCTTATTCTTTTAAAGGTGAGAACTGCATTTTGGTTTTTGATTTGTTATGTGCATAGGAACCACATGATCAAAGGAGAAAAAAAAATAATGCCTGCAAGTTTTCATCTGACAATGGGGACTGTACCAAACTCAAAAGCTTCTATATAACAAAAGAAAACATCTAGTCAGTAGGAGAAATATTTGCAAAGTGTATGCCTAATGAAGTGTTAATTCTGCCAACATTTAAGAAATGAAACAGAGAAGCAAGAAAAGAAGAAACCTAATGAAAATAGAAAAAAATCACAGTATCTATCAATGCTTGGTTGAATGGATGAGCAAAATATGTCTATTTATACAGTGTATTACTTTTTAGACTTAAAAAGGATAATTCTTTAATTTGCAATAATGTGGATGAAGCTGGAGGACATTATGCATAGTGAAATAAGGCAGGCATGAGAAGAGAAATATAGCCTGATCTTCTTTCTATGTGGAATTTAAAAAAAGTAGAATGCTGGTTATCAGGAGACAGATGGATCGAGGTTAGGTGAGATGTTGGACAAAGCAGACATATTTCATTTAAACATGAGGAATAAGTTCAGGAGATCCATAGCACCACATGGTGACTCTACTTATTGATATACTCAATGATTGCTACGAGAATAGATTGCAGTGGTCTCACCACTCAATGAACATATAAAGTTATGAATATATTAATGGGTTTATTTAGCCATTCTACAATGCATAGGTACAGTAAAATATAACCTGTAAGTCATGAAAACATACCAATTTTATTTGTCAGCTAGAGTCAGTACAAATAAAAAATGGGGGAACCTCAGCTTGGGCCACAGGGCTCCACAGCTAATTAACGCTGGGACAAAGATCCCTCTCAGGAGATCGCAAGAGCCAGGAGAGGGCCAAAGACATGCCCCACAGCTCACCAGGTACTGCCCCGAACCCGCAAGACACAGGAACCGAGGTAGGCGGGCTTAGAAACCCCCCTGGATCCCAAAAGCGGGCGGCTGAGGCAGGAAACTTTTGCCTGGGACACTAGGATTCCATAGTCAAGCAGCTCCGGGAGAAAATACTCTCTCCCAGGAACGCGGAAAAGCCCCGAGTTGGGGCAACACGAGCC
>CM052722.1:82161966-82179609 GCA_028551405.1 Uromys caudimaculatus | reverse complement strand
CTTGAAGGGCTGAGAAGCACCTAAAGAAATGTTCAACATCCTTAGTCGTCAGGGAAATGCAAATCAAAACAACCCTGAGATTCTACCTCATACCAGTCAGAATGGCTAAGATCAAAAACTCAGGTGACAGCAGATGCTGGTGAGGATGTGGAGAAAAAGGAAAACTCCTCCATTGCTGGTGGGATTGCAAGCTGGTACAACCACTCTGGAAATCAGTTTGGTAGACCCTCAGAAAAATGGACATAATACTACCTGAGGACCCAGCTACTACACTCATAGGCATATACCCAGAAGATACTCCAACATGTAATAAAGACACATGCTCCACTATGTTCATAGCAGCCATATTTATAATAGCCAGAAGTTGGAAACAACCCAGATGTCCCTCATCAGAGGAATGGATACAGAAAATGTGGTACATTTATACAATAGAATACTACTCAGCTATTAAAAACAATGACTTCATGAAATTTGCAGGCAAATGGATGGAACTTGAAAATATCATCCTGAGTGAGGTAACTCAGTCACAAAAGAATGAACATGGTATGTACTCGCTGATAAGTGGATATTAGCCCAAAAGTTAAGAATACCCACCAATCAATTTACAGCAACCAATGGACATAGCATAGGGTCTCAGATGGAGGAGTTGGAGAAGGGACTGAAGGAGCTCAGGGAGTTTGCAGCCCCATGGAGGGAGCAACAGTATCAACCGGCCTGACCCCTGGTGCTCTCAGAGACTGGACCACCAACCAAAGAATACACATGGAGGGACCCATGGTGCTGGCCACATATGTGGCAGAGGAGGGTCTTGTTGGCCATCAGTAGTAGGAGAGGCCCTTGGGCTGATGGTGTTAGAGGCCACAGTAGAGGGGAATGCCAGGGAGAGAAGACCGGAGTCGGTGGGTAGGTGGTTGGATGGGAGAATATCCTCATAGAGACAGGGGGAGGGGGGATGGGATGGGGATTTCCAAAGGGAAGACCTGGAAAAGGGAAAACATTTGAAATGTAAATAATGTATCAAAAAAAAAAGAAATGTGGAAGAAAAGATTTTTATGGGTGTAAAAAGTGAGAGTCATGAAATCTCTGGTGAGGTAGAGATTAAATCCCACCAATTTACAATAAATTTACAAAACTATAAGTAGCTATCTTTGAAAACTAACAATTAGAAAGTACAACTAAATGAAAAAAATCATTTAGAGAAAGTACAAAAAACAAGGCACAACAGTAAACGAAATAGAACCAAGGCATACATCCTAGCCAACACACAAAGATCATAAGCCTGTTTCTGCCTGCACTCTGTGTTTGTTTTTAAGGAGTTGAGGGATCTCTCCAAGGTTTCTAGAGCTGCACTTTGGTCAGGTTTAGTCCTGGAGAGGATTGAGAAGCATTTGAGTTGAATCTAGGCTTGGTGACAGCACCCTGAGATGTGAGCTTAACAGGCACTGATCTCACTGAGTGAGAGGCCAGGCTAGAGCCTCATATGCTGACCTCATCCGGTTAGCGGGAGGATTCAAGCATCTCATATGTTGACCTCAACCCCTGGTATGTTAGAGTTCAGGTTTGTTTTGTTTTTGTTTTTGTTTTTGTTTTTGTTTTTGTTTTTGTTTTGTTTTGTTTTGTTTTGTTTCATTTTTTTCGAGACAGGGTTTCTCTGTGTAGCCCTGGCTGTCCTGGAACTCACTCTGTAGACCAGGCTGGCCTCGAACTCAGAAATCCACCTGCCTCTGCCTCCCAAGTGCTGGGATTAAAGGCATGTGCCACCACTGCCTGGCTCTAGAGTTCAGTTTTTAAAGGTATACATTATAGTTGCTTTATTGCAGTTGTATATATAAATTCATTTGTGTTGATATTTTAGTAATACTAACAATGACTGTGTTAATGAGAGGAACAATTTCATGGATATAGCCTATTAGAGACTAAAAGGCATGGCATATGCATCATTGGGTATCATTGAAGCTTTATAGGCACATTTGAGGCACAAATTTGAATGAGTATCACTTTATAGACAATTGTCAATTGGACCAAAATCACTCAATCATGTCTGCTTGTCTCAAGGAATGACAGCCTTAGAGTCCATGCTTCACCTTCTTGGATGAGTTTGGCTGTACTCATTCTCCTCTATGGATATTTTGCTGTGATAATTATTTTTTACCATGTGCTTTCCATTCCTTTGTTTTAAGACATCAAAGACTCCTGTGATCTTGACTTACAAAGATCCCAGAATTATAGATTTCTCTTCAGACTGCTTTAGCCCATTATTTTATTTTCCATAAATACAAACTTTTATTTCCTGTGTCTTAAAATGGTTTTTTGTATGTGTTCTTTCTCGAGAAGTATTCTACATTAAAACTACAAACCTATTTTCCTCATTCTTTGGCAATCATCCCTGACACAGAGGTTTCTCTTCAGAAACCACAGTAAACACTGACAACATTGGAGAATTCAGAATGTTAAGGAAGGGGATAGGAGGCTTATGGAGAGCAATTTCTTGTATTGGTTCTAAAGATCCACTTTTCTTCATCATAACAGCAACAGCACAAATACTTTATACAATTTTTTTTAATGCTGTCACATTTTCTTCCCTAATCTTTACAAAAACAAAGTAAAAGGCACAGAAACATCTTGATTTTTATGTGGAAACTGAAACTCAAAAATAATTGAGTGAGTTGGTCAAGATCTAATGCCCAGTAAACATCATAATTGTGCAGTAAGCATTTTACCCATTGAGCCATCTCCTCTCCCCTCTTCCCCCCAGCCTTAAGTTAGACATTTTGTACACCACATGTAAAAAGTGGAAAGACCAAGGTGGATTAGGTAATGGGTAGCAGGCCTAGAATTTGAAGCCGGGGTGGTTTGGACATAAAAATCATGGTCTTTTCAATAAATGAAAAGGATAAATGAATACAGAAAACATCATACTGTCTAATAATCAAATAACTATCCATTAAAGCCTTGAAGCAGGGGATTTCTTTTTTGGTTTTCAACTACATAGTTGAAAGTTACAGACCAAACTGATGGTGTTTTACTCATCAAAAACAACATGACCTTGCTTAACTCTATTATTACCAGCAAAGTACTACTGGTAATAACTGATATTAGAATGATAATTCAACAGAAGCAAACAAACAAACAAATGCATGAGGAAAGCCACTGTAGCATAACATATAATAGCAAAAACTGGAAAATCTGGTCCCGGAGAAATGGTTGGCAATTAAAAGCATTTGCTGCCCTTGCAGAAGAACCAAGTTCAGTTCCAAGCACCAGAAGCAGCTGTCACACCGAATCCATGGCACCAGGCACATATATGGTCACATGCATGCATATAGGCCAAACATGGATACGTATAAATAAATACTAAAAATTAATTAGAAAATTAACAGTTGTCAATATTACATTATAAATTCAACAAAATAGGACTCCTGATAAATCAATAAACTGCATCCTACCAAACAACTAATTTTATTTACTACAGTTAGGTACCTCATAAAAGCCCAAAACACTAAAAAAGGCAAAACAAAAACTGTCAGAATTGGTGGAAATGTTTAAATATTTAGTTAAAATAGCATAAACAAAAGTTAGGCCTACTAAGCAACCATTTGGAAAGATAAGAGTAAATCAAATTGGACCACTAATTTAAAAAAAATCCTAGATGAACCAAAAACTAAAATATTAATAGGAAAACACTAAACAAACACCTTCTTAAGTATAATGCAAAAATATTATCATTCAAAAGACTTAAATTTTTTTTTAAATTCTGCATGGCAATAAAATACTTAAAGGAAAGCAACAGACTGAATGATAATAGTGGCACATGCATTTAATTCCATCACTCAGGAAGCAAACAGATGGATCATCATGAATTCGAGGCCAGCCTGGGCTACACAGTGAGTTGCAGGCCAAACAAGGCTAAATAGGCACTGATGTGTTTATAAAAATATATAGACATATATATGTTATATGGGGTTGTGGAGAGGTAGGTGTGTGGGAAGGATGTGCTCAGTAGGCCCATGCCGAGGCATCCCTTCTCCCAGAGGGACCAGACACACGCGAAGGTATAGTATAAAAAAGAGTTTTTTTAGGGCATGGGGAGGGGAGTTAAGAGGGTAGTAGAGGCAGAGAAAGGCAGAGAGAGGAAGAGAGTAGAGAAGTAGAGAGATGGAGGCTGGCCATGACCACATGGAGAGAGGGAGGAAGGGAATGGGGAGAGGAAAGAGGCAAGAGATGTAAGAGAGAGGCAAGAGAAAGAGATGAGAGAGGAGGGGCAAGCGGCCCCTTTAATAGTGGGCCAGGCCCACCTGGCTGTTGCCAGGCAACTGTGGGGTGGAGTTTAGACAGTATGCTAACAGGCACTGGCTGCCTCACAGAGAGAAAGAGAGAGAGAGAGAGAGAGAGAGAGAGAGAGAGAGAGAGAGAGAGAGAGAGAGAGAGAGAGATTATAATAAATAATAATAATAGTACTAAGAAGAAGAAGAATACAGTAAAAGAATAGTTTGGAAAAATGAATGTAGCTAATGCATTGACAGTTAGTTATGAAATCTATTGCTTACACAGGAGCTGGAAGGAGGCCCCTGGCACATATGTAGCAGACGTGCAGCTCAGTCTCCATGGCTCCTTGTCTGACATCATTGGGAGAGGGTGGGCCTAATTCTACAGAGACTTGATGTGCCAGGGTAGGGGGATATACAGGGGGGTCCGCCCTCTCAGAGGAGAAGGGGAAGAAAGAGGGAGGAAGGGACTCTGTGAGAGGGGACCAGGAGGGAAGCATAATTTAAATATATTTAAACGTAATTTAAATCATAAAAGCAAAACAAAAAATTTATTACTTTGTAAACAACATGTTTTAAAATTAGTAAATAATTTGAAAATACAATTAGTAAAAATAAGTTCTTAACACAAAAATGTCCAAAAATCACTAATAATAATAACAACAACAACATAAAGGAAATGTTAAGAATAATGTTAAAACAAAACATGGGGCTGATATAATAAAATTCAAAGAAAAAATTTTTAAGTCAATTAAATCTAAAATGATCAGATTCACTTCTTATTGGTATACAAATCAAAAGTATAATAAGATATCATTTGTCAGCCACCATATTAATAAAGGACTTTTAAATGTTTAATAATATAATTCATTGGTAAAAAAAAATTGGAAACAAGCACTGAAAGACATTGCTGGTGAGAAGACAAATTGATGAAATCGGTTTTATTGCAGAAGCTTTGCTGGGCCAAGGTGGTGCATACCTTTGATTGCAGCATTCAGGAGGCAGAAGCAGGCATATCTCTGTGAGTTTGAGGCCAGCCTGGTCTACAGAATGAGATCCGGGATAGCCATGGCTACACAGAGAAACTCTGCCTCAAATAAATAAATAAATAAATAAATAAAATAATTTTAAGTACAGGAGTTTTAACAATGATTTCTACAGCCCTTTGCTCTAACCATTTATTTTTCAAGATCCCTCAGTGAATATTTAAGAATACACTTTATTTCTGGAAAGGACAAGAAGAAAGAAAACATATTGAAACACAGCACAGGTTTCTGTTCTTAGTAAAAAATAAATTCACATACTTTACCCTAGGGATTTAACATACAGCCTGATTGACCTGCAGAAGGGGTCATAGACATCTTCTAGTTACCCAGTTAGTGTGCGGTAGATATGTGTGTGTGTGTGTGTGTGTGTATGTGTGTGTGTGTGTGTCTGTGTCTGTGTGATGTATAATGAGTGTATGTAGCCACAGCATGTGCCCCAGTGGGCACATGGTACTCAGAGAACAAGTTTGTGAAGTTATTTTTCTTCTTCAATCTTGCCATGGGTTCTGGGGATCAAATGCAGGTCATCTTCAGGCTTGCATCCTGTCAGAATACAACCACCTTTGCCTGTGGAGCCATCTCACTAGCCTCACAATCATTTTTTAAATTGTTACAAAATACACATAAAATAAACTTTACCATGTGAGCAATACATGGTGCTGACAAATCCATGTATTATGTGCATTACACTGAAAATCTTCATACAGAAATGCCTTCCAAAGAATTAGCACCCTTCTGAAGGAAACTTGTAACAATAACAAGCTCTAAGGAGTAGCAGTCCTGGATAAAAGAACAAGGCAAGAGAAAATTTTCTAAAGATTGTTTTTGAGCCTCATTATAATGATTTGTCATGTTGACATGTGAGACGCTGCATGAACATGGAAACAATTAATTTTTAATCATGTTTAAGACATGATATTCCTTACCATCCCCTCCTTTTCACATTCCCACACAAAATCACCAGTGTCAGGATAGTCATTCTGATGAAACCATCAAAATTCTGAATCTACACTCCAAAATTTCGTGACTTATAAACTCCAGCAATTCCCAATGGACAATGTAATTGCAATTATGTACAGAGTTCCACATAGAGAAAATGCATTACAATTAGAGAACTGTCTTGTGCAAGATTTTCCAGCAACTTGGCCGGTACATTAAAAAATGTACCTTCTAAACGGCACTTTCCCAGGACAGAAAATTAAAACAAAGATGAACAAATATGCAAGCTCTGCACTATGTTGCTATAATTTTTGATTGTGTGTTTAGAATATACACACATCCCTGACAGATTAAGGACAAGAAAAACAGCACTTAGGGACTTACATACTTACCCATATGTGGAATATTCCAAACTATGTATCATTTCAACATATTCTGGCAGGTTATCTAACAAGACTGCAACGTTTTTAAAGCAGTCAAACTGCCAAGTCTCACAGTGTAGGATCCAGATGTGGAAGGTATTTGGAAGTGTGTGTTTTCTTCTAAGCAAATCCAGGATACGTCCACGTTAAAGAATTCCAGCCTCCCAAACCCTGAAGTATACATTAGTAACTGCGACAACTATGCATTGTTGGTGGCTCTGAAACAAAAATGATCCTATCTCCCACTTGCCATGGGCCAAAACTTTCTTGGCAGAAAGTCATTTTTAAATACAAGTCAAAAGTTCATGGTATTTCTTTATAAAAACTAGTGGTGGTTAAACTTTTACATTCTCCAACATGTATGCTACCCACACACATACAGAGTGAGAGAGAGAGAGAGCATCGAATCCTCTAACCTCATTTTCCCCTTACAAGAAGCAGAGAGGAGCACTCTCAGATTTCATGGCTAGAAGTCAAAGTTCTCTGAACATGCTTTCACTTTACTCTCAGTGTTACACTGGAAGAACACTCCAGGGTATAAGGCACAAGTTATTCCCTTACTTTGGGCTTCAGTTTCCTCACAAATAAAGTGATATAAATTCACTGGGCAACTTCTTGAATCCTGTCTTATTTGAGCATAGTTTAATAATAATAATAATAATAATAATAATAATAATAATAATAATAATAGAAATATATTTTTACATGAGGGATAGAGATATTGAAAGACCCATTAACAATTCATGGGTCTTAAAGACTATGTTACAAGAGCTTCTTTTGCCCTCTTGCATTTGTTAAGGTGTCTTTCAGGCCTGAGATTCTTTTGTTGTTGTTTGTTTGTTTGTTTGTTTGTTAGAGGCAAGGTTTCTCTGTGTAGCCCTGGCTGTCCTGGAACTCACTCCGTAGACCAGGCTGGCCTCGAACTCAGAAATCCACCTGCTTCTGCCTCCCAAGTGCTGGGATTAAAGGCGTGCACCACCACTGCCCGGCTCAGGCCTGAGATTCTTTTTGGAGTCTATGCATTAGTTTGGTAAACTAATAAAAACATCAGGACTTTTTTGGAACACTGAGAAAGAGTAGCACACTGGGTAAACATTTCAGTCCTTCAATTATGCTACAAAATTTAGATGAAAAACTAAGACTTTTAGGTTTACAGTGCTAGATATTAAAGCCATTTACTAACAAGAAAGTCTTCACATTCCTAAGAAATAGAGCTTTAGTGTAAGGTAAGCTAAAATTGCTAGCTCTGCTTTCTATGAATCAGAATATATCTTGATCCCTGTGGAATACATCAGAATGGATCATTCCTCCTGACGAAGTTGCACTTGTACCCAAAAATAAAATAAAGCAGGATATACAACATTGTTAGGATGCATCAGAATTTACAAAACATACTCATTATGATAAACAATAAAGTAGACTTGAAGAAAGAAAGATAAGATTCAGATTCCATATCTATCAATTATTACTTGTAATATTCTGGATCAAGTATCTGATTCATTTGTTTCAAACTTCTAATTAATTCAATCAAGATAATCATGCCTCATTCTTAATGCCAAGGTTTCTGAAATACTAAAAACAGTTAAAATAGAATAACTGTTGTAAAAATCAGTCTCTGTCTTTTATTTTTGAGATTTTGCAATCTAGTCAGCTGGGGAATGCTTTGTGTATCTCTTCTGATTAGCTATATCCTCAAGTCTAATCCCTTCTGGGCAGTACATGGCCCAGATTGACATTCAGAGAGAAATCCACAAATGTTCATTACACCACTTCTTTCATCTGAGAGGAATGTATGCTATTTCATTTGCAATCAAAATGATGATTCTTGGCCCTAAAGCAATGTAAAATCTCATCATTCAGAACACAAACAATTATGAAAGAAACCCAAGAATGGACATGGAATTGATCCTAATGACTCAACCGATCAGCTGCGCCAAAAGAAACCAGATCTGATGCCTAGAACCAAAATTAAAATGTACAGACCGTGTGTGTGAGAACAGCTGCCTTCCATTCAGCATCAACTTCTGTTGTGGCAAAAGAGATATTTATAGACCTGGATTCTACAGTTTGACTTAGAAATGTAGATGCATGGTTTTGGAAATTTGGAAAAAGGTAAACAGTGAATCCTGAGTGTCAGAAGTATACACTTTGTTCAGAGGAGAGCAAAACCTATCTCAAAAATCTTTCCTATTTCAGAGACTTACAGGACAAGGTCTAAAACTCAATGGAAGAGGCTAAGGTTTATTTCCAGAAATAAACATAAGGATAATGAGCAGATTTTAAAGTGAACAAAGCACAGAAGTTATCCAACAATCTGCCTTTTCCCTCTGTGACACTTTCATAGCTTTATGAAGAGAATGCTAAAGGGCTGACTGCAGAGTTCACAGAGAGAACAGTGTCAGTTACCTTGACCATTGAGAGCAGTCTACATGATCTGTCACTAGACACTTTTAAGTCATGGAGCCCTGGGTGATCAGTAACTGTTACAGATTACAGTTGGAGAATTATTAGTATATAGGAGAATCTATTGGCTCCACAGCTGTACAAAAAGCATTTTAGTCCATTACGTAACATTTAGAAACCAACTGCAAGGTAGGAAATAGTAAAAATGAGGTGGTACTTACCTTAGAATAAAACTATAAATATAACATGTCAAAGCCAGTATTCTTTCAGAATCACTGGGCCACTGATTTTAGGATTTTCTCTAAAGACTCAAGTTCTCTTTTTTCCCCTTGTGTGCTGTCTCTTCCTCCTCTTCCTCCTCCTCCTCCTCTTCCTCTTTCTCATTTTGTGATCAAATTTTATTTACACCAGGTTGGCCTCAAACTTCATACTTAGCTGAAGATGCACTTGAACCCTTGATCATTCTACCTCTACCTCTTAAGTGCTGGGATTATGAGTTTATTTTTCATAGTACTTGGCTTATAATTTCAATATTCAACAAGGTTTTATTATTATACCATTTCTACTTCTTGTGTTACCTCTCATTTTTTACTCCTTACCAAAGAATTCCTAAGACTTGGTTTATTAAACCCCTTTTTCCCCTTACCTCATTCACTCAACAGATTCCATCTTTTTTATTATTATTATTCTTTAGTCTTTTTTACAGTGCACTCTTTATCCTCCTCCTGGTCTGCCCTCTGACTGTTCCTCATTCCATACCTCCCCACCCAGGTCTCAAAGAGGATATCCCCACCTCCACCCCCACTTCACCAGACCTCCCCACTCCCTGGGGCTCCCTGGGCTTAAGTGAATCTTCTCTCTCTCGCTGAGTTCACACTGGGCAGTCCTCTGTTGTATATGAGTTGGGGACCTCATATCACCTGGTCTATGCTGCCTGGCTGGTGGATCAGTGTCTGAGAGATCTTGGGGGTCCAGGTTAACTGAGACTGCTGGTCTTCCTACAGGGTCACCCTCCTTCTTCAGCTTCTTCCAGTTGTTTCCTAATTCAACCACAGGGGTCAGCAGCTACTGTCCATTGGTTGGGTGCAAATATCTGCATCTGACTCTTACAGCTGCTTGTTGGGTCTTTAGGAGTGCAGTTATACTAGGTCCCTTTTTGTGAGCACTCCATAGTCTCAGTAATAGTGTCAGGCCTTGGAGCCTCCCCTTGAGCTGGATCCCACTTTGGGCCTGTCACTGGACCTCCTTTTCCTCAGGTTCCTCTCCATTTCCATCCCTGCAATTCTTTCAGACAGGAATAATTATGGGTCGGAGTTTTGACTGTGGGATGGCAACCCCCTCCCTCACCTGATGCCCTGTCTTCCTGCTAGAGGTGGGCATTTCATCTAAGGCCTCTCCCTCTGAGTCCTGAGAGTCTCTCACCTCCCAGGTGCATTCTAGAGGGTCCCCCCACCTCCTACCTCCTGAGGTTGCCTGTTTCCATTCTTTCTGCTGGCCCTCGGGGCTTCTCTCCTGCCCCCCCCAATACCTGATCATGTTCCCCTTTCCACTCTTCCACTCAGGTTCCTCCCTCTTTCTGCCCCCCTCCGTGATTGTTTTCTTCTCCCTCCCAAGTGGGACGGAAGCATCCACACTTGGGTCCTTCGGCTTGTTAACCTTCTTGAGTTCTGTTAAATTGTCTACCCGTCACTCAGAAGCCATTCATTTAAGATCACATTTGAGATCTAGCTGTGTTTTTTATTTCCAAAATGTTTGTGTCTCAATTTATTAACATGGAGTTCAGGAACCAAAGCATAACAGATACACACACTAATGAACCTGACTGTTTCCCTCATTACAAACACTACTTTCCTACTATTTTCTTTCTTTCTTTCTTTCTTTCTTTCTTTCTTTCTTTCTTTCTTTCTTTCTTTCTTTCTTTCTTTCTTTCTTTCTTTCTTTCTTTCTTTCTTTCTTTCTTTCTTTCTTTCTTTTGGGTTTTGTTGGTTGGCTTTTTGCTTCTTTTTGAGGAGCTGTCTTACAATATTGCTCACATATGTCTGGAACTCACTATTAATCCAAGGATTCACAATCCTTCTGCCATAGCCTCCGGCTGGCATTAAAGGGGTGCACTACCACACTTGGCTCAGTTTTCGTTTTTTCTTTTTCTTTTTTTTAAGTGTATTTATTCACTTAACATCCAGATCGCTGTCCCCCCTCCCAGTACCCCTCACACAGTTCATTCCCCCTCCTCTTCTCCTCTGAGAGAGTGCCCCCTGGGTATCCCCTACCATAACACATCAAGTCTCTGCAGGACAAGATGAATCCTATCCCACTGAGACCAAACAAGGCAGCCCAGTTAGGGGGACTTATTCCATAGACAGGAAACAGCTTTAGGGATAGCCTCAACTCCAGTGGTTGAGGGACCAACATGAAGACTGAGCTGCACATGTGCTACATATGCTAGGGGGGAAACTAGGTCCAGCCTGTATATGTTCTTTGGTTGGTGGGTCAGTCTCTGATAGCCCCCAAGGGTCCAGGATAGATGATTCTGTCGGTCTTCCCGTGGAGTTCCTATCCCCTTTGGGGCCTGAAATCCTTCCTCTTATTCTTCCATAAGTCCCCATGCTCCATCCACTGTTTGTCTGTGGGTCTTGATGGAGTCTAGGAATTGCCTCCCAAGCCACACAAAGCACTGATCTCAGTCAGACAGACATAGTTTATTGAGCATAGGCCCCAGGACTGGTCGACTAGGGCCATGCTCCAGATTTGGGAACTGAACTATGACCCCACTTTAAGATCCTACAGGGTTTTTAAGTCCAAGTTATTTTACCAACCAGGATTTGGGATAGGGGATTTCCTAAAGAACATGTCTTTGTTGTAAATTTATCCTTTTCCCATTGGTTGGGGTATTCAACTGTGTCAGAGACTTGCCGTGTCTAATATTTATGTCCTAACTTCTTTACCAAATTGGGACTTGTCTAACATTTATGTCTTAACTTGCCAAGCAGGATGTCAGTCACCCACATATAAGACTCTTTCTGGATGTCAGTTTCCAGGGAGGACATGGGAACTTAAACTTTACTAGACCAGAACTCAAAATGGAAGCCTTATATCAAGTAGTTTCTTAGATCGGTGCAAGTGTCTCTCCTATGTTGGCGTCTAACTCAAGGGCATCTTGTACCATAAAAGCTTATATACAGGTGCAGGAAGTGCTGTTTGGTGGTTGGTTCCTGTCCAAGCTTGTTGTAGGTAACTTTACAAAATGGTTCTACTGACTTTTATCATGATTGGTTTCCAAGGGCACAGAACATGACAGAATATGTAATCAATCTTGTCATTAGAAAGTTTCCTAGTAACAGCAGAAACATATGAGAAAGTTTCCTTATAATGGCAAGCTAGCCAAGTAACAGTTACCTAGGCCTTAATAGATCTCTGCACTCGTTTCAACCAGATCCTGGGTGGAGCTTCTCAGAGGACAGACATGCTAGCCTCCTGTCTGCAAGCATTACAGACTATCAAATAGTGTTAGTGGTTGGTGCTTGCACATGGGATGGGTCTCAAGTTGTGTTCTTTATTAGTTGGCCATTCCCTCAGTCTCTGCTCCATCCCCATCTTTGCATTTCTTATAAACAGGATAAATTTTTGGTCAAAACGTTTCTTAATCATCCGTTTTGGTTTGGTTTTTTTTTTTCTTTTTTGAGATAGAATTCAAATACTGTGCAATTGAGCCACTTTATTTAAAATGTATGTAGGGACTAGAGAAATGGTGCACCAGTTAAAATCAATGTCTCCTCTTCCAGAAGACTGGGATTTGATTCTTAGCACTCACATGTTGGCTTACAACATTCTATAACACCAGTTCCAGAGGTTCCGATGTCTTCTTCTGGCCTCTACAAGCATTGCTCACCTGTGGTGCACAAATGTACATGCAGTCAAACACTCATACACATAAAAATATCTTTTGAAGAACAGGGCTTTTTAATGAAGTCAAATTCATCTATTTGGTTTTTTGTTTGTTTGTTTTTTTTTGTTTTTTTTTTGTTTTTATTGGTGGTGGTGGTGGTGGTGGTGGTGGTGGTGGTGGTGGTGGTGGTGGTGGTGGTGGTGGTGGTAGTGGTGGTGGTGGTGGTGGTTTTTCGAAATGGGTTTATTTCGTTTTTTGAAACAGAGCATCTATTTGTTATAATTGCTTATATCTTAGGTAACATGCCTAAAAATAGTATGCGTCTTCTTATTTTGTATTTTAAGGTTGTTTTACTATTCTGACCTCTTGCAATACCATATGCATTTTAGAACCAGCTTGCTATGTTTTATAAACAAGTCAGCTAAGTGGCTGCAGAGTAAATTTAAGAATAGTGTGATTGCCTGGTATGCGCAAGGCCTTGGTAAATATACAGCATCGGGAAAAAAATATGATTACTGCCAGGTGTGTTGGTGCACACCTATAATCCTAGCTTCTGTATGGTGGAAGCAGAAGGAGCTCACAACAAGACCAATGCCAACCTAGGCTACATGAGACCTGGTTTCAAAAAACTCTGAAGAGTAGAAAATAAAATAAAACATTTTAGCTGAGATCAAGAGCTATTAATATATTTTGAATATCATTTCATTGTCATATTGTTCCTTTCTTTGATAAGTGATTTTAACCTCAAAAATAATATGATTTGGAGGGGAAGTTTCCTTGTTCTTCTCAGTATGATGAAATTACTGCTAGTTTTGTAGCGCATGCCTGCAATCCTAGCACTTGGGAGATGGAGTTAGGGTAATAGGAATTCCAACATAGCCTTTGCTAGATAATGAGATCAGGGTTAGCTTGGACTATATGAAATTCTCTCTCAAAAATAAAAAAGTAAACAAATTGCTGTTGGAGACTAATGCACTTTACCCAGTTCTAGCTATTTTTTAAATCTATCCAAGAATTTTTGCTTAAACAGTGAGTATAAAGGTTGTGTGTGTATGACTGTGCGTGTGCATGCCCATGGGTACATATTTTTTTTAATCTGAAGCCTGAATTGATTTTTTGTTGCTATGATAAACTACTATGACCAAAAGCAACTTAGAAAAAGATCTTGCAGGAAAATTTTCAATTGTTCATGCTTGAGTACATTGTTAGATATGATTTGAAAATACCCAGCCTTATATATGTCAAGATGATTTCCTTTATATTTTCTTGAGTATGTTAACTAATTTTGTAGCAGATACTTTAAAATTGTACCTGTTTACAGATACTTTACAATGTTTCTTGACTTTTTAAATCATGAAAAGGTATTGAGTTTAGTCAAATGTTTTCTGTATGAATTGAGATGGTCACATTATTTGATTTCATTTTGATTGAGTGGTTTTCATACACTTAAACTCCAGGAGTAAACCCAACAAATATATTGGCCACAGTATATAATCATCAAATATTTTGTAGAATTCTTTTAATAGCATATATTATTTATTCTATTAACAGCATATATTTTTAATTTTTCCATCGGTGCTTGTAAAGAACATTACTCTGGGGTTTTTTTGTTTTGTTTTTTTTGATGGTGTTGTTCATTCTGTTTGCTTGTTTCCTGTGTTATCTATGTGACTTGGTTATCCAGATAACTGACCTCAGAGAATAACTTATGAAAAATCCCCCCCCCACCTTTCATGTTTTTAAACAAGTTTGAGAAGAATTCATAATACTTTTAAAATATTTGATAGAATTCACCGTGAGGCAACCCTTATTCCAAGGCTTTCCTTTCTTGGGGGACTTGGGTTCCTTCTTTATATCCACCCTATTACAGATTTGTTTCTACTTTCTGTTTCTTTGTCATTGATCCTGGATAGCATTGTGTTTCTAAGATTTCTTTCTTTATCTCTTTCTCCCTTCCTTTCTTTCTTCCTTCCTTTCTTTCTTTCTTTCTTTCTTTCTTTCTTTCTTTCTTTCTTTCTTTCTTTCTTTCTTTCTTTCTTTCTTTCTTTTGAAGCTGATATTTTAATAATATAGGTCCAATAATTTAGGTTTTCAAATGACCATTTCACCAGCATAAATTAATACCCTATTCTACGCAAAGATCTCTTCTTTTCTATTCTTTCTTTCTCTTTTTTATTAATTATTTTATATATTCACATCCCAATTGTTGTCCCCTTCCTGGTCCCTCATCCCTTTTCTTCTGAGAGGGTACTCTCCCACCCACCTCACCCCGATAGCATCCCCCTTCCCTGGGACATCAAATTTCGACAGGATTAAGACCAATCTTTCACATGAAAGCTAGACAAGGCAGTCCTCTGCAACATATGTAGTGGGGGCCACAGACCAGCCCATGTATGTCCTTTGGTTGGTGGCTTAGTCTCTCAGAGGTCTGAGGGGTCCAGGTTACTTGACACTGTTGGTCTTCCTATGGGGTTGTAATTCTCTTCAAGTTTTTCAGTCCTTCTCCTAACTAGTCCATAGGCATAGGGGTCCCTGACTTCAGTCCAGTGGTTTGCTGTAAGTATCTGCATCTGTCTCAGTCAGCTGCTGATAGATCCTTTCAGAGGACAGCCATGCTAGACTCCTGTCTGCAGGCACAATATGGCATTAGTAATAGTGTCGGGGGTTGATGCCTGTACATGGAATGGATCCCAAATTGGGCAGTTCACTGGATGGATGGCCTTTCCTTCAGTCTCTGCTCCATTTTTGTCCCTGCCTTTCCTTCAGACAGGAACAATTTCATGTCAGGAATTTTGAAGACAGGTGGGTGCCCCATGCCTCAAATGAGGGTCATGTCTCTCTACTGGAGGTGGTCTCTATTGCTTCCATCTCCCCACTGTTGAGCATTTCAGCTGTTATCCCCATTGGATCCTGGGAGCCTCTCACATCCATGGTGTCTGGGACCTTCTAGAGGTTCCCCTATCCGCCCCCCCCCACACACACACGCACTGCTGCATGTTTCTCTCCGTTCTTCTGGCCCTCTGGGCTTCTTTCCTGCCTCAACCCCCCATACCTGATCTTGTCCCCTTCCCCTCCTTTCCCACCCAGGTCCCTCCCTCCCTCTACTTCCCATGATTAGTTTGTTTCCCCTTTTGAGTGGGATTGAAGCATCCACACTTGGGCCTTCCTTGTCGTTTAGCTTCTTTGGGTCTGTCGATTCTGGCATGGGTATCCTATATTTTATGGCTAATATCCACTTATCAGTGAGTGCATACCATGTATGTCCTTCGGGGTCTGTGTTATCTCACTCAGGATGATATTTTCTAGTTCCATCTGCAAAACTCAGGGTATCTGTCATTTCACCTAAATTATCCAATTCATTGCTATATATTGTTATTGTACTTACTTAAATTTGTTCTTATTGCTGACTTTCATTTCTGCTTTTAATTATTTGAGTTTTCGCTCTACTTCTTTGACAATCTAGCTTAAGGATAGGAATTTTATTGATTTTTCACAAGCAACAAACTCTTAGTTTTATTTCCTATTGTTCTTATGTTCAATAGTTTATCTGTGTTCTACAGTACAATTTAGTCCTTTCTGCTCACCCTGGCTTTATTTCATTGTTCTTTATTTTTATACTGTGTAAAATTAGGTTGCAGATGTGAAATGGTCCCCTTTGGATCCTCCTGTGAGTATTTTTATTACTCTGCACCGTGAGCTTCCCGCTGTTTGTTTCCCTCCTCCTCCTATTCCACATCTCCTCCAAAATATCTCTTCTTCTACTTTCCTCTATTTTTTTCTAGATCTAGTTTATAATGGAAAATAGGTAATAACTGTCTCTCTAAGTCTAGCTTATTATGCTTAATCTGGTAATGTTCATTTCCATTCCTTTTCCTTAAAATCCAGCATTTGTTCCTTATAGCTGAATAAAATATCTTAGTGAATATGTACTATGCTGTTTTTATCCATTCATCTGTTGATAGACATCTAGGCTAGTTCTGTATCTTGGCTATCATAAATAGCAACAAAAATTGATATGTAGATATATCTTTGGCTTTATGAGATAGAATACTTCAGGTACATAACCAGGAGTGGGATGTCAAAGTGATATGGTAGATCTAATTTAGTTTTTTGAAGAACCTCCATATTGATTTCCATAGCGACTATGCTAATTTGCAGAACTGCCAATGGGAGATAAAGTTTTTGCCATATATACACATGCTGTCTCCATATCCAAACCACATTTGTTCCTTTCTGTGAATGATAGCCATCCTGACTGGAAAAACATAGCATCATTACTATTTCTTCTTATTTGAAGTTTAACTTATTTTTCTAACAACTTGAAATATATCATTGGATTATTTGAGATCTCTTTTATTATTTTATTTTTTAATTTGGGTGTCCATATCTCTAAACTTACCTCTTCGAATTTCCTTTGCTGTACCTTAAGGGTTCTAGTAGATTTTTGTTTTCATTGGTTTCCATAACTTTTTAAATTTACTCCATGATTTATTCAATTACTCACAGATCATTCAGAATTATATAAGTGAATCTTCATTTTTTTATAGATTCTGCAGTTGTTCTTGCTATGTCGAGTTTTAGTCAATTATGATATGATAATACACAAGAAGTGACTTATTTCTTTTTTTGTTTGTTTGTTTTTTGTTTTTTGTTTTTTGTTTTTGTTTTTTTTGTTTTTTTTT
>CM052722.1:82134885-82161466 GCA_028551405.1 Uromys caudimaculatus | reverse complement strand
GGCGGGGATGGGGAGGGGATAGGGGGTTTCCAAAGAGGAGACCTAGAAAAGGGTAAACACTGTAAATGTAAATAAAGTGTCAAAAAATAAAAAAAAATTAAAAAAGAATATACATTGAGGGACCCATGGTTCGGACCACATATGTGGCAGAGGAGGGCCTTGTTGGCCATCAGGGGGAGGAGAGACCCCTGGGCCTGAGGGTGTTAGAGGCCCCAGTAAAGGGGAATGTCAAGGTGGGAATACGGGAGTGGGTGGGCAGGTGGGTGGGAGGTGGAATACCCACATAGAGGCGGAGGAGGGGGAGGGGATAGGGGGTTTCCAAAGAGGAGACCTGGAAAGTGGGTAACATTGGAAATGTAAATAAAGTATCAAAAAACAATAAATATCTATCAATAAATTTAAAAAAATAGATAAATGCTACCTCAAATTTTTATAGCTGGAGAAAAGATAGATCTCTGAACAGACTGATTCTTAAAGGGCCTTATAAAAGAAGTGTTCTCAGGGCTTGGCATACAGTTATCAGGGAAAATTCTCACGTTTTTCCTCACTTTTATTACTTTGAGAGTTACAAAGGTACAATAAATTAAAAGAATCACTCAGCAAACAGATATATATTACCTCTCTCTTTTTGATTCTTATTATGAACCATTTGAATTTTTTCAGATACATGACTGTCTTTATTAAAAAAAAAAATGGTGTCAAGAAATATAATGTATCTGAAGCATTTGCAAAACTTCTTTCTTTATATCCATACAAATAAAATGGGAAGATCAGGGTTAAATGATCACTAACTGAGTTTCAAGTTAATTAAATTAACAAACTAAAGAGTGAGCACTAATGAGCCCATTATAGCCTGGGGGCAGATCACTGGTTTACAAGGTTCTGCTCTTACTCAAATTAAAGTAGACATTTTATCCCCCGATGAGAATTTATTGCTAGATAATGTATAATTCTACCTTTCCCCACCACCACCACTGGTGTTTATTGAAAATCATCCTTAGAGTTTAAAAAATGTATTGATTCTTTTGCAGTCCAGAGAGTCCTGGCTTGGCATGAATGCAAAAGGGCTCCAGGCATCTATAAGAAGACACGCATCCCTGAGTTACCACAAATTTAGGATGACTCACTTCATCTATTTGAATCTCTAGCCCTTTGCAGGAAATTGAGATTTTAAGACCTCCAGGCACTCAACCCACGAAAGAACTGCCTATGCATAGCAGACTTGCACTTGAATGAAGTAGCTCTGCCAATGTTAGGTCTTCTCGCTGAACCTGCAGCTGTAGTTTCTATTGAGCCTCATAGACACATAATTCAACTTTTAGATTGCTACAGTCTTTTTTATATATTATAAAGCATAACATTTTTTGTCTGGAATGTGGCTCAAGGAAGCTGAGCTTTAGAAGAAAAATTCTAAAGTGTAAGCTTAGCGTTAGCATCAACTGAACTGTTTAGAAGAGGCCAGTGTTTTCTAAAAAACAAATCTCCATAATTTGAACATGTTCCCACAATATTCTTTCTGCATATAAGATGGTAATTTGTTAGTAGATGGTCAGATGCTAAGTTTAATCAACTCCAAGAGGAACAGCATGGGCTCATTCAGCAAGATCCTCCTCATTCTGTGTTATGAGTTATTTTCTTAATAAGATAACTATAATTTAGTGTTTTTATCTTCCCTTAAAAACCACAGTTTTTAAAGATCTGACTACATTTTGAAAATCCTTTAATCTCTGTGTATTCTTTGAAAATAAGGAGATAATAATCAAATCGCTTTAATGTTGTGGTGGGTGGAAGGTTATCAAGGCCTTCCACACGGACTCTCTTGGATGGGGATGGGGATTGCTTTATAAATCAGTTAGCTAGAGCTAGCTGCATAAATCAGGAGGGGACAAGGAAAAACACTTTTGAATTTAATACTTTTAAAAGACATTTTATGGAATAAATCTGGAACAAATTGCACACTTATCTGTATCCATCAGGTCAGTATTATTGGATTACAGTTTGCCTCTGACTGCCAGCATGAACAAAGTAGACTAGATGGAGAATAAAATGTGTCAACAGAGCAAAACAAAATTGTATTATTCTATCAAGAAAGGGAAGTTACCAAGAATATGTGACTGTACCTGTCATTTACACACAACTTTTTAATACACTTTTATCAAAATCAAGAAAAACTATTACCTGAATGTCTGAGCCTTATGATAATAATTAACAGCTTCCAAGTGCTTAATATTTGCCAGGTGCTTTTATAAATACTTTAGATCAGGGGCTTTTAACCTTGACTGCAAATCAGAATCATCTGGAGAGCTGTAAAATTCCAGATGACCAGGTCTCACTGAAAACCAATTAAATCGGTCTATCTGTGGGTGGCTTCTATCCAAGCATGAAGACTGCTTAAGATCACCAGGTGATTGCAATATGCAGCTGACTCCGAAAATGATTTTTTTTTGATCGCCCAGTTTATTTAATCCTTACAATTGCCCTTTGATGTGAAATTCTTTTTATCAGCAGCAGCAACAGCAGCAGCCGTCATGATTTCCAAGTGACAAAACTCTTGAAGAGAAATGTGAGGTTTATTTTCCAAAGCCAGCAACTAATAAGTGATAGGAATCCAGGTTTGGATGCAGGCCATGTTGTTCTGTTATAGCATTATTATGCTGTTGATATTCAAATTAAAATTCAAAGGCTAACAAAGATGTTAACTAGTGGCGTTTAAATCATTTTAATTTATTTGAAAGTTAACTTTTGGGCTGGGAATGTTGCCCGGTTGATAGAGTATATGTCCAGTATGCACCAAACCCTGGGTTTGACATTCAAGACCATTGTGAATCTGGGGAGGTGATGCACACTTGCAAACTCAGCACTCAGGAAATGAAAGCAGGAGGATTGGAAGGTCATGGTATCCTTGTCTACATATTGAGTCTAAGAACAGCCTGGGTTACATAAAATTTGTCTCAACATACACACACACACACACACACTTAAATGTGAGATTTAAAAAGTACTGCTTGAGAAAAATCTTGTCAATGATACAGTACAATGAAGTTGTCTGATTTCTAATATCATGAGAAATGTAAAAGAATAGTTTCATATTGGGTT
This sequence comes from Uromys caudimaculatus, assembly GCA_028551405.1. NCBI lineage: Eukaryota > Metazoa > Chordata > Mammalia > Rodentia > Muridae > Uromys > Uromys caudimaculatus. Next base: position 82,158,370 of record CM052722.1, on the reverse strand, counting down.
CTATATATTTCTTATTTTTAGAACACTCAAGAAAATGCATATTGGCAGAAAATTTAAGGAAGACCCATTCTTTTATACATCCTAAATTTTAATTTTCAAATAAGCAAAACATACTGAGAGGTTTCTACTTGGCAAACATTATTTTAGTTCCTCACAAAATAACCTTAATTTTAGTATTTAAAAAATTCTATACTTATGTTTTAACCTTATAGCTGAAATACTTTATTATTTTTAAATCATTCAAGTTTTTAGAGATGGGGTTACAAATAAATAATCAGACACATCATTTATCTCAATAACTTGGGCAAGGGAGTAAAAAGCTTATTAAGAATTAACAGAATAGGGCTGGAGAGATGGCTCAGCGATTAAGAGCACTGACTGCTCTTCCAAAGGTCCTGAGTTCAATTCCCAGCAACCACATGGTGGCTCACAACCATCTGTAATGGGATCCGATGCCCTCTTCTGGTGTGTCTGAAGACAGCTACAATGTACTCATATACATAAAATAAATCTTTAAAAAAAAGAATTAACAGAATTAAAAGGTATATTTAAAATGACAAGATCTGAACTAAAAATAACATTCAGTAACTTACTAAAGCAAATGTGATTAAAATTAATACAAGTGTATTTTGCATCTTGAACTCAACTTTCAAATAATACAAGGTACAAGTACAACCCTTTGAGGCATTTAATTTTATATTTGAACAGAATTCATTGTTAGAAAGTACCTTCTTGTACTGAATGAAATAACACCTTTGTAATTTTTATGACTTTGTTTTTATTTTTAATTTATTTCTTCATTTTATTAATACTTTGAGAATTTCATACAATATATTTGATCATATTCATCCCCTTTTCCCAGATCCACCCTCCTTACTTATCTATCCAACTTTGTGTCATCTTTTCCAAGTCATGAAGTACAGTTGATGCTATCCATGTGCTCCTGGATGTATGACTGACCATCCCTAGGAGCACAGACAACCCACCAGGGACCATTCCCTTAAAGAAAAAGGACTCTCTCCTAGCAACTATCAATTGCCAATAGCTCCTTAGCTACAGATGGCTGTCATGCCCACCTCCCTTCTCAATGCTAGGATTTTGCCTGGTTTGTGCTTGTATAGGTCTTATGCATGCTGTCTCAACAAATATATGAATTCATATATACAATTTCCATGTTGCATCCAGAACACATGGTTTATTTGTAGTCATCCATGACCTCTGGCCCTTACAATCTATCCAACCCTGCTTCTGCAATGATACCTGAGCCTTGAGATGAAGGTTTATGATGTAGTTGTCCCATTTTACCCTGAAAACTCCATAATCCCTTATTCTTTGGGCACTGAGAGATATACTACTCTATGGGTATAACAATAAGTCATTAGAAGTGAGTTTAATATCATGCCCATTTAACAGAATATATCCTTGAAATGTTAAAAAAAAAAAAGTCTCTATATACTTTTTATTTCAGTTTTTCTAACTATTAAAAATAAAAGTAGTATAAATATTTGATAGTAATTTGGATGTTTTGGATCATGTATACATTTACACTGAGTGATTTTTAAATCAGATTGCACATGTCTATATCCTCAAATATTTATAACAACTTTTTTGAGAAATGGTCGTACTATGTAGATCTTGCTGATCTAGAACTAGCTATATAGACCAGGGCTGACCTCTAACTAACAGAGATCCACCAGCCTCTGCCTCCAGAGTGCTTAGGTTGAGGGTTTATCCAGAAAAATCATAAGACTTTTGGAACTTTAGTTCACTGGTTAAGCTTTTCCAACCCAGGCACACGGGGAAGTATCAAGTGTCTTGGGAAGACATAAAATCATAGAACACTAGATTAAATATTTTAAAACAATTATCATTAGAAAGAAGTAACAGCATATCGTAATTAAGACCCTAAGTTTTAAATACAAACACTCTAAGTTCAGATCTTGGCAGTATATGCAATCATCTCAGATCAATAAGGAAGGAGAAGTTTCCTGGTACATTACTTTCAATATTGAAACAGGAAATTTCAGACAAATTGAAGTAAGATGATTACTCTAAATTCTAGATCCAGCATTTTCTAGCAGTATAACCTTGGATAATTTATTATACTTCTCTTTGAATTTGCAAAGTAAAAATAACACTTTATCTTGTTTCAGGGATTAATTAGTGTAAAAGATAAAAACACCCTAAAGATAGAGAGCACAGTACACATTAATTGTCAGGAATAGTCACAACAGTAGTAGTAGAAGAGCAACCGTAACATGGCTTTCAGAAGTTCTGCATATGCCCAGGAGAGGTATAGCTGGGTCCTCAGGTAGTATTATGTCCATTTTTCTGAGGGTCCACCAAACTGATTTCCAGAGTGGTTGTACCAGCTTGCAATCCCACCAACAGTAGAGGAGTGTTCCTCTTTCTCCACATCCTCACCAGCATCTGCTGTCACCTGAGTTTTTGATCTTAGCCATTCTGACTGGTGTGAGGTGGAATCTCAGGGTTGTTTTGATTTGCATTTCGCTGATGACTAAGGATGTTGAGCATTTCTTTAGGGGCTTCTCAGCCTTGCGAATTTCCTCAGTTGAGAATTCTGTTTAGCTCTGTTCCCCATTTTTTGATGGGGTTATTTGGTTTTTTGGAGTCTAACTTCTTGAGCTCTTTGTATATATTGGATATTAGCCCTCTATCGGACAGAAGATGCTCCAACATGTAAAAAAGACACATGCTCCACTATGTTCATAGCAGCCATATTTATAATAGCCAGAAGCTGGAAACAACCCAGATGTCCCTCAGCAGAGGAATGGATACAGAAAATGTGGTACATCTACACAATGGAGTACTACTCAGCTATTAAAAACAATGACTTAATGACATTTGCAGGCAAATGGATGGAACTTGAAAATATCATCCTGAGCGAGGTAACTCAGTCACAAAAGAACGAACACGGTATGTACTCACTGATAAGCGGATATTAGCCCAAAAGTTCAGAATGCCCAAGTTTCACTTTACAGAAACCACTGGACTGAGAGTGAGGTCCCAGATGGAGGAGTTGGAGAAAGGTCTGAAGGAGCTGAGGGAGTTTGCAGCCCCATGGAGGGAGCAACAGTGTCAATGGGCCTGACCCTCCCCTGGTCATCCTGGAGTTCAGACCACCAACCAAAGAATACACATCTATGGACCCATGGTTCAGACCACATATGTGGCAGAGGATGGCCTTGTTGGCCATCAGGGAGAGAGGAGAGGCCCTTGGGCCTGAGGGTGTCAGAAGCTCCAGTAAAGGGGAATGTCAAGGTGGGAAGACAGGAGTGGGTAGGCGGGTGGGTGGGAGGTGGAATTCCCTCATAGAGGCGGGGAGGGGGAAGGGTAGGGGGTTTCCAAAGAGGAGACATTAGAAATGTAAATAAAGTATCAAAAATAAAATAAAACAAAAAAGATTAACTTTAAAAAAAAAAAGAAGTTCTGCATGGTCAGTTAATTACAAATTAATAGAACATGAGCGCAATAATACTAAAAATAAAAACTCCAATGAAACCTAGACTACATTAATTAGATAAGCAGTATTCAGAATAAAAGGGTGATTATCCTGTTCCAGTACTTTTATGAGCCCACATCTAGAACAATGTGATTCCTCTTAAACAAATAGTACTGAGAAACTAGGCGTTCACATGATACAGAATGCAAATTGATTGTGATCTCTAAGGCTGTCCAAGAATCAGCTCAAAAGGCATCAAAGACTGGAGTAGTTTCTGCTCTGTTGCTGTAATAAAATACCATGACCAAGACAATTTACAATAGAAACAGTTTTAGGGGGGCTTACAATCCCAGGGGCCAGGACATAATGCTGGAGAGACCACTGTGTGGCTTGTTCCCACACATTGCAACATTCCCTGAAAACTGAAACGTTTCCCCCAGGAGGAAAGGGGAGGCTCATGAGCTTCAGCTAATAAACCCTGGTAAACACAAGATTACATGTACAGGAGAACAAAAACTTTGAAGATGCTTGAGGGACCGGCCAATTATTTTTTAAAAAGGAGCAAACAACTGGTGGGAGTGGCAACTCTGACCAAACTGAAAAAGAGACAGCCAGACTTTGGAGTTCTAAACTCTCAAAGATGGCCCCCAGTAATGTACTCCTTCCGGTAGCACTTTTCCATTACCTCCCAAAGCCACCAACTATGGATCAAGTTCTCAAATACGTGAGCCTATGGGGAATAATTTAAGCCACCACAAGGATTATAATCTAAGGAAACACTTCAAAATTTTGGTACAGAGGGATAAGAGGTAGCACAGTGAGAGAACACTTCCCTAGTATATTCAACCACATACCTATATATACCTGGAATACTTAATTTGGCTTCTAGCAGTCAAAAGAACAATAAGGGGTTGGGGGCAATGGGGTATGGAGGGGACAGATAAACGTAGTGACACAAAAGCAAATCCTTTCTTCTGACCCCACTGAAAATGGCAGTGGTTTCATACCTGTGATCAGTAACTTGAGAGACTAAAGCAGAAAAGTTAAAAGCCCACCAGCCTTACCTACATAGGGAAACCTTGCCTCAAAACAAAAATGTAGGCCTAGGCAATGCCTTTCTCAATAAGGATCCAATAGCTCAAGAAATAAGAACAAGAATTGATAGCTAGGATTCGACCAATTTAAAAAGCATCTGCACATCTCATGAAACAATCAACAGAGTGAAGATACAGTGAAAAATGGAAGAAAATTGCCAGCTATTCCTGTGACAAGGGTTTAATATCTAGGACATTCAAAAACACAATGTTTTTTAAAAAGTCAAATACCATCAAAGCAAGCAATCTAATCAATAAATGGGCAAATGAATAGAATTGTTCTGAAAACAAGCGGACAATAAATATATGGAAAAATATGCAAATCATAAGGGAAATGTAAGTCAAAACTACACTAAGGTAGCATCTCAGCCCCATCAGGTGAGAGGAAATAGCTATCATGAAGAGCACAAAAGACAACAAATGTTGGTAAGGCTGTGGGGGGAAAGGAACCCTTAGCCACTGCTGCTGGGGAGGAACTCAGTCCAGCCACTATGGAAATAATCATGGAAGTTTCTCCCCCCTGCCCAAATAATACAAAGGTAAAACTATATGGTCCAGCTATGTGATTTTAGCTGTATACCCAAAAAGGCTGAAGTCAGCAGGGACACTGGCATCCCCCATGTTTTAACTGAAGCACTATTTGCACCAACAGATAAATGAATGGAATCATGGGTTATCTATACCAAGAGATGTTTTACTCAACCATTAATAGAAAGCAAATTATGCCATTCTCAGGAAAATGGTTAAAATGTAAAATGAGCCAGTTCCATGAAGATGAGTATATGTAACATGTGTAGATTTTAAGAGGTAAAAGAAAATGGCATAAAAGTAAAATGAGGACTATGGGTAATCTCCAAGGGAAAGAAGAAAGGGGGTGAAGAAAGTAATAGTGGGGTCAGTATATATGTGCAGTATATACATGTAGAGAAATGTTATAAAGACACACACCTTACTTCATAAAATTAATATATTCAAACAAACTCCTTCTGAAGAATAACACGATGAATTCTAATGGCCTGTGTAGGCAACCAGGATTGCAACACTTTTGAAATTACATAACCACTGGCAATAAAGAAATTGGAGTGCTTTGCTTGGAGAAGAGGAAATTTGAAAGAAAAATAGAAGATACTTTCAACTATGTGAAATAACATCCCTCATGTGCTGGACAGATTGCTCAGTGAATAACAACACTGAATGCTCCTGTACAAAACCTAGGTTTGGCTCCCTGAACCCACATAGTGGCTCAGAACCATAAATAACTCCAGTTCAAGAGGCTCTGATGCCCTCTTGTGACCTCCACAAACACTAGACATGCATGCATGTATGGTGCACATACATACACACAGGCAAAACATTTGTCCTTAAACTTTAAAAAATACTCTCACATGAAGATTTTATAAATATAGTGTGTGTGTGTGTGTGTGTGTGTGTGTGTGTGTGTGTGTGTGTGTGTGTGTGTGACTTGAAAGGCAGACTATTTGGAGGAAGAAATGAGGCCAGTAGAATAGAAGAGGCAGAGTAACGGGGGATGGTGAGTCACGGGGGATGGTGAATCTGAGTTGAGTGTAATGATATACACATTGTTTTGTACGCTAACTTGAAATGACAGTAAGACATGTGCCAATTTAAAATAATGAAGAAAAATTTACCCCATCTGAAAAATAAAGAAAACAAAGATCAATCTCAATACTTGGACATTGTTAGAATCTGAAACTAGATATTCTTAAATCATCTGAAGCACACAAACCCTCCCAAGAAAGTCATTTATAAACTACACCTCACTTTGTATGTGATTCTGAGAAATGTTTATTTTCAATGATTTCCTAACAGGATTAAAGATCTTGAAAAAATGAAAATAGTTTTCTGAAATGAGACATAGCTGTTATTTCTTTAGAATCATACTACAGTCGTGGGACACTTAGCACAGCCCTGGGCATCATTCTCTGTTACAGACCATGGTAAGGGACACTATACATTTCTCCTTTTATTTTTTTTCTCTCCATCAAAACATACACAAAGTCTGAAATAGTAATCAACGGCCAAAATTCCATCTCAGCAGCAGAGTAATCTGTCAGTAGCTTGGGTCTATCTGAGCCTGGCACCTGAGAGTGAGACCTCAGTCTGCAAAGTTGAAAGCTGAAGTGTCAGTTGACTCTGAAAGTGAATTTTGCCTTCCCACTGAGGCAAGCTTTCCTCGGCTCTGGAGTATGTAGTTCTTCTCTATTCTAAACACTTGATATGAAAAAGTTCATTTCAAAGATACATGTTGCGAAATCTCCCAATATATAAATCAGAGATGTGCTCGGTTCGTGACACAGCATGAATTGTTAAAGCATTGTTTGGCTGCATTTGGAACTGTACATTGTTCATCATACAGAATATGTTTTCAGTAAGAATAGCTTGGCCATGGCCGAATTGGGGATGACATTTACACATATAAATGCTAGGCTTGTGCTGGTTTTTCCAGATATGGTTATCCTCTGTGGCCTGACAGATGGAAAAGCAATCATCCCTTAAGATAAGGGATTTGTTTTGCCTCAGGGGAAAAGCTATTTCTTTCTTCTTAAAAACAATATTTTATTGCATTTATTTATTTATCTATCTATTTGAGGGGGAGTGCGTGCTACAGCACATGTGCAGAAGGCAGAGGACATCTTTTAAGAGTCGGTTCTCTCCTTCTGTCGTGCAGGCCCCGGAAATTCCACTTACATCATCAGCCTTACCACCAAGTGTCTTTACCCACTGAGCCATCTCCCCAGCCTCAGAAAAGCAATTTCTGATGTCAATAATGCAGGCAAAATGTGATAATAAGCCATTGGTGGGTAAAGGCTATCATTCACTGTCTCTTTATATGAATTTTGGTCATATTCCCAGTTAAGATGCACTCAAGAGGTTTTTTAAGTGAAGCAGGAAAAAAAAACAAGTACCATTGTTACTTTCACATGATAAATAGAAATGAAGACACAGAAGAATAAAGAAACTCCTAAATCAGGAAGCTCATAACAACAGGAGACAACATTCTGCTGTGGCAGTTTCACAATCAAAACTACTAGGAAAAGAAGTTAAAGAAATTCATGAGTGTTAGGTCTAGCATGGCCCTAATGGGGACAGAATGATGTGGTTCCTGCCCCTGAGACAGGGCCAGCAGAAGGAGGCCCCCATGAGAATGTCTTCTCTGTTCGAGTTAATGACTCCATGATAATCTGAGACAGCATGAGTCCAGGAGGCAAAGGTGTGGTTAATGTCTTAGTAAAATGGTAAATATCCTTAAGACTGTGGAAAAGAACTCTAAAAACATAAGTTTGAAAATATATAATCTCTCAACTATGCAAAATATTAAGGATGCAATATGAATTATGAAATAAACCAGAAAATATGCAGCAGAACCAGTAGAGGAAGAAAATAATTTACCCATTTATCAATCAAACAGAACAAACAAAAAGTATAGAAAATATCAACCCTTCCTCAATTTTAATCTTGATAAGGATGGCCTTAGCTTAAAATCCAGATTTTTAAAATATGACCAGTTAATGGCTGCCACCAAAAGACAACAAGCTAGGAAAGACATTCATAAACTGAGACTCAAAGATTGGAAACCAAACCACCAAACAAACAGAAGCTGAAAAGGAACTGGCAAACTGGTTCTCAGATCTCACAAAGTGATGAAGTATATCTCAAAGAAAACTAGGAAGAAGCTATAATGAAGATTACTATGTGTTGACAGAAAAGCAATTAATCTAGAGGACCTAACAACTGTAAATATTTATGTACCAAATATGGGGATGCATTTCATTTTTAAAGGTACAAAGCAAAATACTGAGGAAATATAGACACAATAATAGTGAGGACATCTTACCATGTTCACATCTAAATAGGTCTTCTAAACTAAATAATCAGTGAAGAAGCCTTAGTATTAAATTATGCCACAGATTAGTTGAATGGACCACACAACCAACAAGAAATGTTTTTGGGTGTTTTGGGTTTTGTTTATCTTTTCTTCTCCTCTGCAATGCATGGGACATTTTCTGAAATCTACTGCATTATAGGCCACAAAGTAAGCTTTAATAAATAAATAAAAATTGGGGCTGGAGAAGTGGCTCAGAGGTTAAAAGGACTCACTGTTCTTCCAGAGTATCCAAGTTCAAATCCAGTATCCACTTGGCAGCTCAAAACTCTCTTTAGTCCCAAAAGATCTGGTGCCCTTTTCTGGCCACTGTTGGCACTGCACTCATATGCATAAAAACTTCAAAATACTTATTTACATACATACATACATACATACATACATACATACATACATAGCTGAAATAATTCCCCTACATTTCACCAGACCACAATAAAATAAAACTACTTGGAGACTGAAAAAACACACTTTGAACAAAGGACCGTTGAATAAATCAATAAAAAGACAACCTACCAAAACATCTGGAATACAGCAATGGCAGTTAAAAGAGGGAAGGCTATAGCTCTAAGAGCTCATATTAAAAATCAGAAAGGCCAGGCATGCTGTCACACAACTTTAATCCCAGGACTCAAGAGGCAGAAGCAGGCAGATTTCTGTGAGTTCAGGTACAGCCTGGTCCACAGAGAGTTCCAGAACAGCAAGGACTACTCAGAAAAACCCTGCTTTGAAAAACATGTTAAAAAGATCTCAAATAGCCCAATGATGTGCCTAGAAGATCCACAGAGGTAGGAATAAGCCAAACCTAAACACAAATGGCAAGAAATAATACATTGGAGTAGAAATTAGTGAAATTGGGAATAAAAAAGCAATACATAGAATGAATCAAGGACTTGGTTTTTTGTAAAGATTAATAAGATTGCCCAACCCCTAACCTAACTAATCAAACGAAAAAGAGAAGATCCAAAATAACAAACCAAGTACTTAAAGCAGTCTCAGTGGGAAAAAAATCCATGCTTACTCTAAAGAAGAAAGTCCAAGCAAAGATGCTTGAATCTCACTCAGAAGGGAGAATAAAACAGTCATAGGAGGCAGAGAGAGGGAGGGACCAAGGTGAGAGGGGGAGGGGGAGACGGAAGGGAATAGGGTTTTCTCAGAATCAGGTGTGAGGAGAGATAGAGAGAGAGGCTGATGGCCAGGAGAATGAATTGGAATCTCCAGCTGGCTGGGGAGGGGCAATATCAAGGATATGCCAGAGACCTGGGTGGGAGGCTTCCAAAGAGGCATGGTGAGCTTAGCTGAGACTCACCACATAGGGGATATGGAACCTGAAGAGGCCACCGCCTGTAGTCAGGGAGGAACCCCAGTGGAGAGATAGGGACACCAGCACACCCACAACACTTTATATCCAAAATTTATCCTATCTACAAGAAATGCAGGCATAGGGGTGGAGCAGAGACTGAGGGAATGGCCAACCAATAACCGGCCCAACTTGAGACCCATCCCATGGGTAAGTACCAATCCCTGACACTATTAATGATACTCTGTTCTGCTTGCAGACAGGAGGAGGTTGTCCTCTGAGAGGCTCCATCTTGCAGCTGATTCAGATACAGGCACCCACAGCCAAACAGTAGATGGAGCTTGGGGACTCTTATAGAAGATTAGGAGAAAGGATTGTGGGCACCGAAGGGAATAGCAACTCCACAGGAAGATCAACAGAGTCAACTAACCTGGACCCTTGGGGGCTCTTAGAGTCTGAACTACCAACCAAAGAGCATACACAGACTGGACCACCGCACATAAGTAGCAGATGTGCAGCTTGGTCTTCATGCAGGTCCTGAACAACTGGAGCAGAGGCTATCCCAAAAGGTGTTGTTGCCTATCTGTGGAATCCATTCCTCTAACTCGGCTATTTTGTCTGGCCTCAGTGGGAGAAGAAGCACCTAGCCTTACACACACTTGATGTGCCAGGGTAGGGGGATATCCACAGGGGGGTTCCATTCTCTCAGAGGAGAAGGGGAGGGGTGAGAGTGTGAAAAGGGAGGGACCGGGGAGGGAGACAGCGATGGCCATATAAATTAAATTGAATTCAAAAAAAGAATTTATGCTTACTGCTGTAAACCAAGCCAAATAGCTCTGTTGGAGAGATCATAGAAAACAATCTCTACTGCCATTTCCTCAGTCATTATCATTTCTAACTTATTCTAAATACTTATCCTTAGACCTAAAGATAAGTGTAGCTCTCACTCTTTATAAAACAAGCTTCTATGTGCAGCAGATAGAGGCTATTGTAGACATTAACAACTAGTCAAAAATACAGAGACTAAGCAGCTATAGGGTTCTGATCCTCAGTTGGTAAGTCTGTAACAACCCCTATACCTGAGGTTCCAGGAATAACACAGATTTTAAGAGCCAAAGGACCAGGACATCTGCTGTGAAAGTGTTTTCTATACGAGACAGGAAAGTTGCACCCATGAAATCTCAACAATATGGTTACCTAAATACGACCTGCACAATGACAATGTCAGTTGACACACTGACATGAATGGGGGAAATCTCACAAAGCCCACCCCTAGAGGAAGAGCTACATCAATAATTGGCTACTGCATAGGTCTTCTCCAAAGGTGAGCACCCTGATAGGTTAGAGTTATGCAATCCAAAATGGTCCGCCCCAAATATATGTACGTGTAAGCAACACTAAATGGATTCAGTAAGGGCTGTGTGTGTGTGTGTGTGTGTGTGTGTGTGTGTGTGTGTGTAATAATTTAAGAAGACGTCATAAGTTTGAAACGGTGTGGAGGACATAGAAGTTAGAGGAAATGGGAGTGTGTAAATGATGTAAATACAGTTCTCGTGTATGAAATTGTCAACAAAAGTAATTAATTTTCAAAATCAGAACTGTGATGGAGCTGTTTGAGTTAACTATCACCTGTTAGGAAGTTGTTTGTGGAAGCAAAGAAGAACAATCCTAAGCCTTTGTAAAGGTAACATTAAAAACATGTCTACCTTTTTAAATTAAATTATTCTATTTATTTACATGCCAAATATTACTCCCTTCCCGGTCCCCTTCCCAGAGTTCTTCACCCTATGCCTCCTACCCTTTGCCTCTGAGAGGGTGCTCCTCCACCCACCCACCCCCTTCTTACCCACCCCCAGTATCCCCATTCCCTGGGGCATCAAGTCACTACAGGATTAGATACATCCTTACCCACTGAGGCCAGACAAGATAGTCCTCTGCTATATATGTGCCTGGGGCCACAGACCAGCCCCTGCATTCTCCTTGGTTGGTGGCTTAGTCTCTGGGAGCTCTGAGGGGTCCAGGTTAGTTGGCATTGTTGTTCCTTCCTATGGGGTTGCCATCCCCTTCAGCTCTGTCAATCCTTTCCCCAACTCTTCCAGGAGTTCACGACCTCAGTCCAATGGTTGGCTGTCTCTGTGAACTGCTGGTAGAGCCTCTCAAAGGACAGCTGTGCTAGGCTCCTGTCCTCAAGCACAACATAGCATCAGTAATAGTGTCAGGGTTTGGTGCCTGCCCATGGGATGGATCCCAAATTGAGCCAGTCTCTGGATGGCCTTTCCTTCAGCCTCTGCTCCATTTTTGTTTCTGCCATGTTTAAGGAAAGTGTATCACAGTGAAGTAGAAAGAAAGCTCAAAACAGAATTCAAGATGTGAAATTCACCTGCAAGCACAAAATACAGGGATACAAGTGATCTCCAAACCACTGTATAACATTTTCCCAACTTTCCAAGACCAATTTCCATTCTTGTACAGAAATTGGGGGCAATCTTGGTCACCCTTGAAGCTAGGCTGGGTTTCCCACCAGCTTTTATCTATAGACTATGATGCTGGGAAGGTCCTAGGACCAACTTTTTAAGAGGCCCAGCAACTTCTGCTTTCATTCTGGGAAGTCAAATACCATTTTTTAAACATTTTAAAAACTGTTTTAGAAACAGTAATTATAATGAAATGGATAATAGTAGAAACTTATATTGTTCTTCCATAGAACATGTCTCATGTTAAGACATAGGGAATGAGTTACAGACACAAGCCAAAACTCAAACCGTAAAGTGAATATTTCTGTATTTCATTTTTAAATTAGCCAGATGTGATGACACATGTGTGTAACCATAGCAATCCAGAGGCTTAGTCAAGAGGTCTTGTCATGAATTCAATGCTGGTCTGGGCTACATAGTAAATTTGAGGCTGAAGACACCTGGGAACTGTTTCCCAAAAAAAAATTTAAATAAATGAATAAATTCATAGTTGAAAACATTCCAAGAAGCAAAACTCCAGGCCAAGGTGCTTTCTCTCATGACTGAAATGACACCTGTACTGGTGAAGTAATGATTCCACACAAACTCTTGAACACAGAGGAAGTCTTCCCAAATAGTTCTATGAACATTTATTACTTATTTCAAAACCAAACAAAAATCACTCCAAGGAAATAAAAGTAAAACTCAATAATCTCACAGATAAAATGATCTTTACCAACATTAGTAAATATTAGTATTTCTCTTATTATTGCAAAGCAAATTCAGCATTGAAAAATAAATCAGGCCCATTCCCAGTGACTGCATCTACAAAAACCCTCACCTAAGGTTCTGGGAACATTATGGAACAAGGGACAGAAAGATTGGTCAGGGAGTTTGCTATGAGATTGTGTCTCCTACTAATGTCTGAAGCAATAGCCATAAAATCTCACCAACATGACTGTCCAAACATGAGCTGAGCAAAGACAACTCCAACAGGCATGTTAAAGTGGACTGGGGAAAGTCCACAAGCCCTCAGCTGTACACAAAGAATGACAGGCAACTGGGGAATGCGGAGAAATAGTCTTCCTCAGGAAAGAGTATACCAGTTGGATATCCAATACCAAATGGTTAGCCCTGAAAATGTATATATAAGTTACATTATACAGAGTGAGCAGGAATATGTGTGTGTGTGTGTGTGTGTGTGTGTGTGTGTGTGTGTGTGTGCGTGTGTGTGTGTATGTATAATATATATTCAGGAATATATATGTTTATATACATGTGCATGTAACAACAATTAATGCAAAACGACACCATGGATTAGAAAAGGAGCAAGGAGTGGCATATGGTGGGAGGCGTTGAAGAGAGGAAATCAAATCGAAAATATAGTTATATCAGAAATAAAGAAAAATGTTAAAAATAAATCAGCTTATTGTACAGTGTTATCAAATTATGTTTAAGAAACTATATTACTAACTTTTCTAATTGCTGTGATGAAATACCTGACAAGAAGCAACTGCAGGGTGGGAAGATTTCTTTCATCTCACAGTTTGAGGGGTGCAGTTTGTCATAATAGTGAGGGTGTTGGTAACAAGCCTTGGCTCAAGGCTGTGGTCGCAAGAGCCAAGGACAGTTTCTTCACTTCTCCATGGACCAGAACTTAGACACAGTAGGAAAAGAAACCAAGCTAAAAAAAACCTCAAGGCTCCAAGAGCCACTTCCTCCTGTTAGGCACCATCTCCTGAAAGTTCTGCAACCTCTGAAAATACCTAAGGACCAAATATATTCAAATTAATGAACTGGTAGAGGTGGACAATTTTCATCCAAACATAACAAATGCAATCATCATAATATTTTCAAAATAAATATTTTTTGTGTTTTTTCAAGACATTATTTTTCTATGTAGCCTTGGATGTCCTGGAACTCAGATATCTGCCTGCCTCTGCCTCCTGAGTGCTGGGATTAAAGGCGTGTACAGGCATACCAAGCCCAGCCTTTCTAAATTTATATATGTATAATTTACCATATATCTATGTCCAATAAATCTTTCTCCCAGTAATCAAAATACATGAAAACTTACTTATACAGATAAAACAAATCATACAAAAATCCAGTTACCTTCATGGCCATTTGTATTCTTCCCCTAAGAGCATTAGTGAGAAGATAATATGTGCTCTCACCATTGTTGAAAGCCTAGTGGAAGGTTTCAGTAACTTTGAGGAATTCCCAATCATCATTTGGTCAATATGCCTGTTTTTTAAGTATGTATCTATGTATGTATGCATGGTATGCATATTGTGTGTATGTGTGTTTAAATATCTGTGGGCAAGTGCATATATGTGAGCACATACATGCACATACATTTGTAAGTCAAAGGTTGACAATAGATGCCTCTGTCAATCAGTTTCTACCTTATGTAATGAGGCAGAGAATCTCTCATTTAAAGCCAGGGCTGATCAGTTCAATAAGTCTAGCTAGTCAGTTTACCCCAGAGATATTCTTGTGTCTGCCTTCAATGCTGGCAGGCCACCATGCCCCTGGCATTTAAAAAGGTGCCAGGCATCTTAAGTCAGATCCTATGCTAGGGCAGCAAATGCCCTACCAAACCATCTCCCCAATGGAATAAACATGTTTATTCTTATATAGTGTTATACTATCCTGACTACTGTGGCTTTGTGAGGTCAGAAATTAAATAACAACTGTCCTTTGGTTTCTTCTTTTTCAAGACTGTTCGTTCACTACTTTGGGTCCATTTCAATTCTATATAAAATCTAGCATCATTTTTCATATCTGAAAGAAAATGAATTTTGGAATTTTGGTAGTCATTCATTTGGGTAAGCAAATCAACTGGGAGAGTGTATTTTAAAGAAAACTTTACAATGTTTTCTTCTAATCAATAAGCATGGTATTACTTTCCCATTTATTTGTGCTTTCAATTTTTCAAAATGTCTCATTTTTCAGGGGGAAAAGAGATCTTATGTTCTTGGGTTTTAATATTTTTAAGTTTTATTATGTATAGTACTATTCTAAATGAAACTAATTTCTAAATTTAATTATTAGAATATTTTACTGTCTATAAAAAGACAAGTTTTTTCCCTAGTGTTCTACAAAATATATTTCAAATGATAGAAGGAAACTGGTTAGCTCTTCATGAACTTTCACTTTTCAAGAGTATTGTAGATGTGAAATCAAAAGCACAAGCAAAAAATAAATAAAGATAAGTTAGATTTGATCAAATGAAATTTTTCAGTGTGTCAATAGACATAGTCAAGAAAATGAAAAGACAACACAGAGATTGGGGTAAACATTTGTAAAGCATGTGTCCGATAAGGTTCTAGAACCCAGAGTACAGAAAAGTTCTTATAATTCAATAATAGAAAATAAAAGAACTCAAAGGTGGAAAAGGGAGCAGATAGTCATCGAAAATGGTAGACATGGCCAATGAAAATATGAACAACATTCTGCTGTGCTCAGTTATTGGGGACGAGATACTTCTAAATCCAAAGAAAAGGGTCCGTCTACAGGGGAAGAAGTCCAATTAAGAGCAAAGGGAAATCTCATGTAAGGCAGTGGGAAATAGTGTACTCACCATGAAGAACAAATAAGCAGTTTCTTCTGTATTGTGTATACTTATGGAGTATAACATGACTTTTTGGTGTATGTATGTATACATAGCAAAGTAATGACTACAGTGAAGAAAGTTAACATAATTATCATTTTGCTAGTGCTTGTACCCAAAATGCATTCCATCATTGAAATTGCAGTACCTAATACAATATTATTAACTATACTTTTCATGTTGTGTGTCAGAATGAAAGGATTTACCGACTGGAGAAGTGGCTCAGTAAGTGAAAGCATTTGCTGCCAAGCCTGACACCTTGAGTTCAATGTTCAATTCCCAGAGCCACCATGGTAGAAGGAAAAGATTAATTCCCACAACTTGTCTTCTAACCTCAACATGTATACCATGGTGGTATGCACACATATGTACACACACACACACACACACACACACACACACACACACACACATACACACAACACACACACAAAATATAAATACAGATAGACAGACAAATAGACAGACAGATAGATAGACAATTGATCCTCTGATGTTGGTGCTACTGCAAGAGAACTAAAGAGTTTTTCAAAGTGAGGGTTTATTAGAGGTAGCAGGTTACCAGGACATGCCTTTAAAGGGTATATTTTGTTCTTGGCTTTATCCTGCTTTTCTTTTACTTTCTTTTCCTCTTCTTTCTCTTCTTTCTCTGCCTCATTATCATCATCATCCTTATTACTCTGTCTTTCTGTTCATACTGACAGTCTACTTTGAAAGCAACTTGTAAAATTATTCCTAGTTTATCTAAAGATTAAATAATACTGTTTAAGTCTGTTTTCTGTCTCACTGAGTAAATTGTATGTGATTTAAAAAAAGATTGTGGTAAGGCAGTTTGTTTGAAAATTATATATATATATATAATTTAATATATATATTCATATATTCATACCTAGATATTTGCCAGAAAGACCTAAAACATATCTTTCCGAAAGCCTATGTGTTTGTGTGTGTGTATATAATGATTCATAGTTCAGCAGGTTTAGAGACTCATATCTCTTCATGGCACAATTCACTCAAAGAACCCTAAGCAAATGTCAAAGACTCTGAGACATGGCTTGCAGAAAACAGATAGATGGCAAAAACTGAGTCAAAACAGGGCAGGGCACCACAAAATAGAAACATACCAAGAGAGAAACCTGGTAATATTACCATATTAAGGTCTGAACACAGTCATACTTAATACCTTGTGGTCTTTGGTTAGGTCTATGCAGAAAGGGGGGCAAAAGAAAACAGAACACACAGAAGCAAATCTGGCAACACACCCATACAAGGGACTACACAGACACAGGAGTGGCAAAATACCTATAGTGAGCTATTGCTTAAATGCAGGCTACAGACCCATGGCCATGTAAGGGGCTGCACGTAGGCAGTTATAATACTTATCCACATACAACAGACCAAATATATAAGTATGGTACCCTCTATGTCAGAGTGTTGATAGCCTTGATCCTATGCAAGTCTTGTACAGGCACTAATGATTTCATGAGTGCAATAGAATGCACAGAAGACATTTTTTTACTGCACTCGCCTCTGACTCTTACAATCTCTCCAGCCTTCTTCCATGACAGTCCCTGAGCCTTGTGGGTAAGGAGTGTTATATAATATTCTGGATAGGGTTAAGCACTCCACAGGTACTTGTTCTTCCTACTTTGACCAATTGGAAGTCTCTGTACTACCTGCTATCCACTACACAAGGAAGTTTCTCTGATGAGAGTTGCACTAATCTAAGGGTATAATGATAGATGTACAAAATGCAGTTTGATTCAATGTCTCTTTTCACAATAATAGTAGTAAGTTCTCCCTGAGGCCTATGACCTCCTAAGCCATGTGTTCTTAGGTAGGTTTATCGTAACAGGCATGGATTCCCTTTTGTGCAGTAGGTCTCAAGTCCAATTAGAAAGCTATTAGTTATTCATCCCCATTGATATTTAACCTACTATTTCACCAAAGGCATATCTTGCCATGTTAATACTTATTGCAGATCACAGATTTACAGACAGCTGAGACTGTTGCTGATTTTTCTTCCTTAACACTCTGCAAAGCACCTTCTGGTACTATGCAGCTAGCGGGCAGGGAGGCTAACTCTTAGGTTAGTACCTACTTGAACTCTCTATGTCCTGTGAGTCTAGTATCTGCTGACCAGCAATTGGAAGGGAACTATCTCAGGCTTTTGGCTTTTTGTTTGATATAATTTGGCTTCTAGAAGTGTGGTCCCTCTGTGTAGAGTAACTTTAATGAAATTCTCTTTTACACACACACACACACACACACACACACACAGAGAGAGAGAGAGAGAGAGAG
The DNA here is from genome assembly GCA_028551405.1 of Uromys caudimaculatus. Taxonomy (NCBI): domain Eukaryota; kingdom Metazoa; phylum Chordata; class Mammalia; order Rodentia; family Muridae; genus Uromys; species Uromys caudimaculatus. Next base: position 82,140,242 of record CM052722.1, on the reverse strand, counting down.
ATTAAAGATTTATTTATTTTTATTTATATATGGGTGTTTTCCCAGTGTGTACATTTATGCACCACATGCATGCCTTGTGCCCACAGAGGCCAGAAGAGGGTGTCAGATCCTCTGGAACTTTAGTCACAGACTGTTGTTAGCTACCATGTGGGTGCTAGGAGTTAAATCTGTGTCCTCTGAAAGAGAAGCCAGTGCTGAAAATCTATGTAACACCAAGGAAAAACCTTCAACTCAAAGTTTGTTCTACCCACAAAATGTGCAGGGATAAAAATGGGACAGAGACTGAGGGAACAACCAACTAATGCTGCTCCAACCTGAGACCCATGCTGTGGGAGAGAGCCAACCCCTGACACTATTAATGACACCCTGCTGTGCTTGCAGACAGGAACCTAGCATAACTGTCTCCTGAGAGGTTTTATCCAGGAGCAGATGGAAACAGATGCAGAGACCTTTAGTGGGTTGGTCTGGTGCTGCTGTGTATTCAAATGGGAAATTCTGTATCCCAAGATCTGGTTGCTCCATACCAGCTTTTGTTGTGTAAACCTTGCCCTCCCCAAGTTATCCCTGATTGGTTAATTAAGATGCCACAGCATATAGTTGGGCAGAAGAGAGGTAGGAGGGGCTGGAGGTCCCCAGCATGGGATATCAGGCAGGGACCAGGGAAGGAAGGACAGGGAAGAAGACAGAAGTTGCCATAGGGTAGGTAGATTGTGAACACATGGCCTAACCCTAACCCTAACCCTAACCCTAACCCTAACCCTAACCCTAACCCTAACCCTAACCAGACCCCCCGGAGCTCCTGGAGGCTGGACCACCAGCCAAAGAATACACATGGAGGGACCCATGGTTTGGACCACATATGAGGCAGAGAAGGGTCTTGTTAGCCATCAGGGGGAGGAGAGGTCTTTGGGTCTGAGTGTGTTAGATGCCCCAGTATAGGGGAATGCTAAGGAGGGAAGAGGGGAGGGGTGGGAGAGTGGGTGGGTGGGGGAATACTCTCAGAGAGGCAGGGGAAGGGGGGGATGGGATAGAGGGGTTCCAAAGGGGAGACCTGGAAAGGGTATAACATTTGTAATGTAAATAAAGAACATATCCAATAAAAGGAATAAAGAAAAAGAACAAAGAAATCCACATAGTGTTTCCTTTACTCCACATTCTCACAAAACTGTTATGTGGGGCATCCTAACAGGTACGAGGTACTATATAGTGCAGGTATCATACATGTGTCACAGTCTCTGTGAGTTGATATATGCATCAATCCTGTTGTGTCTGGATAATGTCCTTTCCTTGAAGCCATCCAACACCTCTAGCTGTTAATCTTTCTGCTCCCTCTTTTGCATAGATCCCTGAGGAACCAAGAATCTTTTAAAGTGTCAGTCTAGAAAATATTCGATGCCATTAAAAAATATTGCCCATATATTCACTAATAAAGATCAAATTATGAATGATATGCAGAAAAAACACAGTTATAAAATGTTCATTTTCAAAAGTGTAGGCAGACAAATACACATATAGAGAATGTTGCTGGGGATGCTGGCTCATGTCTGTAATTCAAACACCTAGAAGCCAAGACACAGAAGATCATACAGCTCAAGGGCAGTCTGGACTACATAGAAAAATCCTGGGTCCTAAAACAAATGTATGATGCTTCCAAGCAAATGCCTGATGCATAGGAAATGAAAGAGAAATTCAGTCTCACTTCCAGACCTCCCTGGTATAAAATTAAACAGTAATACTCGTTGCCTTAGCCCATTTATGATGCTATAACAAAGTGTCTGAGAGCAGGTAATTTTTAAAAGAACATCAATGTATTTTTCCGAGTTTTGCTGAGCAGTGAAAGTTCAAGGCTCTGGCAAGTCCAATGTCTGATGAGGGTTTGTCCTCTGCTTTCAAAGCATTGCCTTGTTCTTACATGTCCTGTGTCCTCACTTAATAGAACAGACAGGAGAAAGCAAACCTATTTCCTCGGGCCTTTTAATTAGGCCCCTAAGATTGCCAAAAGACTCCCCAAAATGAATTGTTCACTCCTTATAGGTGATATATCTGAATACTGCCTTATTGGTGATTGTTTCCACACACTGATCTGACACATTCAGCAGGTGCCATCTACCAAATTAAATCCTCTTCAATTCTGCTTCACTTACACCCTGTGCTGCTCCTTGGAAAATCTATTGTTGGAAGTTTCTTGGCTTTTTTTTTTTTTCAGAAGATTTAAAGATGTGAGTTGAAGTCAGTACTCCCTTAAAAGGTTAAACATGTAAAAAAAAAAAACTTACTTATGAAATAAGGATTTTTGGAAAGCAAATTAAAAGAGTGTAGTCAATAATAGAAAGTGCAGCACAGGTTAAATAGAACAGCAGAGTGTGGCTGGAACTATGTATTTTATTTGGAACAATAGTGAACTGATCATGGGTGGGCTCTCAACAAAATATGGACTCTACAATAAAGATGGCATATTCTCACCTTTGAACATACTTTTAATGCAGTGCTGCAAAAACGTGGATGTTCCTTTTGGATTGGTGATTAGCTCCATGAAATGATTAATGCAATGGAAGCCTTGGTATGTACATCACTATCTAGCAGAACTTGACAAAGAAACTGACAATGAGATTCTGAAAGATAAAAGAGAGTAACACATCACAGTGAACAAGAGAGAAGTCCAAGGGAGATGATCAACTATTACAAAAGTTAAATAGGATGTGGGCTTAAAAGAGGCTCTTGAAGGAGAGGACTTTGGGCCTGAGGGTACTAGAGGCCCCAGTAAAGGGGAATGTCAAGGTGGGAATATGGGAATGGGTGGGCGGATAGGTGGGAGGAGGAATTCCCTCACAGAGGCGGGGAGGGGGAGGGGATAGGGGATCTCCAAAGAGGAGACCCAGAAAAGGGGAAACATTGGAAATGTAAATAAAGTATCAAAAATAAATTTAAAAAAAAGAGGCTCTTGAAATGAACACAACCAAAATACACAGCCATATAAAAGTCTACATCCCTAAGGAATAAACTATTGTATCCATAAATCTATTAAAACGCTATTCCACATTAACATCAGAAAGATATGTTGTTTGTTTGCTTTGTGGTTATCTTATCTTTCTGAACCAAATTTCAATCCAAAAGAACAAAATAGAATTATCAGTCTTTTTTCAGGGGTTTGAAATTATTTGTATTTTAAGCCTGTTTTTTTCACTGAAGGTCAAACAAATAAAACTCAGGCACTAAAGAGGTTGAATTGTCCCTTCTTATAAGTAAGCTTTCGCCTGGAATTTTATTTTGGCAAGCCAGAAACTTTTTTTGCAGCCCTTTATCCCCTTGCTGAAAAAGAGAGGGTCATTCCGAATGTGTTCCTCCCACGATAATTTATTTTCTCTCAAGCCAACTTGATGCTTCTCTGCAAAAGGCTCTGTATTTCTGTCCAAAGGAATTATAAGTACATTTTAAGAGTAACACAGATGTGGCTTTGTGCAAATGCAGATGCTACCTAAATCGTTGTGATTGTAATAATTAAAACTGTAATCTTCACTCTTAGATTCTGCATTATAATTATTAAGAGTCCTGTCAGAGATTTTTCCTTTCATCTTTTCCTCTCTGCTTCTGCTATTTTAAAATATCTTGTTAGATGCTAAGATTTATGCCAATAGACTTTTTAAGGTAACTTTCATTTTTGGTTCACCCTACAAAGTCACTACATGAAGTTATTCATACTTTTTGTTATAATTTTTAATCTTAGAAATTTCATACATATACACAATGAAATATTATCATGTTCACCCTCCATTTCCCTTCTAAGAGTATTCTAAATACCTGACTTTATATCAACAGAGCAACGTAGTTCTCATCCCTCATCAAAGAAGCTTCTTTTTGAAGTATGGAGATGGAGAGACCATTACCGTCAGCTACAACTGGTCAAAATGCAGAGAAAAACTGACCATGGTACCCAGACTCAACTGATACATCTACCAACACAACTCCTACATCTAACGCTTGAGAAACATTGTCGAAGATGGGGTATGAAAAGTGTAAGGTTGCCTGCTCTAACATTGTGTCTTTTATATGAACAATATGGCTGCCTAAACAAGACTTGCATGATGACAATAGTAGTCATCGTGGCAATGTTGGTAGGAGAAAGCTCACAAGACCCCCCTTAGATAAAGAATGACAAGCCATCAATGACTGCAGAGGGAGGAAGACTAAGTTGCCTCCAGGCACACGATGTCTAATAGGTCATCCAATGTCAAGTGGTAAGACCTAATCGCATCTACGTACAAACAACACTAAATGAACACTATAGGTTGTGTGCATGTGTGTACAGAAGAGCATGAATCACAGAGGGAATGGGCGGAACTGGAGGTAAGAGAGACAGAGAGGGAGGCTATAATTTACATAAATCCAATGTATCATGTATGAAAATCTCAAAAAAATGTTTTTTTTTTTTTTTTATAAAAAGAGTGCTTCCTCCACCCCCAGAACCTATCGACTGCCAATAGCTCCTTAAAAGGAGTGATGTCTAGGGAGCTCCTTTCATATTCATGCTAGAATTTTCTTTGGACTGATTTTATACATGTCTCATACAGGTAACTACACTGCTGCGTGTCCATGATTGCAATACTAATGCTGTGCCCGGAAGATGGCATTTCATAACACTCTTCCCCATGCTCCACCTCTTATGTTCTTTCCCCTTCCATTTCTCTAATGTTCCTTGGACTTTGGATGGGGATGGTGGGGAAAGCAGTCAGTCTCTTAATCTCAGTAATTCGATACATCTCTTCATTGGCTCCTGCCCACTACAAAAGAAGTTTATTTGACTAAGGTAAAGAGAAACCCAGGTCACTAGGTAGAAACATATATAGTTACAGACAATTAGACAGTATTACCATTGAACAAAATAAGAGTAGCCTATTGTACATAGAGCCTGTGACCTCCTCAGCTATGGGCTTTTGGGCAGGACTATAGTACCATGCATGAAATTCTTCTCCTGTGGAAGAGGCCTCAAATTCAATCATAAAGCATTTAGTTACTCTAGCAGTGATATTGTTACATCAGTCGGCATATCTTGCCTGGCAGGTCAGAATTGAACAGTGTTTGGCTCTGGATAAGACTACTGATTCTTTTCTTCCAGAGCAGCCTGCATAGCTAGCCAGCAGGGAGGAGATTTCCAGTTCAGTTTGAGATGATTGATGTCACTATGTCCTGCAGCCAGAGTCACACTTCTTAGACTTACTGTTCCAAAGGCATCAATCTCTAATGTTTCCATTACTCTAGTAATTTTTTCTTTTTTTTTTTTTATTTATTTTTTGATATTTTATTTACATTTCCGATGATTCCCCTTTTCTTTAGAAACCCCGTGTCCCCTCCCCCTCCCC
>CM052722.1:82104683-82134385 GCA_028551405.1 Uromys caudimaculatus | reverse complement strand
ATCAGTGGGAGGAGAGGCCCTTGGGCCTGAGGATGTTAGATGCTCCAGTGTACGGGAATGCTGGGGAGGGAAGACAGGAGTGGGTGGGTGGGTGGCGGAGCGCCCTCATAGAGGCAGGGGGAGGGGGAATGGAATACGGGGTTTCAAAGGGGAAACATTTGAAATGTATACAAAGTAAATATCCAAAATTAAAAATTAAAAAAAGAAAAAAAAAACCACCAGGGGCTGGAGAGTTGGCTCAGTGAGTAAAATTTATCAAGCCAACATAAAGTCCTAAGCTTGGATCCTATGACACATCAAAAACACACAACAAAAATAGGCTATGTAGTGTGCCTTTGAAAGACCAGAACTGGTAGGAGTGGAACCTTGGGGCTCCAAAAGCCATCCAGTCTATCTGAATCTATTAGTTAAAGGTTCATGGAATGCCTCTGCCTCAGAATAATTACAGTAAAATAAGGTGAAAAAACTACCGAGGAACCATCCTTATATTAACTCTGGGCCTCTACTGACATGAGCACCTGTATATACAGGTACATTCGCACTTATGTACATACTAATATGTACATAGGGCACACGCACATAATATATATTATATATTATATATATGTAATAAATATTATACTTACAGGTGTGGGTATGGAAGAAGATAAATTGCCTGAAATTTTTAGGGAAACATTTAAAAAAAAATTAGTGAACTAAAATCTAATACATTCTTCTGGCAAGGCCCAAAACTCTTCAAAGTGCTGATAATTCTTTCAGTTCAATGATTCTCACTAAAAATCTAAATATGACTGTTAGACTGATAATCTGATCTTACATTGGCAGCCTGATCTTAGGCCATTACTTAGCTAGGCTGAACCACAGCTAATTTATCTGTAAACTAGGGATAATCTATGTTCAAAGCAGATAATATGTATCACTTGCCTAGCACAGTGTCCTCTATAAAGAGGTTTTAATAATAGTCAGGCATGTTAAAGCATACCTTTAATACCAGCACTAGGAAAAGAAAGGTAAGTAGATATCTGTAAGTTCAAAGCCAACCTGGTCTACATTATAAGTTCCAGGAGAGCTAAAAAAGGGGTAGGGGTAATAAACTGTGATTATTATTGTCAAGAATTGCTTAGAGAAGCCAGGTATGATAGCCTCATGTCTTTAATACCATCCCTTGGAGGTTAAGGTAGGAGGATTGCTATAAATTGAAGGTCACCCTAGGCTACATGGTAAAACCAGGACAATCTACAGGGTGAAGCTCTGTCTCTCATATTTGATATATAGGAATGACTTCGTAGTAGAAGGTTTACTAATATATATGAGGCCCTGGTTTTAATTCTCAGTGTCACAAAGAAAACAAATGATTTTGCACCATTCCTAGGACACAGTCAAAGAAGTAAGCCTGACCTCTGATCAAATGCTTCAGCTTGATGCTCCACTCCCTCATGCTCTACTTTCTCCTGTACTTCCCCAATTCAAGCTTTAGAACTCTCCCATATATATGTCTCACAACCTCACTGAAATTTTAGTTTTACAAAAAATATCATTTCATCTGCATTATCTACTTGTATGTGCTTAGCAAGTAGGACAGTGTGATCTACACTTGGCTGGGAGAAGGGCCAGCAGAAATACTGGCTCGTCTCCTCTCTGTCTTATGCAATGGACAATCAACCTCTTTTTTTTATATTTTAATTTCTCCAGGAGGCACAAGGTGTTTTCTTTTTAAATTGTCCATGTTTAAGCCCTCCCTGATCCCAGCTAGACTAGACACTCAAACCACGTTTCTCTAGATCTGGGAGTTTTGCTCAATGGTAGAGTATATGCTTACTGTGCATGAGACACTGGGTTCAAGATCAAGCAACAACAATAAAAAAGGAAAAAGGGAAAAAAAGAAGTGACTGTACTATCACCCAAATCTAGATTTGTGTTGATCTGAAAGGAAGAGTCTGTGGTCACAAATCTTGGATCACTCAATTCATTTTGTCATTTCTATATAGTATACAAAATAATACATTTCATTGTGAAATTTCATGCATATATGTGAAGCGGAAACTTAAGGGTTCTTTGGAAAGTCGTTTGGATGGTGTTTTGCTGAAGCAAGACCCATGTGGAGACAAGGCATGTGGAGGACCAGTGATGTTTAGTGGGCATAAATAGGACTCCACAGAGTGACAGAGCTTGGCTTGCTGGTACAGCTAGCTGTGCAATGCTTGTGGGTCTTGAGTCTTCGCTGATCTTTGCTGCCTTGAGAGAGACATAGCAGAGAACTTCTTCTGATGTTCCTGTTGGGTCCCTCCTACTGACGTGAGCTAGGTTGAGGCCTGGCTGTCTCTACTAGGTTGTTGCCAACCCAACTCTACCAAAATGGACTGCTGGTGCATCTGTGAAGTGTTTGTGAGTGGATCGAGCTGCCACTGCCTCTGCTAACCTGTGAATTGAGCTGCTGATTTCCATACAACTCAGATGAGAGTTACTCTAAAGAACCTTTCTAAACAGGTCCACTTCTCCCTTATCCTTTCTTTTCCACTACCTCTGGTGGGTGGTAGGTTACAAGAGAGGTTAAAACATTTAAAAACCATCACTAAAAATAAGATTTTAAAAAATTAAAATTATGTGTGTCATTTCACTTTGCTCTATTTCATTCAGCTTCACCATAACCCTCTTTATCTTTCTTGCCCCTCTCTTGATGGTCCACTCCCTCCTCCCAAATGATCTCCTTTCCTGTTTTCATGTCACATGTATTCCATTCCTCCCTGTGCCCTTCACACACCCTTAAGATCTCCCTCCTTGGAGAGGTCCTAGGTCCTGTGAAGGCCCGATGCCCCAGTGTAGGGGAATGCCAGGGTAGTGAGGCAGGAGTGGGTGGGTGGGTGTGGGAGGAGGATGGGGGAGGGGGTTTATGGAGGAAAAACTGGGAAAGGAGATAACATTTGAAATGTAAATAAATAAAATATCCAATGAAAACGATCTCCCTCCTTCTATTACCATCACACACATGCACACACACACACACACACACACACACACACACACACACACACACACACACATACACATTAAATCTAGCGTCTGCATGAGAGAATCTTTGGCATTCATCTTCCTGAGTCTAGTTTATTGTGGTTAACAACAACAACAACAAAAAATGGTCTCCAGTTCCATGCATTTCCCAGAAAATGTTACTATTTCATTTGTTCTTTATAGCTGAATAAAATTACATTGTGGCCCCGGCGGGGGTCCCCTGCGCCTTCTCCCCAGACAGTCAAGCCTACTTCGTTTTAGCCTCTAGTGATGGTCACTTGCAGGTGTGGGAGACAGCCAACAACCCGCTGCACCAGGAGTACATGCCTTCCTCACACCTCAGCGGTACCTGCACCTGCCTGGCCTGGGCGCCAGCACAGCTGCAGGCCAAGGAAAGTCACCAAAGGAAAAAAAGGAAATCAGAAGTTATAGGAACGAATGACCACGTTGACTTGTTGGCTCTTGGCACAGCAGTTGTTAGCATGTTATGGTATAGTACAGTAAAAGGAGAGTTGCACAGTAAATTAATAAGTGGTGGGCATGAAAACAGAGTCAATCGCACACAGTGGCATCAAGACAATGACTGCATATATAGTTGTTCAGATGATAAGTATATTGTGGAATGGAGTATACAGACATGCAAAGTAAAGTGCCAATGGAAAGGAGACAATAGCAGTGTCAGTTCCCTGTGTATCAGCCCAGATGGAAAGATGCTACTTTCAGCTGGTCGAACAATCAAACTATGGGTTTTGGAGACCAAAGAAGTCTACAGACACTTCACAGGACATGCGACGCCTGTTTCATCGCTTAGGTTCACGACCATCAGACCTAATGAGAGCCAGCCTTTTGATGGGATTACAGGCCTTTATTTCTTATCTGGAGCAGTACATGACCAATTACTGAATGTTTGGCAGGTCCAGTCAGAGAACAAAGAGAAGAGTGCAGTGATGTCGTTTACGGTCACAGATGAGCCTGTCTATACTGACTTGACTTTGTCAGAAAACAAAGAAGAGCCTGTCAAGTTAGCTGTTGTTTGCAGAGGTGGTCAGGTTCATCTTTTTGAACACATATTAAATGGACACTGCAAAAATCCCTTGACTTCAAATTGCACAATTCAGATAGCAACACCTGGAAAGGGCAAGAAAGCAACACTAAAACCCATCCCTGTTCTAGCAGCTGCTTTTGCTTGACAAGATGTCCTTATTGCTTGTGTATGACAATTGGCTTCAGTCTATCATTGAGCGAGTGGCTTTGAACTCCAAAGATACTCATATATGTTTGGAAAGAGACATTTCAAATTGCTGGGCTCCAACAGTGGGAACTGCTATAACCAAGGTGAAAACATCTGTAATGAATTCTGAAGCAAAAATTTTGGTTCCTGGGGTTCCTGGACATCATGCGCCAATCAAGCTGCCGCCTGCCCAGCCCAAGGAGGCCTAAAACGAGAACAAGAGGAAAATGGGCAGTAATAAGTCTACCATCGAGGAGCGCCTTGGTGCCATGGATCTAGATAGAAAAGGAAGGAAGGATGACCTTCTGCAGACAAACAGCTTTCCAGTCCTTCTCACGCAGGGCTTAGAAAGCAATGATTTTGAAATGTTAAACAAAGTGCTTCAAACTAGGAATGTAAACCTAATAAAGAAGACTGTGCTGAGGATACCCTTGCGTGCTGTTATCCCACTGTTGCAAGAGCCTACGAAGAGGTTATAGAGACATCCCAATAGTGCTGTTTTAATGGTTGAATGGCTGAAATGTGTGCTGACGATCCATGCAGCATACCTATCCACGTTGCCTGACCTGGTACACCAGCTGGGAACACTCTACTAGTTAATGGAAAGCAGAGTCAAAACTTTCCAGAAACTCTCACACCTGCATGGGAAGCTCATTCTTCTTGTCACACAAGTTACAGCATCAGAAAAAACGAAAAAAAAATGCCCTCCCCTGGACAGAATGCAAAATTGATGTATGAAGAAGAGTCTTCTGAGGAGGAGTCTGAGGATGAGATTCCAGAAAAGGATTCTGATGATAATTGAGGCGAAGATGAAGAGAGAGACAGTGAAAAAGATGAGGGTGTTGATGAAGACAATGAGGAGGAAGATGAGGACACGGAAGACAAAGAAGAGAATGAGGAGGACAGAGAAGTGTCAAGTGAAAAAGAATTAAATGGAGATTCAGATTTAGATCCTGAAAATGAGAGTGAAGAAGAGTGAAGACAGAAGCAGCCAGTCACATGAGAATCCTGGCTCGCCTTGCCCAATGCTATTTATCGCATCCTCCCAGGGAGGCTTGCCCTGTGCCAGAAGACAAGAGGCTGCCATATACTTCCAAGTTCACAGAGGAGATTCCCACACCTCCTTCCTGTCCTGAGTGCCCCAGGCTTTAACTGTGTAAATAAGAATGTTTCATTCAAATGTTAATAAACTTTACCCAGTAAATAGACACACTTTCTGCAAAAAGAAAAAATTACATTGTGTATGTGTCTCACATTTTCATCATCCATTCATCTGCTGATGGACATGTAAGCTTGTTCCATGGCCTGCCTATTGTGAATAGTGCAGCAAAAATCATGGAGGTGCAAGGATCTCTCTTGTATGTTCATATTTGTTTTGATTGTTCCCACCACCAATTCTTGACATAAAATATGCCATATACAAACTGTAGAAAAGTTGTACCCATAGTCAGATTAGGTGAAAGATAACTTTGTGCTAAAATAAAAAAATAAAAAAAAAAACAAAGAAAGAAAGAAAAGAAACTAGTTTCAGCATAGAACAAACCTGTAATAGAAACCAAATTCCATCACTTCTATGCTATGTGATGTTTTTGGCAAGTGACTTTATTCCCCTAAGCCTACAATTTCTCCCTTTGATGATGATAAAATAATAGGTGATGAAAATAAGTAGTATAACACCTTGCCCATGTTATAGTCTTTTAGAAAGTATCAGCTGACTAACAAATAGTACTAATAGCAATAGTGACTGAAGTCTGAATGGAACCTACAGCTTCCCGAAGCATAGCACATAGACAACCTATACTCAATTGCCTTTATTTTCCTAAAAATAGGAAAGTCAAATAAATACCCCAGAGCTGCCTTTTTAATTTATTTTTAATTCATTTTTTAGATTAGCTTTTATTTTTTGTTTTATTTTTCTATTGAAAATAAATTCTTCTCTTATATAATATGTCCCAGTCATAGTTTCCTCTCCCTTGTCACCTCTTAGCCCCCCTTACAACCTCCCCTCTCCCCAGACCCACTCCCTTCTGTTTCCTCTTCAGAAAAGAGCAAGTCTCCACGATATGACAGCCAAACATGACAAAACAAGATAGACTAAGACAAGGAGGCTGGACAAGGCATCTCAATAAGAGAAGGGTCCCTAAAGTCCCCAGAGATTTTTAATTTAAAAAACTACACATGAAGCTAATAAATAAATATAAATGATGTTTCCAGATGGGGTATTCTAGACTTAGGAGTTAGACACATCACCATCTTATGTTAAGTTGTTTAGTCCCTGAACTTCCATAGCTGCCTGTCATATGACTCTTGCTGTAAGGACAGAGAAAGGCTAACAGTAGTATTGCTCACAAAGACATTCACAGACAGATGAAAACTTTATGGATGGCCACCTTACCTTCTCCATCCTATATCAAGGAAAGTTTTAAGGAGACAGCCATCAGATAGGTCATTTATTCATCTATGATATGTGGGTGATACCAGACACCCATCCACCCACATTGAGAGTCATCCTCCATCATCAAAACAGTCAAAAGCTGCTTGTAAAATCCATCAGGGTATAGTCAGAAAGCCCACTGTTTTACACAATATGGAGGAACTTAGTGCAGGGCACAGCCTGATGGTAACCTAAGCCCAAGGAACTCATGAGTTCACCAAGTTGGACTTTGGTGAGATTGTGCTCTATTCTGTCATTGGTACCATATGTGGAGTAAACAGATATTTGCCCACTTCTCTCTGGGAAAAGCTAATGCAACATTTTTATATAGCAGAGACTATGCAGGACATTAGATATATACTGATGAATAAAACAGTGATGAACAGGGCTAGGGTGATGAGTCAGCCCTTAACAATTACCATTCTTGAAGATTACCCTGGTTCAGGTCTGAGCATCCACATCAGTAATTCTAGTGCTAGGGGCTCAAATGCACTCTGGCCTTCCCAGGCACTTGAGAGAGAGAGAGAGAGAGAGAGAGAGAGAGAGAGAGAGAGAGAGAGAGAGAGAGAACAAATAAACATTAACTCATACAGGCACACATAAATACAGTGAATCTCTAAAAGACAAAACTGTTATGGAGAATAATTAATAGCCTTGGTAATAGCCAGTGATGTCTATTGGGGTATCTATGGTATTCCTTTGGCCAACAACTCAAAAAGACATAACCTATTCCCAATACTAGAGTTTTTAGTTGGTGTCATAAGATATCTAGTTGGGGCATATTCTTCCCCATTATATGGTGACTCCACTTAATTATGTATGTGTATTAGGAAGCATGATCAGTGGTAGGTTTCCATGTGGCTTTTCAAAACGCCTTCAGTGTTAGTTTTCCCTCCCCATAGTCCCTCCTTTATCCTTCCCTTCTGTCCCCTCTCCATTTAATCCTCCTATTCTAGTTTTCCCTTTATCTCTTTTTCCTCTGATTAAAATCTCTTTTAAAAGTCCATAGTCTACAGCAATTGCAAATGCCAAATCAAGGAAAAGCAATGTTCAAAATATTAGGAAACTGTATAGCTATTTTTTTTTAAGAACAGACTGTTTTTTTAATCGAAAATCTCTCTTGTGAGATAAAGACAAAGGCTTAGGTACAAAAGTTTTTTTAATGTGTTTTTAAAAGATTTCTACATCTTCAAAAGAAACAAACAAAACATAAAAAGTGTTTCTTTTAAAGCAGGAATAAGATTGTTCAATAGAACTGTAGAAACAAAAAATATTGTTCAGAGACACTCTGCTCATTACTAATTGAGGCAGAGACAACCAAAGGTCTTTAAAAAGTTAAGTGTTCTTAGCTTTACATTCCAAATTTGGTGTCTCTACTGGTTCAACTCTGAGATACCAAAGACTTAATGCTGAGGAGTAAATCTAACATTTACAGCAGTGGCTTCAGTGGTGATGATTTCCTTTATTCTCTTTATTCTTAAGAAAGCACCGACACTCCAGTTCTAATCTGATACAGAGAGAAGGCTGCAAATTCAGCCATTTGTTTGTTTGGTCTTTTTAAAGGGGTGAGGGGGAGACAAGTGCCTTTCATTGATCTGGGTTTTTCCAGTTAGCAATGGCACCTTCTAAAAGACTAATCTGATTATCATCTAAGAACAAGAAATACATTAATCAAAATGAGGGGTCTCTTTCAAAAATAATTTGAGCATTCACAACATATTGAGCCAAAGAAGGCTAACCATAATGCTTTAAAAACCATGATGCTTTAAAAATCCGTGAAAGCAATGGCAAGTAATAGGCTGATCATGACGAGAAACAGGAAATTCTAAATTTTGTCCTCACAAGGAAGAAACTACTTAAGGGCTTGTCTTAGGGTTCCATTGCTGTGAAGAGACACCATGACCATAGCAACTGTTATAAATGACAACATTTAATTGGGGCTTGCTTATAGGTTCAGAGGTTCAGTGGATTATCATTATGGTGCGAACCATGGCAGCATCCAGGCAGGCATGGCACTGGAGGAGCTGAGAGTTCTATCCCTTGTTTGGAAAGCAACTAGGAGAAGACTGGCTTCCAGGCAGCTAGGAGAAGGGTCTCAAAGCCCACCCCCACAGTGACACACCTACTCGAACAAGGCCACACCTACTCTAACATGGCCACATCTCATAATAGTGTCACTCCCTGGGCCAAGCATATTCAAACCACCACAGTAAGTAAGGTTGCCATGTAACTAGAGAATTGACACTTGTGCCAAATGACACATGGATGCACTTTTCTGTTATGACAATGAAACTACATTTTTAACTAGGCTTTGTTTTTGGTTGTTTGGTTGTTTAGTTGTAGATTCTGTTGTTGTTGTTGTTGTTGTTGTTGTTGTTGTTGTATTTGCTGCTGTTTTCTAAAAAGACAAGTTGCAAAGTTGGTAGGTGGAGAGTTGGGGAGAAAGAAGTAAGAGATGAGGGAGGGGAACCATGATCAGAATATAATGTATAAAATTATTATTATATTTTCATTTAAAAATTATAAGGGAAAAGGTGGAGATGCAGGTCAGTGGGAGAGCACTCAACACACGTGCCTGGCTCATGTTTGAGCCTTAATACTAGAAGGAATTTTTTGAGATTACAATATAACTATATAATTTCTCCCTTGCCATTAATTAGAACAAACCCTCCTATTTGCCCTTCCTTGCTCTCTTTCAAAATTTTGGCTCCCTTTTTGAATAATTATTATCATCTCTTTGTACACTATATTCTGTTTCCCCTTCTTTGGAATAGCACCTTCTCTGCTTGGTCCCTTACTAGATACCTAACCTCTCATGTTATTCAGATTGAAACACACATATCTAAAGCTTAAAAGCTAAAGTCCATATATAAGAGAAAGCATGCACTATTTGTCTCTTTGAATCTGGGTTATCTCACTCAGGATGGTTGTTTCCAGCCCCACCAATTTGCCTGCAAATTTCATAACTTCGTTTCTATCAACTGCTGAATAATAATTCATTCTGTGAATGTTTATATTTTCATTATCTTTTTATCAGTTGATGGACATCTAGGCAGTTTCCAAATTCTGGCTGTTAAAACTAGAGCAAAAATGAACATGCATAAGCAAGTATCTCCATAGTAAGATGTATAGTCCTTTGGGTATATGCCCAAGAACAGTATAGCTGGATCTTGAGGAAAATTGATTTTCAATTTCTGAGGAATGTCCACACTGATTTGTATAGGGACATACCAGTTTGTCTTTATAACATGTATTCCTTTACACTCTCTATTTCCTTCCTTCTTTAAGATCTCTTCCTTCCCTCTTGTTGTCTTCTTCCTAGTCCTCAGCCCCATATATATATATATATATATATATATATATATATATATATAAATATATATATATAAATATATATATATATATTACATATATGTTATATATATGTAATATATATGTGCGTGTGTGTGTGTATCTGTGTGTGTCTGTGTGTGTGTCTGTGTGTATATATATATATTACATATATATGTTATATATGTGTTATATATATATTACATATATATGTTATATATGTGTTATATATATATTACATATATGTTATATATATGTAATATATATGTGCGTGTGTGTGTATCTGTGTGTGTCTGTGTGTGTGTCTGTGTATATATATAATATATATACATATATATATTATACACAAGTATAATTTAAAGTCTAGGTTCTTCGTATGGGAGAAAATGTGATGTTTTTGAGCCTGAGTCTTTCTGAATCTTTTATATTCCACTTAGCAATAATTTCCAGTAACATCAGTTTTGCTGCAAGTTTTGTAAAGCATACAAAGCTCTTAGTGTGGTACCTAGCCCATAGCAAAAACATAATCATATTTACTATTGGCATTAATATTATTAGTAATGTGCTAATTTCCTAATTGTGTGATTAAAAAATAAAATTGACAAATTATCTTAACTTTTCAAGATAGAAAGCTGGGAGATAACTTAGATGTTAAGAGCACTGGCTGCTCTTCCAGTGGACCCTAGTGCAATTCCCAGCTCCCTTTTTGAGAGTCTCAACTTCAAACATTTGTAACTCCAGTTCCAGGGGATCTGAAACCCTCTTCTTGCCGCCACAGACATCAGACACATAAGTGGTACACAAACAGGTCTGCAGGCAAAACACCCATACACATAAAATAAAATGATAAATAAAAATTTTAATATAGCTCTAATATTTGTCATGTTGTTGACATATTTTAACATTTCAACCAAAAAATAATCAATTCAGTCTCAAGGAAGATGTTAAACAAATGAAGATATCTAAAACGGATGTAAATCTTTTCATTTGTAAGCAAACAGACTATATTCAGAAGACAAAACTGTGGCAGATTAAAATGATGAAATTTGTTAAGGAGCCATCATTCCTCTGAAAAACTATTTTCCCATCATCGAGGACTGGATTATCTCTGGTAAATGAGAAGGCCAGCATCAAAATCATCCATGAAAACATACAAAATACATCACTCTACTCAAATCCAAAGGCTGTCTCTCCATTTATGATCGTCATAAACAAGTTTCCCCACCATGTGAAGAGAAGTGTTCCTTCCTACAGGGTCACTTCCACCAGTCTTAACCCTGACTCTGGCGCTTAACTAAAGTCCAGATTGCTAGGTACCTGGAAAGTTTCATTTGCAATTTGAGGCTACTTAAGGATATGACAAGGAAAACTAGGGAGAAACGGACAAGTCATAGACTCCTTAGCTTCTTATTGTTTCAGGTGTCGCAGAAAATCAGCAAATCCATGACACACCAGGCATTAAGGCAGTGTGGGTCAGGCAGGCAGCCAGAGACAGACAACTGGACCCAGAGCCAAAGACAGTAACATGTGGGTAGCTAGTCAGGAGCAGAGGCCAGGGCCTCTTACAAGCAAGTGTGAGCATGATCAAGAGGAACGGGTGATTCACAGCAAAGCTGGCAAATTGGATCCTGTGCAGAGTCAAGTAGGCCGGGTACCTCAGAAACCTGAGGACTGTGGGCAGAAACTGTGGGGTGAGCGAGGGTAAGGAGAACGTGGCAGAGGCTGAAAAGGAAAAGTAGAACAGGAACAAATTACAAATGGAGACTGCAGTTGCATTGCGTCAGAGTCAAGTGGATTTTGGCAGCTAATGCCGCTGGGGGTTCCAGCTTCAGTTGTTCCCCTTCCCCCTCCTGCCACGTGAATGTGGCCTGGGGGCTTACTGCACAGGCAGTGGAAACAGCTGGCCCAGAGAATCTCCTGGGGTGAGGAACTGAAAACAGTTTCTGCAAAGAACCACTAGCTTATAAAAGAAGTTAGAAATGTACTACAGGAGGAATTTGAATAGGGATGACTTATTGGGGTATTTAAATACCCACAGGAAAGATTACCCAATAGCAAGAATGCGCAAACTTACAAAGATTTAACAAAAAACAAGCGCATAGTTCAGTAAACGAGCTCAGGAGGCATATAGTTAAACATGCATGACATTTTAGATTCCTACCTTCTTCGAGAAGGCTCCAATCATCTTCCACTCGGTTTAAAAGGCAGGAGCTGTTTAACAGCCTTTCAGTGTTCCAGGCAGCAAACAGCCTCTGAAGTCTTAATGGCAAAGTTGCTATAAGCCAGGCATACCTGGGACCAGATGAAAGGCTTCATTTGTTCACCTTCAGCTTTCTGCTGGTTCCCACTCAGAACTTCTGAGCACACTGCTGGAAAATTTTAAAACACAGTTGCTGGTGGAAAGAGGTTTCTGAAAATATACAAAGCACACATTCAACAAGAATGCTCACCTGAAAAGTCTGGAAAGGCAAAACCGAATCTGAACATTACAGCATCCCTGTTCTTTTTCATAAAGACCAAAGAGAGTTCAAAGGACTCCAAAATGATCTTGAAAGGACAGAAATGTGATGGCAAATTAGGTTTCATCTTGAGTGCCAAGTACAACTGGTTGGTTCTTGGCTTTCCAGGAGCCCTGTTACCTGATCAAATTACTGCGGTGATCTCCATCACAGTCTAAGAAGGAAGAAATAAAGATATTCAGTATTATTTTAAAAGTAGCCCTTGCTTTGCATCTCAGAAAGTCTGGACACAATCCTTTCTATCCTAGAGGTTGCAAACTGGCAGCTTGTAGAAAAATTGCTTTGTTTGGCCTTCACAGTATTTTTTAAAACTCCTTGCCAATATTTGAAAATGGGACATTTCACATTTTTAAAAAGATTTACCATTTCTCCTAGAAGTGGAAATTTCTAGCAGTCAAGGCCTATCCTTCCAATGGCAACTCTCACCTAGAGCTGGGCAGTAGCTGCCTCCTTCCTATGTCCTGTCTGCTCTTACACTTCACCTACTCGCACCAACATGTCCAACCAAACATGAGCTAAACAAGGATGCGCAGTGAACATACCAAACTGGACTGAGAAAACTTTATAATGCCTCCAACAGATCTTCTGGTCTTACTAGAAGCTCACTGGTTTTGGCTAGGCTAACTGGCCAGAGAGCTCCCAGCCTCCACCTGTCTGTCTCCCCCAAAGCTGGAGTTATACATACATGCGGCCACGCCCAGCTTTTAAAGTGGATGCTGGGGATTTGAACTCCAATCCTTGTGCTTGTCTAGCAAATATTCTATCTAATCCATTAAGCCATTTCCCTAGCTCCTACCTTTAAACATCTAAATTCTACCACACCAATTTCATGATTTGGTTATATGCATAGTTGTACATCTAGCTCTGCTTTTATTTACAAGAAGTCTGCCTCTCCACAAGGTAAGCCTTTTTACCCTCTTCATCTTTTCCAAAACTATTAGTCCTCTCCTGTATCCTTTGTTCCCGTGTTAGTTTGCTTTTTATTGCTGTGACAAATATCAAAAGCAACTTGTGGAGCAAAGGGTTTATTTCATCTTATAGCTTGTAGTCCACCACTGAGGGAAGTCAGGGCAGGAACTGAAGGCAGGAACCTGGAGGCAGGATCTGATGCATAGGCCATAGAGCAGTGCTGCTTACTGGCTTACTCCTCATGGCTTGCACAGCCTGCTTTCTTATTGAACCCAGGAGCATGTTCCAGGAATGGCACCACCCACAATGGGCTGGGCCCTGCCACATCAATCACTAATCAAAAATTGCCCCCACAAGCCAATCTGATAGAGGCATTTTCTCAACTAAGGTTTCCTCTTCCCATATGACTTTAGCTTGGGTCAAATTGACCACCAAATAAACAAACCAAACAAAAAAACTAATCAGCACAGGTCTCATGGCCCATTGTTTCATTGTTTTTCTTGAACTGAATTCCATTTCTCCTTTGATTTTCTCTCACTAAACTTCATCTCTGTCTCAGTTCAAACACTAAGCTTCTCCAGGATGGTGACTTCTGCTGGATAAGATCACACACCACACACTCTTGGGACCAGTCCTGGCACTGAATTCCTAAATACCATTCTTTTATATTCCTCTAATGTCAGAATTTTAAAAGTCATCAGTCTCTTCAAGTTATACATAACCACATCCTCTTGATTCACTTTCAGAGGCCACCTCAAAATCTGCAGTGTGAGTAGATTGACACTGCCATATGACACCTTGCTCAACCCCCACTCCTCCTCCACTTACAAACATAAATTTCCACCAGTTTTATATAGTGCCTTAAAGAGACCAGTGAACACATTCCATTCAGGGTGATGTCTCCCTCCTGAATGTCCATCGCCTTGATATTAGCTCTTTCTTACACCCTAAAGCACTGGTTCTCAACCTTCCTAGTGCTGTGGCCCTTTAATACCATTCCTTACATTGCTGTGACCCCCCCCCAGGCATAAAATTATTTCATTGCTACTTCATAACTATAATTTTGCTACTGTTCTGAATCCTAATGTAATTATCTGATTGCCGGTTGAAAGCTGCTGTCCTAAGTCTTGACTATCCCATCAGTCATTCGTGGCCTTATCTCACATCCACAATAGTTCTCTGCACCTACATAATCATTCCTCTCAAAATAGAACGTGTTCAAGCTTTTCCCATCTAAAAACACGTTCCCTCCACTTTCAGTTCCCTTCTGTATTCAAGCCTATATATTGTCATTCTTGTTGCTGTGTTTCTTTTCTGAAACATTTAATTAACTACTTCTTAGAGAGTTTGGTTCATGTATAGGATACATTTTGGTCACACTCATCACTAACACCCCATTCTATCCCCTCCTCCTCCAGCTGCCCTCATCTTTCCACCAAGCCCTCATTCCACTGTCAAATCTTTTTCTATTGTTTGTGCTTTCAGTTTAGGATCCATGGGGCTTAACCGGAGCTAAGCATATGAACATTTGTGTTGAGCTAGTCTCTGGAGTATGAGTAACTCCCTGTGGCTACCCCACTGAAGACAGTGTTCAGCAACCCTCCATTGCCATTATCTCCCTTGGGGAATGGCGGGGACCTATGAAACCCTCACCCATTTAGGAATGAATGTTAAGAGGTTCAGTCTTGTACAGACCTTATACAGGCAATCAGAGTTGCTATAATTTTGGCACTCACGAAATCAATGCCACAGCCCATAATATACCCCATCTCCCCATCATCCAGCTCATAATCCACCTATTCTTTGATGTTCCTTGAGCCTTGTAAAGGGTTATGTGAGTGTCCTATTAAAAGCTGACCGCTCAACAGTGGCTTGTTCACTTGACCAGCCATCAATCTCTGCACTAACTGCCAAGTGAATACCTATGTATACATGTATACCTACTTGGCTAAGGCATTCTGAATGTGTGGCACTGCTTCAATGTATTCTCGCATCCCTAAGCTTTGCATTTTCCTGTTCTGTCTAGCTCTTTGTCTTTCCTTCAGGATGTAAATCACACACACGTTTTTATAGGAAACTTGCCTGGCCCCTTTTCTGTACTCCTTGTATTGTTTGCAAGCCTTAGTCATGGTACCTATCACATGGGCATGAGTGTTCTGCCCTGGTTCTTCCTACAATGCCTCATTTTCTCATGATACTTGCTATTGTTTCCAAGTACTGTTTTGGTAAAACCAGCCAACTGGGCTCCCCAAGCAAGGTAAGAAGGGCTTTTGAGAAAAGCAAAAGCATTGTTAGGTCCCAGGTTTTACAGATCAAAGTTGCTTTGAGCCTCACTCCAAGGTGCCTTTGTGCCAGGAACAAATGTTAACAGTTGTGCTATTGCTCCCTTTATAAACACTCCCAGTATACAGAACCTCAGAAATCAACACTCTCTTGCCAGTAACTAGCCTGGTTCATACCTCTTCTTTCTTGTTCAATGGCTAGGTCAGGAATTGCACCTTGCCTGCCCCAAATCTGGATGTGTTCTATGCAATTATATCACAGACTCTCGGAAACCTAGAACATGAATATATCTGTGGAGGTTAATTTAACACTATTTTGAAGCCAGAGAAGACCATAACAAAGAGACCCTTGCTCTTGTCTGATAGCTATCTGTTGCATTACAGCTGAGTCTCTACAAGTCCACAAAATATGTCACATACCAAATTCTGGTCTAGTGACTCCGTCCTTGTTCTACTTTGTCGTGGCAATCTGACTTTCCCACACATTTGTGATCCTTCCTACCTGTCAAACAAATATTCAGAAGGTATTGCTTATGTTTAAAATGAATGAAAAATTTAGCATCCTGCTGCAAAGATAGTAACAATATTTCTATAAATCATATGAATGTTTTGCTGAGTATGTTATAAAGCCAATATATTTGGTTAGACCATCATTGTGTTGATGTTCTTTCATACTGGATTATTTAAAGCCCTCATTATTTCAAGACTTTCAACTGAGCAAATACTCGGTTTTGATATATTTTTATATTCGCACTCTCAAGTGTTCTTTTTAAACAAATCAAGTTAATTACTCCAGTGATCATGCAATCTTTCTCTTTGTGTTTTCACATCTCTTATCTTTCAAATGTTTAATTTACATCTTCGTAGTCTTTGAAATTCTCAAATATTGCTTTGTTTTCACAAAGCAAATTTCTATTGCACTGAAGCCATTCAGGACAATTTCTCATGAGTATCTGTAAGTATTATCAAAAATATTTCTAAAAGTATTTTCTTCTACCATTCAAACTGAAACACGCAGCTCATTGGAGCTCAATAGTTTTATAATAAATTTTGGCCATGGCCAAATCACAGTTTCATACATGTATATGATATACTCTGCTGATTCCCCCCAGCCTGTCTTGTTCTGTGACCTGCTGAGTTTAACTAGGCCTGTGCTGGTTAGTCTTGTGTCAACTAGTTTGTGATAGACAAACTAGAGTTATCTAAAAGGAGAGAACCTCAATTGAGGAAATATCTTCATTTTTCTTAATTAGTGTTTTATTAATTAGCATTTTCTTAATTAGTGATTGATTGGGAGGAGAGGGCCCAGCCCATTGTGGGCAAAATTAATCAGGCTGAGCAAGCCATGAGAAGTAAGCCACTACGCAGCACCCCTCCATGGCTTCTGCATTAGCTCCTACCTCCAGGTTCCTGCCCCTTTTCAATTTCTGTCCTGAGTTTCCTTAGTGTGGAAATGTAACTGAAATAAACCCTTTCCTTCCCAACTTGCTTTTTGGTCATGGTGTTTTATCACAGCAACAGAAACCCTAACTAAGACCAGGGTCATCTGTTTGAACATGGGTTCAATGGTACCTGGTGGATACATACAACTGAAGAAAATGACTGCCTTTCCTCAGAATCCACCAGTAGCTAAACTAATAGTTGAGCAAAAAAGCAGTAGGGCCCCATGAGCTCCTCCCTGCCCTATGATAGATTGTTGGCAGGCACAGTCCTGTGAAGGCCCAGTGGTAGCAACCTCGAGTGCTATGATTGCAATGGCTGTGCCATGCCCAGAATGTAGCATTTCACAGTCCTCCTTTTTTTTTTTTGATACTTTATTTACATTTCCAATGTTTCCTCCTTTCTAGGTCTCCTCTTTGGAAACCACCTATCCCTTTCCCTCCCCCACCTCTATGAGGGAATTTCACCTCCCATCCACCCACCCACCCACCCACCCCCATATTCCCACCTTGACATTCTCCTTTACTGGGGCCTCTAACACCCTCAGGCCCAAGGTCCTCTCCTCCCCCTGATGGCCAACAAGGCCCTCCTCTGCCACATATGTGGTCTGAGCCATGGGTCCCTCAATGTGTATACTTTGGTTGGTGGTCCAGCCTCCAGGTGTTCAAAATTTCTGAACTTCTGGGCTAATATCCACGTTTCGGCTACTATCCACTTATCAGTGAGTACATACCATGTTCGTTCTTTTGTGACTGAGTTACCTCACTCAGGATGATATTTTCAAGTTCCATCCATTTGCCTGCAAATTTCATTAAGTGATTGTTTTTAATAGCTGAGTAGTACTCCATAGTGTATGTTCCTTCTGCATCCCATTCCACAATGTTCCCTGAGCCATAAAGAGAGGGTGGTATGAATATCCTGTTTAGGAATTAACGCGCAACTGTCATTTATTCCCAGCCACATCTCTCTGCATTCAGCACTGCTCATTTCAAAAAAAAAAAAGTCTGTGATGAATGCTGGAAGTGGCTTTTGCCCGTGGCAAGTCTCCACCCAGAAGCAGATTCCATTCTTTACTGTAACATTAGGACTGCCAGTTTCTCTTCGCTGAGGCTGCCTGCCTTGCCTATTTTTCTTTGTTTGCTTGTTTTTAAATTTCTTTATTTGTTATGTGTATTAGTGTTTTGTATGCATATATGCCTGTGCACCGCATGAGTGCCTGGTGCCCAGAGAGGTCAGAGTACATTTGGATTCGTTGGAAGTGGAGTTATAGACAGTTGTGAGCTGCCATCTGAGTGCTGGGAATCGAACCCAGGTCCTCTGAAAGAACAAGACCAAGGAAAGTCATGTTTGTTTTCATATTTCTAGCCTTTATTTTCTAGACATCATTACAGTGAAACTTCGAATGTTACCTTCTAATAGAATCATTTCACAAATAGTGAAGTCCTCTTTTTTTTTTAATCTCCCTTTGCTCTCCTGTTGGAGTTTTGAGATGAATACTCAGTGTTCAAATGAAATGTCATTTTCATGAGAACAACTAGGGAAATAAACTAAACTTTCCCACACACTGGCTGCCTCACTAATGTCCCACTCAACAATCTACCTCTTCTCTCTCTCTCTCTCTCTCTCTCTCTCTCTCTCTCTCTCTCTCTCTCTGTGTGTGTGTGTGTGTGTGTGTGTGTGTGTGTGTGTGTAAGAAGAAGAATGTGTGACTTGTGTGGAACTCAAAAAGCATTTCCATGGCAGGACATGTATTAATTCCATGGCTTGTCCAGTAACCAATCAAATGTATAAAAAGAACCTTAACTTTGCTAGTTCCTATTATGTCCTCAGATATCGATTCATCCTCTCAATCACACCTACACATCTAAAGCTTCTGAATCAAGTAAAAAGATACTAATTCCCTGGTAAGAAAATACAAGCTCAGTGGGAAAGATGGAAAAAGACAAAGAAAAAGAATAAGAATCTGCTCACTTCTTTGAAAGGGTGCATTCATTTTTTTTCCATGAATCGTGATCTCCCTCTAGTGTCCAAAGGAAGAGTAGCAGCCAGCATATCGCATTTCTTTTTACTGCTTATCAGCTGGGTGTCTTTGAATATATAAATGGACATTTTATCCTTAATAATATGCATGTGCATACACTTCGCATATGTATGTATGCCTTTGTTTCCCTGTGTCTAGTCAATATTACTGTGCTTCGAGCAGGATTGGAATACAAATTACGGTTGCCATAATTCTTATGACACTTAATGGATATTGCCCCTTTCATCCAACAGTCAACACCAGACCTAGTCCCCTCCAGGTCTACTGTTTACCTGTGACATTCTATGTTATTTTGTTGCATTTTTTGGATGTCACAGAATATTGAAGTCTCGAGAGTAGGAAAATTATAAATCAATGTCTAAAGGAAGAGGTAACCTAATGTTCTTGAAGTATGATTACAGGTATCAAATTTACATTGAGGAGCTTTTAGGAAATACCTGAAATCAAATGATGCTACAAACTTTGTTTCTTTTGTCTCCTCTGAATACTTGACTTCATACAGCATTTTATTCTGTTGTTTTAAGTCATAATCTTTACTGTCCCCTTAAGAATAATTCTCAGGTTGATTGATATTTTTACATTCTTAAAGACTTTAATGTTTGCAACATCCTTCATAAAACAAACTTCAGCCTGTTCTCAAGTTAATTTGGTCTCTTTTATTTCTATTAAGTTAATAAATCTGTAATTTTAGTTACAAGTTATAATTAATAGACTTCCTTTTTTCTTCCCTGAAATTATATTGTTTACCTTTTCAGCATTTTATTACTCTTCCAGACATTTTTAACACTTTAATGACAAATCACTAATATATGAGTATTTATTGTTTATTTTAATGTTAGTGTTTTAATGTGTATGGGTGTTTTATCTGCATGTTACCTGTGCACCACATGCATGTCTGTAAGGAAGCCAGAATAGTGTGTCAAAACCCCTGGAACTGAAGTTACAGAGAACTGGAGCCACATGTGGGCCTGTGAATTGAACTCTGCTCCAGAAGGTGCTCTTAATCTCTGAGCCACCTCTTTAGCCCCTATTTTTAGTTTTTAACAAAGTACATATTACTATATTTTGATACATGTATATAGTATGAAAATGTCAAATTAGCATGGACATATCTATTTCTCCATTTATCATTTCTATATGAAAAAAATCAAAATCATTTCTTACACCTGCTTTGAAACATACAGCATTTTCATTATCTACTATGCAACAGAACAACGTGACTTATTTCTCCTATTTAAGCACCGCCTAATAAGGATCAGCTAAATCTTTCCCCGGTACCTTCTTCAGTGTTCAGTAACAATTATTCTATGAGAAATGAGAATCAACTTCTAAAAGATTAAATATTTTTATATTCTAAATATAAGTGCAACCATGTGGTTCTTTGTGCCTGGTTTATTACACTTAGCACAATGTCTTCTGCTTCTATCCATGTGATCACAAATGACAAGAATTCATACTTTTATGGACTGTATTAGTCAGGGTTTTCTAGAATCACAGCACTAATGGTATATCTCTATATATTAAGGCAATTTATTGTGATGACTTACAGTCCAACTAACCCGACAATGCGCAGCTGTGAATGGGAAGCTCAAGAATCTAGTAGCTGTTCAGTCCCACAAGACTGGTTGTTTCAGCTGGTCTTCTATATAAACCAGGATCCTGACAAAGTAGCTTCCAACATATGTGTTGGCAAGTAAGTTCAAGCAGGTGAAGGAAAGAGAGCCTTCCTTCTTCCATTGTCCTTATGTAGGCCTCCAGCAGAAGGTATGGCCCAAATTAAAGGTGTGTACCACCACCACACCTAGATTTAGAACTTGCTCTGTCCCAGGATGGCCTTGAACTCAGAGATCTGCTTGCCTCTGTCTCCTGGGATTAAAAGTGTGTAGTACCATGTCTGGGCCTAAGCTTTTCCTGGCCACTATGCCTCACTATCTGGATCAAAAGCATGTGCCATCTCATGTCAAGATTCAAGTCAGAAACCTGTGTCTTCCAGCCTCAAGATCTATAATGACTTATAGTCTGCAGTCCAACTAACACAACAGTGGGCAGCTGTGAATAGAAAGTCCAAGAATATAGTAGTTTCTCAGTCTTATGAAGCTACATGTCTCAGCTGGCCTTCTGTATAAACTAGAACTCTGAAAAAGTAGAATCACAGGTGTGTGCTCCATTTCTGGATTGTAGATTTTTCCTCGTGTAGTCAAGTTGACAACCATGAATAGCCATCACATGGACCAATAGTCTTCATATGTACCACATTTTCTCTATCTAATCATCAATTGATAGACAACTGAGTACATTACATTTTGAGCCATTGTACAAAAGCTCTGCAATAAACGTGACAGTCCACGTGTCCCTTCGACATACTGACTTCATTTGTAGGACTAGGAACACTGGATCATCTGGTAGTTCCACTTTTCTGTGTTTTGAGGAACCTCCATACTGTTTTTCCATGATGGTTGTGCTTGTTCACAGTGTGTCTATTGCAGGAAATATTAAAAATGAAAGAATATTGTAGCATGTTCTTGCACTATGCCCTGGTTCGCTCATCCCCGGCGGGTTGGCCAGCCATGCACTGGTGGGCAATGGCCAACCTGCTTTTATTTCGTGGAACTCGCTAGGTTCCCACTGGCAGGTCACTACCACGCCAGCCCCAAGCTTCAATACCCCCATGGCCTCTGTGGTGCACATCAGGCAAACCCACACTTTGCTGCTGTACCTTTCTCTCTGGAACCCAGACAAACTGCTGCGTGAAGGAAAACACAACACAAACTTAGCTCAGAAACAATAATAACTCAATCTCTGGGCGCAACAACTAAAACCTAATCTTGTAAACCTTATCAAAGTCTGATTCCTCTGGTGGCAAATCCTTGTGGATCCACCATATCAGGAGACTCTAGTAGCTACATCTTACCTACATGCTGTCTCCGTTCCAAAAGAGCTCTCTCTCTCTCTCTCTCTCTCTCTCTCTCTCTCTCTCTCTCTCTCTCTCTCTCCTGCTTCCTCTCTTCCTCTCTCCGACCTGGAAGTCCCCCTATGCACCCAGTGACTGGCTCTTTTATTCATTAGGGGATTGGTTCACAAGTCACAGGTGTAACTCACTCCTTGTCTGAAGCCCCTCACAGAGGGGCAGAATTAGAATACAAAAAGTCCCAGGACATGTGTCCAATGGTATTTCCTTTCCTCCACGTCTTGTCCAACACTTTCATTTATGACTTTGATTAATACTGTTGTGCCAGGAAACTTTCATGAACCCCAAAAGATCACCAAGGAGCCAACTTAATCGCATTAGGGTCTTTTTATTCAAGCCCAAGCTTGGGCCACATCATTGTCTCTGATGCAGCAGAATGAGAGGGGGCAGCCCCAAGCCCAGTTTCAAGCAAGTATTCATAGAGGTGAAAGGAGGTATCCAGCCTGGTACACATCTGATTGGGGGCCATTATGGCCTTTAACGCAATTGGCTGGTGCTGGGAACCAAACCATAAACTTAACTTCTGTTTTCCTCCTGATTGGTGGATTTAGGATGTGAAGTGTCAGGGGCAGGCTTGTAACCTGGAAGTGCAGATTTGTTGGGGAATAACCTGAAAACTGGTACTAGATGCAGGTTTTGTTGGGAAGAAACCTGGAAACTGGTGCTAGGGACCAACTTATTAGTTAACTCAAATTCGACCTTAGGTCAGGTTCTCTAAGATGGAGTCTGAACCCAAGATGGAGTTGGTCCGGTCTCTCATTCCCCCCTTCTCTGGTAACTAGAAGGCCCAGTCATAGGACTTCCTGGAGCTTGTAGGTTTCGTTGCCTAGGTTTTGGAGGAACTGATAGTGACTCCTCATGACCATAAGCTGAATATTCCAAAGTTTCTCTTACGTTTAGTAAGGCCCTTTCTGACTTTGGCCATTGATTTTTTTACTATCTCTGAATGGTCTTTGAGGGCTGTATATAGGCTTCCTTACTGTATCTAGGCCCCTTATGTTTTATACTATCTCTGCCATGGAGCCTAGAGACATTTGGGAAATGTTATCTCATAACATAACCAGTCATATTTTAGAGGTGGTCAGAGTTGTCATCACCCAGTCCTTGTGGTATCCCTGGGATTTTGGCAGGGGTTCCAGCAATGGGAGACAGGAGGGAATCCTAAGGCTGAGTTTCCTCCTGTTGGTCCAGGTCATCACTGTAAACATAGTGGTGGGAATGGTCAAGATGATAACATAGGGACTTTTTTAACGAGGCTCTAATGACAACTGGCTAGAGGGGAACCTGTTTCATTGAGAACATGAACTTTAGGCCAAACATGTCTATGAGCCCATTGGACACCTTTGCTATCGTCCAGCAACTGGGGATCCTCAAACTCAGTGATGAGCTCTGCCTATATGTTAAGAACAATGTGGGAGTATCCCGAACATGATTTTAAAAGGGGCAAGTCCCATCTGGTAAGGGGAGTTTCATACCCAGCAGAAAGTGAACGGAAGGAAAGTTAACACAGTCATCACCAAATTCTTAGGTCAACTTAGTTAAGGTTTCTTTTAAGGTTTTGTTTATTCTTTCTACCTGTCCTGAATGCTAGGATCTATACGTACAATAATGTTTCTAATCAATCCCCAGTATATTGGCCAATCCCTGACTTACTTGGGACACAAAGCTGGTCCATTGTCTGACCCTGTCATCTGAGGAAGCCCATTCCTTGGCAGTATGTCCTCTAAGAACTTCTTTGTCACCATGGATGTAGTTTCATGTTTGGTGGGGAAAGTCTCAGTCCAACCTGAAAAAATATCTACAAACATCAGTAAATATTTATATCTAAATTTTTCTGGTTTTACTTCTGTCTCCTAGTAGGCTCTAGGCTTTGTGCCTCTAAATCTATTACTGGGGTTCTTCTCACTAGCCACCATGTTAGGAAAATCTCAACTACCTTTGAGTTGGCATCTCTAATCCTGATATGTTGTATCAAACCCTGCATTCTCCAGATGCCCATGTGGAAAGAGCAGTGGATCTTCTGAAGTATGTGCAGTCCCATTTCTTCTGGCATAATGAGTTTGTCATCTGCTCTTCTCCACCATCTATCATAACATTGGGACATGGGCAAATTTCTAGCCCAGGTTATGTCATCTTTTGAATACTTAGGGCCTAGGATCCCGTAGATCCAGGGAAGTTAAGAGCAAAAGAGGTCCAATTTCTAGGACAGTGCATCAGGCTTCTTCATCTGCCTATTGTTGCCCTCTAAAACTGGGTCCTTCCCTCTATGGTGTTCTGAGCAATGAATGATGGCCAGCTTTTTATGCCCCCATAGAGCCCTTAGTAGGGAGAGTATTGTCTCTTTATTTTTAACAGTCTTTCCTTCTGCTCTCAGAAGGCTTCCCTCCCTATAAATAGCCCCATGGGCATGAGTGATAGCTGAGGCATATTGGCTCTCTGTGTCTCTTGTCTTTTCTCAGCTTTAATGCCTTAGTTAGAGCTACCAGTTCAGCTTTCTGGGCTGACGTTCTTGCTGAGAGTGGCTCCAACCATATGATCTCAGTGTTTGAGACCACTGCTGCTCCAGTGTACCTCTGTCTTTCCTGAATGAAGCTGTTGTCATTGGGTGAACCATATTACCTCTGCATCCATCAAGGGGGTATCCTGACGTTCTGGTCTCATCTCATGGATGTAAGCCAAAATGTCTGAGCATCATGTAGAGGCCCATCAAGGTCTGGGTCAGGCAGCAGGATAGCTGGGCTTAGGGAAGCTGGGGCTTGAAAAGTTATCCTAGGGAGATTTAAGAGGAGAGACTGGTGATGAATATCCTGGCATTGGTGATGGTAACCTAGATAGGTTACCTGTGGTTGGCAGAGTTGGGCCTTCTTAGCAGAGGCTCGATAGTCCAAATTTTCCAGTGCCTCCAAGAGGTCCCTTGTAGGCATTCTTGTTTGGTTTCTGCTGTCATCTATATATTGCAAAAGAATCAGGTTAGGTTGCTAGGTTCTGTACTCACTTAAGTCTTCATCGAGGGCTTCATCAAAGATGGTAGACACATTTTTAAATCCTTAAGGAAGATGGGTTCAAGTCAGCTGTCCACTAATCCTGTGCTCTGGATCATGCCATTCAAAGGCAAAGAGGTCTGGGCTCTTGGGTGTCAAGGGTAAGCTGAAAAAGGTATCCTTTAAATCTAACACTATATACCATTGACACTCAGGAGGAACAACACTCAAGAGGGTACAGGGATTAGGGATTGTTAGGTAGATTTCC
Organism: Uromys caudimaculatus; assembly: GCA_028551405.1. Classification (NCBI taxonomy): domain Eukaryota; kingdom Metazoa; phylum Chordata; class Mammalia; order Rodentia; family Muridae; genus Uromys; species Uromys caudimaculatus. The sequence goes on along the minus strand of CM052722.1, from coordinate 82,108,973 downwards.
ATAACCCATTTGTTTACCTCTCCTAAATCTTGCACCAGTTTATAATCTTTAGTTCCGGGCTTCTTGACTGGCAGGAGAGGGAGTGTTCTAGGCCAATTGACATGGTCTCAGGATCCCCATATTTAATAGCCTCCTGATATGGGGGGGGGTATGTCTTCCCTGGCAATTTGGGGCATAGGATACTGTTGGACCTATACAGTCTCAGCCCCTGGCTTGAACTCAATCCAAATTGGGGTCCAATGTTTAGTCATCCCAACCACTCCTGTTTCTGCCCAAGTGTTGAGGAAGAGATCTAGCCAAGTAGTAATTTCATTCTCTGAGGTGGGGAGAGGCTCAAACAACCGGTACTCTTGAGTGGTTCACTCAGGACATGAATTGGCTTCCCCTCTGAATCTACAAGGAATGAATGGGTTACCCTGCCCACTCCCAAGTCAACTGTTCTTCGGGTAGTCTCTGAGTGTTGTTTAATTCCTGTTGCCCCTTGGACCCAGGATTTCTTAGAAGAGACTTAATCTTTAGACTTTAGCAAGACAGGATGTTGGGCTCTATTAACTATAAGGAAGCTGGTGGGTTTCTCTGCTCTTTTTTAGGGTTTTTAAGTGGAGGCATTTTCTATCATTTGGGCCCCCTTTATCTCCTTCTCTGGAATTCATCTGTTTTAGGCATTGCCAGATTGTGAATCTTCTGCTTCTTCTCTTTCATCTGTCTCTACTCTCCTTTTCTCTGCCCTCATCTGCTTCTCCTCTGTACTCTCAAACCTTTGGAGTTTTTTTCTTAGTATCTGGTGCTGCCTGATTGGCCAAATTAGTGGCCTGTCATCCAGCCACCTTGAGATTGGCAATAGGCCAAGAGTTTCTCCTTACCTTTAAATATGTTGAAGTCTCAATATGTTAAGAGAAAGCCAGACCAGACACTTTGGGTTGTGTTTCCAAGCAACCCAACTCTGGGAAGACCCAGGCCCTATGCACCAGGGAATGGATCTTCCATATGCGACATTTTCTGTGCCTCACCCCTCAATCCTGGGATTCTGCAAGGGCTGCTGCCAAAGGGCTATACCATTTGGAGCAGGGTGGTTAAGTGCCCTGGGTGACTTTGCCCCTATACCTTCCCTGCCAGGCCCTCCCAGTCATCTTGTAGCCTGCCAAGGTGTGCTTCAGTGGTGCAAGCAAGCCTGCAGGAGGCAAGGGGGCACAGTCCCTCGCCACCCTGTTTCTCTTGGTCCTGCCCAGAGCGCAGCAGCTCCTCTGCCAGCCAGTTTCACAATATTATTTAGTAAGGATGCTACCCTTTATTATCTGTGTATTTCTGATTCCCTCATCAAAGAATAATTGGCCATATTAAAATGTGTTTATTTCTGGGTTCCTTATTCTGATCCGTTAGTCTATTAAGAACTGATGTGCATCAAAAAAATGCTGTCAAGAAAATAAAAAAACATCTTTCCAGATCAGTGTTTCTCACCCTGTGGGTTGCAAACCCCCAAAACCATTGGAAAAAAACACAGAGATTTGCATTACAATTCATAACAGTGGCAAAATTATAGTCATAAAGTAGCAACAAAAATAATTTTAAGATGGATAATCACTACAACATGGGGAGCTATATTAAAGGTTTGCAGCATTAAGAAAGTTGAGAACCACTGTTAAAAATAGTGCAAGATATTTACAAGTAATGTGTACAATAAGGAGTTAATACTTAATATATATAAAGATCTTAAAAAACTCAACAAAAATAACTTGAGTAATGCAATTCAAAAATTGGACAAATGCTTTGAGTAGACATTTTTCCAAAGAAAATAAGCAAATGTTCAAAAAGCACATGAATTTTTTTAATTGTTCTTATTCATTAGGAAAATGTAAATCAAAATCATAATGATCTATTTCTTCCCATCTATTAAGGTGAATACCCTTATAAAATGACACATATCCTTGAGGACATTAAGATTAGTTCAATCTGCCAGTCATGCCAGGAGGCAGAGTCATGCTGATCTCTGTGAGTTTAAGACCAGCCTGGTCTATAAAAGTAATTTTTATTCACCTGGTTTAATTGTCATGTAGGTGGCTTACTGCTGAATAAATTCACCCTTTCTAGTTCTTTCTGAACTCTGGCTGGTTCAACTCAACTGTTCTGGCTCAAAACTACTCTCCAAACTGACTGGTTCAAATTGGCTTCTCTTCGGCCTCTTCTGAATTGCTCTGCTTAGAAAAACTAACTCTGAATTCCACAAACTAAACTGAAATGACTACACTGAACTGAAGAACTTCACCACATTGCTTGATCTCAACTGAACAGCACTCAGTGAACTGCCCTCCACCAATTAGATGTTACTTTCAAACATTTTCCTTCTACAAACTAACCTTAATCTTGTTTGGGATTAAAGGTTTGTACTAAAGGCATGTCTGTATTCCAGCCAGAGGGATTAAAGGTATATCATTCCAGATGAATCACATAGACCAAGAAGGTCTTTGGATATGATCCCTCTACAATAGTCTACATAGTAAGTTCCATGGTAGCCAGGGTTAAACAGAGAAACCTGTAATGACTTGCAAATAGTTTCATGTTTACTCAGCTAGTTAAAAATGAGCCAGCAATTCCCTTCCTATATCAAAATTACTGTATCTAAAAGAATTTCAATTATATAGCTCAACAAATACATGCAAACTAATGTTCACAGCATTTTTAGCCACAAAAGACAAAAATGTAGAAATAATGTTTTAAACCATCAGATAAATGAACAAAATAAATATGATATAACAACTAAAAGAATATTATTCAGCCATAAAAATAATAAGTTTAGAGACCTCTGCCTGGGCCACCAGGGTCCGGGAGCCAACGAGCGCCAGGAGAAAGCTACCCTCCCAGGAGCGTGGAAAAGCCGTGAGTGGGGTTAAGGGGAGCAACACTACTCACTGAGACCTGCCCGGAACCAGCAGGGCCTGAGAACTCGGGGACAGGAAACCTCTGAACCTGCCGGTTTCGATCTGTGGGTGGAGACCTCTGCCTGGACCACCAGGGGTCTGTGCCTGGGGACCTCAGCCTGGGCTCTAGGGCTCCAGGAGAAAGCAGGTATCCCAGGAGTGCTGACATACCTTTGAGCACAGGCAAAACCACCACTTCGGTTCAAACTCACTGAATCAAGAGGAACCCTTGCAGAGCCATCAGGACATAGAAACAAAGGGACAGCTGGGGAAAAGATCCTTCTGATTTCTGTCTGCACCCTAGAGCTGACCCTGTGCCACAGCTCTCCAAACCAAAACACCTCTCAGAGAGAGCTGGTCTTCAAGGAGTATTGACACAGAGGCCTGTAGGAAGGGCAAGCCACAACCAGACAGAATAAGATCAGCTAACATCAGAGTTAGCAAGATGGCAAACAGCAAGGGTAAGAACATAAGGAACAGAAACCAAGGGTACTCAGCATCATCAGAACCCAGCTCTCCCACCACAGCAAGCCCTGGATACCCCAACACACCAGAAAAGCAAGACTCAGATTTAAAGTCATTTCTCATGATGATGATAGAAGACGTGAAGAAAGAAATGAATAACACCCTTAAAGAAATACAAGAGAACAGAGATAAACAACTAGAAGCCTTTAAAGGGGAAACACAAAAATCCATTAAAGAATTACAGGAAAACACAATCAAACAGGCAGAATTACAAGAAAATACAATCAAACAGACAAAGGAAATACACAAAACTATCCAAGAGTTAAAAATAGAAATAGAAACAATAAAGAAATCACAAAGGGAGACAACCCTGCAGTTAGAAAACCTAGGAAAGAGATCCGGAGATATTGATGTAAGCATCACCAACAGAATACAAGAGATAGAAGAGAGAATCTCAGGAGCAGAAGATACCATAGAAAACATTGACACAACAGTAAAAGAAAATGCAAAATGCAAAAAGCTTCTAACCCAAAACATCCATGAAATCCAGGACACAATGAGAAGACAGAACCTAAGGATAATAGGTATAGAAGAGGGTGAAGGTTCCCAACTTAAAGGATTAGTAAATATCTTCAACAAAACTATAGAAGAAAACTTCCCTAATCTAAAGAAAGAGATGAACATAAATATACAAGAAGCTTACAGAACTCCAAACAGATTGGACCAGAAAAGAAATTTGTCCCATCACATTATAGTGAAAACATCAAATACCCAAAACAAGGAAAGAATATTAAGAGCAGGAAGGGAAAAAGGTCAAGTAACATATAAAGGCAGACCTATCAGAATTACACCTTACTTCTCACCAGAGACTATGAAAGCTAGAAGAACGTGGGCAGAACTCATACAGACC
>CM052722.1:82088037-82104183 GCA_028551405.1 Uromys caudimaculatus | reverse complement strand
GCAAGCTGGTACAACCACTCTGGAAATCAGTTTGGCAGACCCTCAGAAAAATGGACATAATACTACCTGAGGACCCAGCTATACCACTCCTGGGCGTATACCCACAAGATGCTCCAACATGTAATAAAGACACATGCTCCACTATGTTCATAGCAGCCATATTTATAATAGCCAGAAGATGGAAACTACCCAGATGTCCCTCATCAGAGGAATGGATACAGAAAATGTGGTACTACTCAGCTATTAAAAACAATGACTTAATGAAATTTGCAGGCAAATGGATGGAACTTGAAAATATCATCCTGAGTGAGGTAACTCAGTCACAAAAGAATGAACATGGTATGTACTCACTGATAAATGGATATTAGCGGAAATGTTTGGAATACCCAAGTATCACTTTACAGTAACTCTGGACTGAGAGTGAGGTCCCAGATGGAGGAGTTGGAGAAGGGACTGTAGGAGCTGAGGGAGTCTGCAGCCCCATGGAGGAAGCAATAGTGTCAACTGGCCTGACTCCTGCCGGTCCTCATGGAGGCTGGACCACCAACCAAAGAATAAACATGGAGGGACCCATGGTTCGGACCACATATGTCGCAGAGGAGGGCCTTTTGCCATCAGGGGGAGGAGAGGCCCTAGTAAAGGGGAATGTCAAGGTGGGAATATGGGAGTTGGCGGGCAGGTGGGTGGGAGGTGGAATTCCCTCATAGAGGTGGGGGAGCGGGAGGGGATAGGTGGTCTCCAAAGAGGAGACCTAGAAAGGGGGAAACATTGCAAATGTAAATAAAGTATCAAAAAAATAAATAAATAAAAACAAAAAAATGATAAGTTTATATGTGCCACAACATGGATGAATCATGAAAACATCATGCTAAGTGAGAAAAGCCCAGCACAGTAAGACAAAATTTTATGATAAGGTACTTTAAATAAGTAATTCCTGAAGACATAAAATATAACGAAGGTTATCAGGGGTTAAGACAGGGAGGGAATGAGTGTGTTGTTTTTTTGATAGAGAACTTTTATTGAGAATGATGTTGCATAATTGTTTGTGTCTTCCCAAAATTCATAGATTGAAACCTAATCTCAGAGGACAATACTAGAAGATGAGGCTTTTAGTAGTTTCATTTCTTTTGCTGTGATGAAATGTGCTGACAGAAAGCAACTTGGGGATGAAAGGGCTTTTGGGGCAGGGCTGGAGAGATGGCTCAGAGGTTAAGAACACTGACTGCTCTTCCAGAGGTCCTGAGTTCAATTTCCAGCATCCACATGGTGGCTCACAATCGTCTGTAATGGGATCCAATGTTGTCTTCTGGTGTGTCTGAAGACAGCTACAGTGTACTCATATGCATAAAATTAAAAAAGAAAGAAAGAAAGAAAGAAAGAAAGAAAGAAAGAAAGAAAGAAAGAAAGAAAGAAAGAAAGAAAGAAAGAAAGAAAGAAAAGTCCATCATTTTTGGAAAGTCAAGGCAGGAACTCAAGCAGCTAGTCATAGTACATCCAGTCAAGAGCAAGAGGGTAATATATGGATTCCTGTATGCTTATGTGTTGCTTACTGCTCAACTAGCTTTCTCTATTCTGTGGTTGCTGCTGCTTTTGTGTTGTTATTGTTGTTGCTGCTGCTGCTGCTGCTGTTGTTGTTGCTGTCTGAGGTAGCATGTCTCTTTGTAGCCCCAGCTGACCTAGAACTAGCTATATAAAGCAGACTTACCCTCCAATTTACAGAAATCTGCCTGCCTTTGACTCCTAAGCACTGGAATTAGAGGTATGTGTCACCATGCCTGGCATTTTCTCTGTTCTTATACAATTCAGGGCCCAGCACATGAGATACCACCTACATTCAGGGTAGGTCTTCTAACCCCAATTAATAACAAAAGCAATCCCCTATAGACATGCCTATGGGACAATCTGATCTAGATACTTTTTTATCAAGACATTCTTCCTAGTTGAAGCTAGGTTATAACAGGTTGAAAGTTAAAACTGACTATCACAAGGTATTTAGGGAGTATTTAGATCTTGATCATTCTGCCTTCTTGAGTAAAATCATTTATGTTGGGGTCTGAGAATTGTCACGCAAACCACGTAAACACCAATCTCAGTCAAATAGGATGGTTTATTGAATGTCACACCCCAAGACTGATGGATTAGGGCCACAATCCAGGTTTGTGAGCAGAACCATGACCTCAAGTCAAAATCCTATATGGCTTTTTCAACCTGAAATCAATAAACATCTATACCAAGTTATTCCACCAATCAGGATTTAGGGATAGGGGATTTCCTTAGAAGCATGTCTTTGTTGTACACTCTTCCTGCTCCCATTGGTTAGGCTATTCAACTGTGTCAAGAAACTTGCTTGTCTAACATTCATGTCTTAACTTCCCAACCAGGATGTCAGTTACCCACATACATGCCTTTTTCTGCCAAGTAGGATGTCAGTTCCCAGAGAGGTCTTGGGAACTTACTTTACTCGACCTCTACTCAAAATGGGAGTATTATTCCAAACAGTTTCTTATATTGATACAGGTGTCTCTCTTATGTTGGGGTCCAACCCAGGGGCAGCTTATAACGTAAAAACCATAAAAGCTTATACACAGGTGCAGGAAGTGCTGCTGGGTATGTAGTTTAGGTCCAACTTTATTGTGGATAACTATACGAAACAGTTCTACTTACTCCTATCATGATTAGTTTCTAACAGCACAGAACATAACAGAATATGCAATCAACTTGGGCATGAGAACGTTTCCTAGTAACAACAGAAAAAACATAGGAGAAAGTTTCTTTATAATATTAGTAACAGCACAAAATGGCTGGCTACACAAGAAACAGTTACCTAGGCCTTAACATTCCATCTAGGCCTTAATATTTTACCTTAGGCCTTAACAATTATTTACAAAACATTTAAAGAAAGCTTCTAATCATTTCCACTATGTAAGGATAGAAATGATGCCTTCCTTCTATAATCAACAGCTTTCACCAAACATCAAATCTGCCTGTAAATTGATCTTGAGCTCCCCAGCCTCCAGAACTATGAGCAATGGGTTTCTGCTGTTTATAAATTACCTCATCTTAACATCCCAAACATCATCTTTGTAGCATCCTGTAGAACAAGAAAGAAGTGATTAGTTTTATATAAAATTATGTAATATAATGTGTACTGCTATACATTTTAATGTGGTCAGCAAGCTCATAGAAAATAAGTTTTTCACAGGTTTGGTTAGCAAATTGAAATTACTATGATAATTTAACATTATATACTTGTTAACTTTAATAATGCTATATGCATAAGTGTCAAAACCATGGCTTCTATAATGAGTTTTACTCATAAAATTATAGGTAGCACCTTTTATGTAGTTGTAAAGTTCATTAAAGACCAAATATATAATAGAAACCACAGTTATATTAACAAAAACTTGATCAAAGAATTATAAATCTGCCTTTCACACTCTTCTTAAATTCTTTCTTCAGACTACCAAATGTATCCATTCTATATATTTTTTCTTTATTCCTTTTAACTATAAATAATAGTAATCAAAAATTTGTGACCTGGTGAGTCATTGTGGCACATACCTAAAATACATGGGAGAATCAGGAGGATTATGAGTTTCAGGCCAGTCTTTGAGGCCTTCTCTAAAACACTGATTCAAAAAAGAGAAAGTGAAGATGATGATGATATACCAGGATAGATTTTAAAAAAATTAAACACCAAACCCAGCAAAGGACCTAGTCAACAAATAGGCAATTGAAATGAACAGATATTTGTCACATAAATAACTATAAATCACTAATAAAAGTATGGAAGAAATGCTCAGCATCATTAACCACCAGGGGAATGCAAATAAAAACTAAATTAAGGCCATGCCAAACTGAACAGGGAAAGCCCACAAGGCCTCAAACCTACACACACAAAAAAAAAAACCCTACAGGTAACTGAGGAAAACTGAGACCAGGAGAGGTGGTTTACCCCAGGCAAGAACATACCAACTGGTTTTCTAGTGCCAAACAGTCATCATTAGAAATATATATACAAGTAACATTGTACAGATTCAACAGGTTATATTTAGGAATATATATGTATATACATGTAATAACAGCCATTGAGAAAGGAGGCCATGCATTTGAAGGTGAATGGGAAATGGTATATATGAGGGTTTGTAGGGAAGAAAGGGAAGGGGAATTATTATAACTATATTATAATCTCAAAATTAAAGACAAATTATATAGTCATTATAAATATGAACACCCCAATGGAGGAGTTAGGGAAAGGACTAAAGGAATTTAAAGGGGTTTGCAACCCCATAGGAAGAACCAACCAGACCCCCCCAAAAAACTCCCAGGGACTAAACCACCAACCATAGAGTACATATGGGGGGACCCATGGCTCCAGCTGCATATGTAGCAGAGGAGGGCCTTTTTGGCCATCAGGGGGAGGAGAGGCCCTTGGTCCTGTGAAGGCTCAATGCCCCAGTGTAGAGGAATGCCAGGGTGGTGAGGTGGGAGTAGGTGGGCAGGTGGGAAAGCACCCTCTTAGAGGCAGGGGAGGGGGAAACTGGGAAGGGGGATAACATTTGAAATGTAAATAAATAAAATAACCAATAATTAAAAAAAAAAGAACTTGGCAAAGGAAGGAAGGAAGGAAGGAAGGAAGGAAGGAAGGAAGGAAGGAAGGAAGGAAGGATAAAAAATAAATAAGATTCCATCTCATCCCAATCAAAATGGCTACCATTGATACTGGACTTTGAGTATGCAACACTACCTTTCTTGGAACAGTTGAGCTTGACCCAAGAACCTGATACCTAACACTTCCAGTCACCCAAGATCAACCTGGGATGATGGCTCCCAAGTTCATTTTGAAGCATCAGTGACAGACTCCAGTGGTAGTAAACAAAGTGTAACACAAGCCTTCCTAAGAAGATTTACAGAAAAGTAAGAAATGGAAGAAAAGTGAGAAATTAAAGAATGATGAAATAAATTCCCTAGAGTTGAAAGACTTTCCAACAAGAGAAGAAAAATTAACAGTGAACATCCTTCTCTAGGAGTTTTTATAGGACCATAAAAGACACTGGACAGAAAGTAGGCTATCATGGGCTAAGCCAATGGAGGGCTTGCATACATGCCCAACCAGGAAGATGATCATGTACAGTGCATGTGCTGTCCATCCAGTTAGAGGTGGTTGATGCCTTCCTTTGTCTTTCTCCTGTCTTGTTAGACATTCACCTTGTATCTTAGTCAGGGTTGCTATTCCTGCACAGACATCATGACCAAGAAGCAAGTTGGGGAGGAAAGGATTTATTCAGCTTACACTTCCATGTTGCTGTTCATCACCAAAGGAAGTCAGGACTGGAACTCAAGCAGGTCAGGAAGCAGGAGCTGATGCAGAGGCCATGGAGGAATGCTGCTTACTGGCTTGTTTCTCCTGGCTTGCTCAGCCTGATTTCTTATAGACCCCAAGACTACCAGCCCACAGATGGTACCACCACAAGGGGCCCTCCCCCACCCCCCTTGATCATTAATTGAGAAAACGCCTTACACCTGGATCTCATGGAGGCATTTTCTCAACTGAAGCTCCTTTCTCTGTGATTACTCCAGCTTGTGTCAAGTTGACACACAAAACTAGCCAGTACACCTTGGCTGTCCATTAGACATTAGGCACTTGGCTGGTACTGCCATCCTCCCACCTTTAAGTGTTTCAAGGGCTATTAATAAGACTCACCTCTCTGTGTTCTTACAGTTACCAGAAAGTACTAAAAAGTAGCTGTAGTTCCTCTTAGTTCATCTTCATTAACTCCTTCTCTACAAAGGAGTAGGGGCAGGGCATATCTTTCCTGAAATAGGTGCAGTCTTGTTAGGAGTTATTCTCATTTACACCTTAATCTGTTATAATTACCTGCATTAAAAATAAGAGCATATATAAGTCATTTTCTTTTGGGATGCGGTTGGATGGGCCGTGTCATGGAAGCTAGCAAGCCAGTTCACCAACCCTGGCCTTGCTTCCCAAAAGCCTGTATCTCTTATGCTATCAATTTCTCTGGACTATCTCATACACAAAAGCAACCTCTTTGTTTCTCATCCCTAGATTCCTGGCCTCACATGTTTAACCTTAACATTCCCCTTTAACTCTAACATTCATTCCTACTCTAACATGTGAGCAGCTTGTAGGTTTTACTGGCATCACTTTTCCCTTACTGCCTACAGAGAGCTACTTGCTCCCTCACTGTCTGGAAAACAAAAAGTGGGAAATGTTGGCAAGGATCCAGGCAGAACAAAAACCAGCATTTGTTGCAAGAAATGAAATCTGGTGAATTGTTTTCAAAATATTAGTGTCTGGGTCTTTTTAGCTCCATCTACAGATGAGCAGAAAACCCTGGGAGCCTGCTAAGCTAGCCACTCACCCAAACTACAGGTTTCAAGAGGACAGTTCCTAACAGTCAAACTTGCATAACAACCAGCAAGCATCACAAGAGCAAGCACGTGATAAGCTTTCAAATCGACATAAGAGGTAAAATATGGAGATTAATTCACATTTTTTTTGTTGTGGTTGAGTGTAGGAACAGGCCTGGTGTGGTGGAAAGAAGCCTCACATGTCTGTCCTGGGCGCTGCAGCTCTGGGTGGGACAGGAGACACTCAGGAAGTGGACGTGCATCTTCCCACATAGTCCAACGAGCAGGTGAGGGCTGTGGGAAGCCTTCTCAGACCCTGCCCATGGGTGGGGGAGGAAGCCGTTCTCAGGGAATGTGCAGCAGTCTCCATGGGTTCTCTAGCCTGGGGCACCACAGTCACTGTGTAGCTGGGGTTCCTGCTGAGACCAGTTTCAGCGGCTTGGGGCGCTGGGCTAGCTGCTTAGGCTTGGGCGAATGGGTACCATCTGGGAGCACTGGGAAGCCCTCAGTGAGAGATTAGATGCAGCTCCTTAATTGAGGGCTGAATCCTTCATTTCCCACCGCAGGCCCAGATGAAGAGACAGTCCATAATTCTAAGACATTTATTTTCATCGTGTGGAGTGGTGTGGATGGAATTGTACCCCTACCTTTCTGGGAGAGGCGAGGCAGATAAAGTAACTGGGAAGGGGCATGGCTAAGCCTCTAGGTGTCTCATTAACATGGGGATGGCTTGGGGCTGTGTGGCCACTCCTCTACCTGAGGAGGGGTGGTACGTGACCATGACTGGAGCCAAAGCCTCCGGGGAGCGTTGGCATAAAGTTTTCTGGTCCCTTGTGGGTTGTTCCACTGAGTCGCCCAGATTTTATGCCTGTGCTCAACCAGGTACCAGATTGCCTGTCACAGATCACTGCCCCACAGTTGAGGAAAGGACAAAGAGAAGTGGCAAAGGGGAAGATGAGACTTAGAAAACTTGTCAGGTCATACTCCTTATTACTCAGCCAATGAGGAAAGGGAGAAAGGAATTGTGTTTGAGTCACAAAGCTGTACTCTGCACTTAATCAGAGCACCTGCCATTCTTGGCTTTACAAAGTCATAAGTTAAACTGCCTCACTTTCACTACTCTGAGTGTCTAGTGCTCTTATTATGAAGAGAGGGCCCACATTTCTCACACTCACTAATGGTGGAAATATGTTAGTCCAGCCACTAGTGAGACCTGTAGGGAGGTTCAACCACCACCAGGCAAAAGCAAAACTTCTATAACGATCCAGTATAAGAATAAATCTTTGGGCTCGTGACATGACTTAATGATTAAGAATACTGGCTTGCTCTTCCAAAGATCTTGAATTCAATTCCTAGCAACCACATAGTGCCTCACAACCATCTATGAAGGGATCTGGTGCCCTCTTCTGGCATGCAGGTGTACATGCAGACAGAGTACTCCTACATCTAAAAAAAATACATGTTTTTAAGAAAAGAAGAAATCCTTATAGTCATTTTCAATTTGAAGTGCATTTAGAGCTCATTAATGGGTCACAGATAAGCCAGAGATACTAGGCTAGACCCCTAACTACCTACCCCAGCCAGCAGTTGTCAACTTCCGTGCTTGCTTTTTAGTTTATCATATTATTAAAAAGTTCGAGTCTACTAAAGTACTGAGTCTATGCATCGTGAAACACAAGAAGGATAGAGGATTTATTTATTGTGGGGACTGTGGCAGGTTACTGAGAGAGATTGTAACTACCGGAGAAAGAGGGCAGGACTTTTTCTGTGATCATGGACTACACAAACCACTATTTTACCAAACACGGGTGCCAGCCACTCTTTCCTTTTATTTTGGAATGCCTCACTTTGCAATGTCAAAATATGGCCTGCTTCACTTTCACTTCTCTGACTATTCAGTATTTTTATTATGAAGTGGGGATTACTGTTTCCTACATCCATAAATAAATTCTTTTTCCTCTCTCTACTCCTCCCAGTTACTCCCCTTCTCTCCTTTCATCTGGATCCATTCCCTTTCTGTCTCTCAATAGAAAAAGAACAGGTGGACCCGGGTAGCCAATGGCCTGTGGAGCATCATGCCTAAGTTTTATTGTGACTACTGTGATAAGTATCTTACCCATGATTCTCCGTCTGTGAAGAAGACACACTGCAGCGGTCAGAAACACAAAGAGAATGTGAAAGACTCTTACCAGAAAAGGATGGAAGAGCAGGCCCAGAGCGTGATTGACATTTCAACAAGGAAAGATCCCTCCAGCTCCATTCTCTGCCCCTCCTCCTGCAGGGGCCATGATCCCACCTCCCCCTAGTCTCCCGGGTCCTCCTCAGCCTGGCATGATGCCTGCACCCCACATGAGAGGCCCTCCCATGATGCCACTGATGGCCCCTCCTCCCCCTGGGGTGATGCCTGTGGGACCAGCTCCTGGGATGAGACTGTCCATGGGAGGTCACATGCCCATAATGCCCGGGCCTCCAAGGATGAGACATCCCGCCCGCCCTATGATGGTGCCCACATGGACTGGCATGACCCAGCCATACAGATAAGAGCAGAATTGCTCTTTATAGTTTTGTATTTCTTTTTGTTTCACCAGGAGCTCTTGCTGCTGAGTCTGAGTGTTTACTAGATGCATGACAAGGAAACTTCCCTTCCTAACAGAGAGAATACTTTTGGAAGGAGAAGTGATACAAAAAAAAAGTGCAGTTCTCACTTATATTGTGAAATGTTAAAATGAAATGGTCAGCTGTTTTAATTTAAAGAAAAGAAAAGAAAAAGAACAGGTTTCTAAAAGATAACAACCAAATAAGACAAAATAAAATATAGTAAGATGAAGCAACACCATCACATCAAAGTTGGACAAGACAAGCCAACAGAAGGAAAAGAGCCCAAAAGAGGACATAAGAATCAGAGATCCACCTGTTCACACACTCATGAGTCCCAGAGAAAAAACACTAAGCTGGAAAGCTATAATATATACATTAAGGACCTGGTGCAGACCCGTGCAGGCCCTTTGCATGCTGCTCATGCTGCTTCAGTCTCTGTGAGATCATATGAGCTTTGCTCGTGTTGATTTAGAGGGTTTGTTTTCCTCCTCCATCCCTCTGGCTCTTACACTCTTTCTGCCTCCTCTTCTGTGGGGAGCTTTGAGGGGAGGGATTTGACGGAGATGTCCCATTTAGAACTATGTGTTCCAAGGACTCTCTCTCTCTCTCATATATATACGATATATATATATATATATATATATATATATATATATATATATATATATATATCGTGGTGTGTGTGTATGTGTGTGTGTGTGTGTGTGTGCGTGCGTGTGTGTGTGTGTGTCACACACATGCGAGATGTCTGGCTGTGGGTTTCTGTATTTGTTCCCATCCACTGCATTAGGAAGCCTCTCTGATGATGCCTGAATAAGGCACCAATCTATGGATATAGCAGAACATCATTAGGTGTCATCACCACTGCTTGTTTGTTTGTTTGTATGTGAATTTACCCTAGATCTCTGTGCTATCTAGTCTCTGGTTCTCGGTCACACAAGTGGTGTCAGGTATAGGTTCCATCTCATGGAGTGTACCTTAAATCAAATCAGACATTTGTTGCATACTCCTGTTTTTGCATACTGTGTAAAGTTTACCCTTGTGTTATTCAAACACTGATTTCTCTGTCCTCATATCTTATTTCAATCCAGACACAGCATTGTAATGCTTATACCAGGAATCTCCTGAAGAGGCAGGAGTGAATTTCTGGCTCACCCATTATTTAGAGACCTCAAAGGCTCTCCTCCATATATTTAGGATGTTTCCACTGTACTAGGTTTCTGTATAACCCCGGTAATGCACATCATTTCTAGCTGTCTCTCCTGGCATTCGCTCCATGTTCCCACCTAATCCTCACATTCCAGTACCTCCTTACTTCCAGTCCCCCCCCCATAAAATCTATTTGATTTTCCCAGCCCAGGAAGATACATATACCCCCCAACCCCGAACACTTCCTCTGTAACTGATCTCACTAGTTCTATGGATTGTAACTTTGTTATCATTTACTTAACAGCTAATGTCCACATATAAGTGAATACATGTTACATTCATCTATCTGGGTCTGAGTTACCTCACTCAAAATGCTTTTTTTCAAGTTCCATCCATTTGCCTGCAGATTTTATGATTTTTTTTGAATGGCTAATATTCCATTGTATAAATGTATTATATTTTCTTTATCCATTCTTCTGTTGAGGGACATCTACTTTTTTTCAGTTTCTGGATGTTACAAATAAAGCTGCAGTGAACATAGTTGAGCAAGTGTCCTTGTGGTAGGATGGAGCATCTTTTGGATATATGCCCAAGAGTGGTATGTCTGGATCTTGAGGTAGATCCATACCCAACCTTCTTGAGTAACTGCTATATTGATTTCCATAGTGACTGTACTGGCTAGTTTTGTGTGTCAACTTGACACAAGCTGGAGTTATCACAGAGGAAGGAGTTTCAGTTGAGAAAATGCCTCCATGAGATCCAGCTGTAAGGCATTTTCTCAATTAGTAATCAAGGGGGGAGGGCCCCTTGTGGTGGTACCATCTGTGGGCTGGTAGTCTTGGGGTCTTTAAGAAAGCAGGCTGAGCAAGCCAGTAAGTTACATCCCTCCATGGCCTCTGCATCAACTCCTGCTTCCTGACCTGCTTGAGTTCCAGTCCTGACTTCCTTTGGTGATGAACAGCAGCATGGAAGTGTAAGCTGAATAAACCTTTTCCTCTCCAACTTGCTTCTTGGTCATGGTGTTTGTGCAGGAATAGAAACCCTGACTAAGACAGTGACTGTATAAATTTACAATCCCACCAGCAACAGATGAGTCTTCCTCTTGCTCTACATCCTTACTAGCATGAGCTCTCATTTGTTTTATTGATCTTAGCCAGTCTAACAGGTGTAAGATAGAATCACAAAGTAGTTTTGATTTGTATTTCTCTGATGGCTAAATATGTTGAACATTTCTTTACGTGTTTCTCAGACATTTAAGATTGCTCTACTGAGAATTTTCAATTTAGATCTGTGCCCCATTTTTAGCTGGATTATTTGGTTTCCCAATACTAGTTTGAGTTCTTTTTATAGTTTAGATGTGAGCACTCTGTCAGATGTAGGGTTGGTAAAGATCTTTTCCCATTCTGTAGGCTGCCTTTTTGTCCTATTGACAGTGTCTTTTGCTTTATAGAAGCTTTTCAGTTTCATGAGGTCCCATTTATTAATTGTTGATCTTAGAGCCTGTGCTATTGTTGTTCTGTTCAGGAAACTGTCTCCTGTACCAGTGAGTTCAAGGCTATTCCCCACTTTCTCTTGTAATATGTATCCATCTAAATTATCTAATATTTATGCTAATGAAGACATGGGGAGGCATAAATGTAGATTAAAATCTGCTAGCTCTGTGAGGTAATTTTATTTTCTTAACTATACAAAATGTCTATTTACAAGCCTGATTCTCCAACTAAACTGCTAGCTCTCTAGAGATCCTTATCTGTATCTACCTTTCTCGTGAGCTCCTCCAAACCCAAGAGGGCTTCCTTACTCTCTTTAATAGAATACTGTTTTACCTGTGTCCTGCCAGCTGCTTCTCTGTTTTTCCTGTAAATCAAAAAAGAATCCTTACCTCTTACCCGGAGCTCCTTCTATGAAGGCTCTTCCAAGCTAAAAGAGAGAGAACTCTCAAAGGTCCAAAAGAAGTCTATAAAAGAAGTCTCTAGCTCCTCCTCTATACACTTGCAAGAATAAACCATGTCACTGTCTTGGTAGGGGACAAGGGGCTCTAAGCCAGGTTCAGTAGGGGCTGAACAATTTTACCTTTAGAGCAAAGACCACAAGACCTCTCCCAAGCAATTTGCCTCAAAATAGGCAGGAACTTTCCATTATTCCATTATCAGGTATTTTTACACCAATGTTCATGAGGGGAAATGGTCTGTAATTCTCTTACTTTGTTGAGTCTTTGGGTGGTTTAGGTATAAGGGTGACTGTGGCTTCATTAATTGAATTGAGCAATGCTCTTTCTGTTTCTCCAGTTTCAAGAGATCAGACACCCTCTTCTGGCCTCCTCAGAAGCAGATACATGGTGTACATACATTCAGGCAAAACACCCATACATATAAAATAAAAATAAATGTTTTACTAACAATAATACTATAAAAGGTAAGTCATATGCCATAGAAACTAGGTAGAATGATGATTGCAGGAACTGTGGCTTGAGGAAAGGTAACAAAATGTTGGGCAGATGCTACAAGTTTTTGGTTATTAAATTACTCACATTAATAATGCTATACATTTGCTGAGCAATGGTAGCATATGCCTTTAACCCCAGCACTTGGGAAGCAAAGGCAGCTAGATCTCTGTGAGTTTGAACCCATCTGGTCTACAGAGTGAGTTCCATGACAGCCATAGTTATAGAGAGAAACATTTTCTTGAAAGAAACAAATAATAGTAATGATAGTAATAGTTAATAATAATAATAATAATAATAATAATAATAATGCTATATACTTAAAACGTTGTGTGGGAATTTTAAATATTTTCAGTATGCATGTACAAAGAAAGATGACAGAATACCAGACACACCTTTAATCTCAGTAGAGGAAAGTGGATCTCTGTGAGTTCAAGGCTAGCCTGGTTTATATAGCAAGTTCCAGAAGAGCTAGAACTACGTAGAGAGACCATGTATCAATGTCCCCCCAAAAGGTAATGGATATATACACTAATTTGATTGTGTCAATAATTGTACCGCATGTATATCAAGCAATCACATTGCATTCTTAAAATATGTGTTATTTAGTTATTATTATACTCAATAAAGCTGGAAAAATAATTAAAATGTAACAGAATAAACACACACTCACACTTCTAAAATTACTAGATTTCCCAGAGGCCATGCCAGCACCAGGGACCCCAGGTAGGAGCCTGCCCCATGCCCTATACCCCAATCCCTCTTAAACCACATCCAATAGGTGCAAACGGCACAATATCCCCTGGGCTGTATATTCTAGTCCATAACTTTGGCAGAAGACCTCTGCTTTCCCATTGGCCACGCTGGGACTAGTAACCCCAGATGTCATATAAGCCACAAAAAATCCATCAGAGACACCCTACTGAACCTGAATACTTGCTAATGACCAGAATCCTAGGTCACTCAGGCCAGAAGTCATAGAGGAAACAGAAACCAAGGGGGGGGACATCAAAAAATACCTGTCTCAAAAAGATTAACTCAGAAATCAGCACTTAAACCTATAATAACCCCCAAACCTCAAATAACTAGATGCGAATGTAAGAACACAAACAACAGCCAGGGCAATATATTACCACCAGATCCCAGCTATCCTAAGGGAAAATACAATCAAACAGGTGAAGGAAATGAATAAAAGTGTTCAAAACATAAAAATGGAAATAGAAGCAATAAAGAAAACACAAACTGAGGGAATCCTGGAGATGGAAAACCTTGGGAAGTGAACAGGAAATACAGAAACAAACATCGCCAACAGAATACAAGAGATGGAAGAGAGAATCTCAGGTGCAGAAGATATGGTAGAAGAAATTGATACATCAGTCAAAGAAAATGTTAAATCTAAAAAGTTCCTGACCAAAAAACATCCAGTAAATCTGGGACACTATGAAAACACCAAACATAATAATAATAGAAATAGAAGAAAGAAAAGAATCCTAGCTCAAAGGTCCAGAAAATATCTTCAACAAAATCACAAGAGAAAATTTCCCTAATATAAAGAAAGAGATGCCTATAAATGTACAAGAAGCTTACAAAACACCAAACAGATAGGACCAGAAAAGAAAATCCCCTGCCACATAATCATCAAAATACTAAATTTATAGAAAGACTATTAAAAGCTGCAAGGAAAAGAGGTCAAGTAACATACAAAGGCAGACCTATCAGAATTACACTTGACTTCTCAACAGAGACTCTAAAAACCAAAAGACCTGGCGGGTGTCTTACAGTCTCTAAGAGATCACAGAGGCCCAGACTACTTTATCCAGCAAAACTTTCAATCACCATTGACAGAGAAAACAAGCTATTCCATGTCAAAAACCAAATTTAAACAGTATCTTTCCACAATTCCAGCCTGACAGAGGATACTAGAAGGAAAACTCCAACCCAACCATGTTAAGTATACAAAAGAAAACACAGGAAATAATTTCACACACCACCATCAAAATGATGGGAATTAACAATCATTGGTCATTAATATCTTTCAAAATCAATGGACTCAATTCCCCAGTAAAAATACTTAGGCTAACAGAATGGATGGAAAAGATGATTCATCATTCTTCTGCATACAAGAAACATACCTCAGCAACAAAGATGAACATTACCTCAGAGTAAAGGACTGGAAAAAGATTTTCCAAGCAAATGGACCCAAGAATCAAGCTGCTATAGCCATTCTAATATCCAGTAAAATAGACTTTCAACCAAAAGTAATCAAAACAGATGGGAAAGGATACTCAATGCTCATCAAAGGGAAAACCCACTAAGATAAAGTCTCAATTCTGAACATCTATGCCCCAAATGCAAGGGCAACCACATTCATAGAAGAAACCTTACTAAAGCTCAAAGCACACATCGCACCTCACACAATAATAGTAGGAGACTTCAACACTCCACTATCATCAATGGAAAGATCTTGGAATCACAAACTAAACAGAGACACAGTGAAATTAACATAGGTAATGAACCAAATGAATTTAACAGATATCTATAGAACATTTCATCCTAAATCAAAAGAATGTACCTTCTTCTCAGCACCTCATGGTACGTTCTCCAAAATTGACTATATAATCGGTCACAAAACAAACCTCCACAGATACAAGAAGATTGAAATAATCCCATGCCTCCTATCAGATCACTATGGATTAAGGCTGGTCTTCAATGGCAACAATAACAACAGAAAGCCTACATACACATGGAAGCTGAACAATGCTCTACTCAGTGACAACTTGGTCAAGGAAGAAGTAAAGAAAGAAATTAAAGACTTCCTTGAATTTAATGAAAATGAAAGTACAACATACCCAAACATATGGGACACAATGAAAACAGTGTTAAGAGGAAAACTCATAGCTCTGAACACCTCCAAAAAGAAACTGGAAAGAGCATATACTAGCAGCTTAACAGCACATCTGAAAGCTCTAGAACAAAAAGAAGCTAATAAACCCAAGAAGAGTAGAAGACAGGAAATTATCAAACTTCTGAAATCAACCAAGAAGAAACGAAAAGAATTATACAAAGAATCAACAAAACCAGGACCTGGTTCTTTGAGAAAAATGAACAAGACAGATAAACTCTTGGCCAGACTAACCAGAGGGCACAAAGACAGTATCCAAATTAACAAAATTAGAAATGAAAAGGGAGACATAACAACAGATTCTGAGGAAATTCCAAAAATAATCAGATCCTACTACAAAAGCCTATACTCAACAAAACTGCAAAATCTGGATGAAATGGACAATTTTCTAGACCGATATAAAATACCAAAGATAAGTCAGGATCAGATAAACCATCTAAACAGTCCCATAATGCCTAAAGAAATCGAAGCAGTCATTAAAATCTTCCAAACAAAAAAAAGCCCAGGTCCAGATGGGTTCACTGCAGAATTCTATCAGACCTTCAAAGAAGACCTAATACCAATACTCTTCAATCTATTCCACAAAATGGAAACAGAAGGAACACTACCTAATTCCTTCTATGAGGCAACAGTTACACTGTGGTTTTGATACCAAAACCTCACAAAGACCCAACAAAGAAAG
>CM052722.1:82077569-82087937 GCA_028551405.1 Uromys caudimaculatus | reverse complement strand
CCCTTATGAATATCGATACAAAAATACTCAATAAAATTCTCGCAAACTGAATCCAAGAAAATATCAAAATGATCACTCATCATGATCAAGTAGGCTTCATCCTAGGGATGCAAGGATAGTTTAATACCCGGAAATCCATCAATGTAATCCACTACATAAACAAACTCAAAGGAAAAAAACACGTGGTCATTTCATTAGATGTGGAAAAAGCATTAGACAAAATTCAACATCCCTTCATGATAAAAGTCCTGGAAAGATCAGGAATTCAAGGCCCATACCTAAACATAGTAAAAGCAATATACAGCAAACGAGTGGCCAACATCAAACTAAGTGGAGAGAAACTCGAAGCAATTCCACTAAAATCAGGGACCAGACAAGGCTGCCCTCTCTCTCCCTATCTATTCAATATAGTACTTGAAGTTCTAGCTAGAGCAATTAGACAACAAAAGGAGGTCAAATGGATACAAATTGGAAAAGAAGAATTCAAAATATCACTCTTTGCAGATGATATGATCGTATACTTAAGTGACCCGAAAAACTCCACCAGAGAACTCCTGCAGCTGATAAACAACTTCAGCAAAGTGGCCGGATATAAAATTAACTCAAACAAATCAGTGGCCTTCCTATACTCAAAAGATAAACAGGCTGAGAAAGAAATTAGAGAAATGACACCCTAAACCATTGTCACAAACAATATAAAGTATCTTGGTGTGACTCTAACCAAACAAGTGAACGATCTGTATGACAAGAACTTCAAGTCTCTG
The DNA here is from genome assembly GCA_028551405.1 of Uromys caudimaculatus. Lineage (NCBI taxonomy): Eukaryota > Metazoa > Chordata > Mammalia > Rodentia > Muridae > Uromys > Uromys caudimaculatus. The sequence goes on along the minus strand of CM052722.1, from coordinate 82,087,173 downwards.
AAGAAAAAAATCGAAGAAGACCTCAGAAGGTGGAAAGATCTGCCATGCTCATGGATTGGCAGGATTAATATAGTAAAAATGGCCATCTTGCCAAAAGCAGTCTACAGATTCAATACAATCCCCATCAAAATTCCAACTCAATTCTTCATAGACTTAGAAAGAGCAATTCTCAAATTCATTTGGAACAACAAAAAACCCAGGCTAATAAAAGCTATTCTCAACAACAAAAGAACATCTGGGGGAATCAGCATTCATGACCTCAAGGTATACTACAGAGCAGTAGTGATAAAAAGTCCATGGTATTGGTACAGTGACAAGAAGGTAGATCAATGGAATAAAATTGAAGACCCAGAAATGAACCCACACACCTACGGTCACTTGATTTTTGACAAAGGAGCTGAAAACCATTCACTGGGGGAAAAAACAGCATTTTCAACAAATGGTGCTGGTTCAACTGGTGGTCTACATATAGAAGAATGCAAATTGATCCATTCCTATATCCCTGTACAAAGCTCAAGTCCAAGTGGATCAAGGACCTCCACATAAAACCAGATACACTGAATCTAATAGAAGACAAAGTGGGGAAAAGTCTCGAACACCTGGGTACAGGAAAAAAGTTCCTGAACAGAACAACAATGGCTTATGCTCTAAGATCATGAATTGACAAATGGGACCTCATGCAATTGCAAAGCTTCTGTAAGGCAAAGGACACTGTCAATAGGACAAAACGGCAACCAACAAATTGGGAAAAGATCTTTACCAATCCTACGTCCGATAGAGAGCTAATATCTAACATACACAAAGAACTCAAGAAGTTAGTCTCCAGAAAACCAAATAACCCTATCAAAAAATGGGGAACTGAGCTAAACAGAGAATTCTCAACTGAGGCAATTCGTAGGGCTGCGGAGCACCTAAAGAAATGTTCAACATCCTTATTCATCAGGGAAATGCAAATCAAAACACCCCTGAGATTCCACCTCACACCAGTCAGAATGGCTAAGATCAAAAACTCAGGTGACAGCAGATGCTGGCGAGGATGTGGAGAAAGAGGATCACTCCTCCATTGTTGGTGGGATTGCAAGCTGGTACAACCACTCTGGAAATCAGTTTGGTGGACCCTCAGAAAAATGGACATAATACTACCTGAGGACCCAGCTATACCACTCCTGGGCATATACCCAGAAGATGCTCCAACATCTAATAAGGACACATGCTCCACTATGTTCATAGCAGCCATATTTATAATAGCCAGAACCTGGAAACAACCTAGATGTCCCTTAACTGAAGAATAGATATCAGAAAATATGGCACATCTATACAATGGAATACTATTCAGCTATGAAAAACAAAGACAACATGGATTTTGCAGGCAAATGGATGGAACTAGAAACCCATGCCATGAAAGAGAGCCCACCCCTGACACTGTTAATGATATTCTGCTACACTTGCAGACAGGAGCTTTGCATAACCATGATCAGAGAGGCTTCTTCCAGCAACTGATCGAAACAGATCCACAGATAGACATTAGGCAGAACTTGAGTAATACTATAGAAGGAGGGGAGGAAGGATTAAAAGAGCCAGAGGGTTCAAGGACATCACAAGAAAACCTACAGAATCAACTAACCTGAGCCCATAGGGGCTCACAGGCTGAACTACCAACCGGAGAGCATTCATGAGACATCTAGGCCCTGTGCACATGTTACACAGTTGTACAGCTGCATGTACAACTCCTCTTACAGTAGGAGCAGGGGCTGTCTCTGACCCTGTTGTCCTCTGCCTTTGGATCCCTTTCCACTAACTGAGCTGCCTTGTCTACCCTCAGTAGAAGAAGGTGTACCTAGTCTTACTATAACTTGAAATAGGAAGATAGGTTGATATCCATGGGAGACCTCCCCTTTTCTGAAAAACAAGGGAGGAGGAATGGATGGGGGGGCGCGTGAGGAAGGAAAGACTAGGAGAGGAGGGTGGGGAAACTGTGGTCAGGGTGTGGATTAAATTAAGTAATTTAAAAAATTCTAGACTATCCTGATCTCTGTATGGTGAATAAAGGTTTATAAAACAGGTAATAAAATATTAGGATCAAAGCAAAGCTTTGGACACTTGATCTATTAGATTCAGTGTATTCAGAAATATATTAATTATGAATATAGTTGCACATGTACATTGTATATCTCAGTTGCTTATCTATGGTTGACTTCTAGCCCAGAAAAAAAAATAAAGCTTTCTCTCAGACCTAGAATGTTTTTACCGTTACCTAATAATTATACAGCATATGGTATCTTTATTTAAATTAAGACCTTACATACAAGTTATTGATTTTGCAATATACAGGGTTGGAGATATAGCTCAATACTAAAGCACTCACCTAGTGTGCTCATGGCCTTGCTTTGATTTCTAGCACCTCAAAAAATGTAATTAAATATATAATCATACAGTGGTAAAGTTATCTCAAGGTCATTTATATTTGTTACGAAAATTAAATATTTAACATTGAGAAACAAAAGACCCACCTTGTAGAAGTTTATACAAATTTGGACAATCATAGAACATGTCAAAGAAGTAATTTTCACATTCAGAAGGTATGCTGTTTCTTTCTAAAAGTAGCAAGAGAATGCAAAGAAATGTGGAGAAAATTTTTAAGCCCAAGAGCATCAGCAAAATTCTGAACAAAGATGTCAGCTACTGTAGAAGAAAACAGAGGCTGAAGACAAAACCAGCTCTGTTACCTACTACATTAAAATTTAATTCTATTTTTTGTCAGCTTTTTTTCCTCATTCAATTCTGAAGGATACAAAAGTATAAATATTAAAGACTTTGTTGAACCCATTGTTTTCTCTGTAAACCAGGGAAGGTTGTTTAACAGAGAACGAACAGTTTAAAGAAGAATCAAGTCACAGCCATAGATCTAGAGTACTGAACTGAGTAGTTAAATAGTTTTTATTACTGGATAAAAGAGACAATCAATTTTTTTTTCTTTTTAGATTTATTTTATTTTATGTGTATGAGTTTTTTAACCTGCACGTACATTGGTGCAACACATGCATGTAGTACCCATAGAGGCCAGAAGAGGGCGACAAATCCTCTGAAGTTACAGATGCTTGCATAGGAGTATTGGAAAATGAACCCAAATCCTCTGGGAAAACAATCATACAATCATACTCTTAACTACTAAACCATCGCTCCAGCCCCAGCAATTGAATTTATATGCAAAATGAGCTACCACAGCAGGAAGTTTGCTTAACTGCATCTACTTGGTGGAATTTTCAGATATAAATTTTCACATATAATTATTGGTCAACTTTCTATTGTTGTGACAAAATACTTGACATAATCAACTTAGAAGAATTATTTATCTCGTGTTTTCTGTGATTTCAGTCCATAGTTAGTTGTCCCCACTGCCTTTGTGCCCGCAATGAGATAGGACATAGAAGAGGGAAGATGTAGTGGCCAGGAAACAAAGAAAAACAGAAAAAGGCTGGGGCATTCATTCTTTCCTTCTAGCATCTATAAACCACAATGGTTTGGCATTACTATAATATAAGTAGTCCAGAACTTTAAAGTTGCAGAATAATTCCAGCACAATGAAAAACGCCACTCACTTTGTGAGGGTTAATTTTATACCAATTTGGGTAGGCTATAAGGTGTAAGATGCTTGGTTAAACATTCTTCTGAAGACACCCATGAGAATGTTTTGGAATGAGATTATTGCCCTTTGTAGTTAATTTTTGAAGTTAATTAATTTTCCATTGCTAATAAAAATTACCACAAACTTATTGAGTTATGAAAGAAAGGAAGCTTATTGTGGTTCCAGAGGTTGGAACTCTGTATTTGGTGGGAGCCTTCTCTCTGACTGAGTCTTGAAATAATGTATGACATCAAACAGCAGAAAATTGGGACATTAGAACCATGTACAAATTGTAACAGCCTTCTAATAAGGAAGGCATCATGGAAGGAGTTGAAAGCCTAGATGCAGCAAACATGCACAGGAAGGGGTAAAGCCTCCTGCCTGTGTGTCTTAGACCTGAGACATCACCTTTCTCTTGCCCTGCAACTGGAACATCATAGTTTGAAAGCCTGCTGACTTTCAAACTAAAGCTATATGACTATCATTCCCATTCTCTGCTCTTTGGATTTGGGCTAGAACCACATACTCTCTTGGCTCTCCTGGCTCTCCAGCTTGATAACTGTATCTTTTCAAATATATTGACCTCTGTACTCAAGTGAATCAATTCCTTAGTATATGGGTGTATTTGTGGATATATCCTTCTGCCTAGATTCATAATTTCCATGTTAATGTATATAAAATCTATGTAGGCTTAAAGACAGAAATGAAAGTCTTTCTAACTTTACCCACAGCAAAATAAAGAAACCAAGTTCTCAGTGGCCAAGCACTAACTTGCTCTGTAGATTTTTAAAACGTCAAATCAGGAGTGACATCAGCAAGATGGCCAAAGTAGAAATTACCAGTTGGTGTTAACAATCAAAGAGCCAAGTGAATATGGTGGTGCTTGCCTTTAATCCTAGTACTCAGGAGGCAGGCAGATCTATGTGAGTTTGAGGCTTGCCTGGTCTACAAAGCAAGTTCCAGGACAGCCATATGTATGTGAATATATACACATATCCTAACAGTTCTATTTCCCCATGTAGAAACTTGATTAATCCAGATTTTTCTATTAAAAATCCTCTCTGTAGACAGGCAGTGGTGGCGCACGCCTTTAATCCCAGCACTCGGGAAACAGAGGCAGGTGGATTTCTGAGTTTGAGGCCCCCCTGGTCTACAGAGTGAGTTCCAGGACAGCCAGGGCTACACAGAGAAACCCTGTCTCAAAAAAAAATCCTCTCTGTAGTCCAAGACTTCCTTACTGCAGTTAAATAGACAAACACACTAGAAGCAAGTGGTCCCAGACTGGTAAATGCCAAGTAAAAACAGATGAGTTAATTAATAGTCATGTAAGATGATTCATTATAACAAACAGATGCAGTGCAGATGTCTTCTATTGGCTGCTTCTCTTGATAATCTTACTATACTATCTAGAACCAGAACAGTATACTTACCTTGTGTTCCAACACATAACTTTCTACTGGCTGTTGTCCACAGCAGTTACTATATATAAAGTAATGCTATGGTGTGAGTGTTTTGCGTGCCCAAATAAAGCTAAACCTCCAATGTTATAATAGTAAGATGTCAGGGTCTTTGGAAGGGCTCTATTTTCACAAATAAGATTAGAATTCTGAAGGAAAGGGGGCAAACAGCTTTAAGAGGGCCTTTTTTACCCTTTCCACTATGGCAAGAAGATACTATCTTCAAAGAAGAGAGAATCCCCACCAGGTACAAAATCTGCTGGAACACTAAAGTTAGATGTCCCAACCTCAAAAAAGTAAGCTTATAAACTATCCTGCTAAAATATTTTGTGATAGTAGCCAGAATGGAATAATACACTTTAGTCTTGTCACTGACGCAGTATCTTGCTTTATCAAACATTGCCACTAGAGGACAGCATGTGTCTACATTATTGTAGAAGTTTTAAATCTGTCTTGAGGTTTTATAACCTTGACTTCCGTAAAAACTGAAATAAAAATCCTTTTTTACTACAAAGAAATCTTTTCTTTGACACACTATCCTTCTGCCTAGATTCATAATTTCCATGTTAATATATATAAAATCTATGTAGGCTTAAAGACAGAAATGAAAGTCTTTCTAACTTTACCCACAGCAAAATAAAGAAACCAAGTTCTCAGTGGCCAAGCACTAACTTGCCCTGTAGATTTTTAAAACCTCAAATCAGGAGTGACATCAGCAAGATGGCCAAAGTAGAAATTACCAGTTGGTGTTAAGAACAATCAAAGAGCCAAGTGGATATGGTGGTGCTTGCCTTTAATCCTAGTACTCAGGAGGCAGGCAGATCTATGTGAGTTTGAGGCCTGCCTGGTCTACAAAGCAAGTTCCAGGACAGCCAGAGCAATACAGTGAAACCCTTTCTCAAACAAGCAAACAAAAAAGTAAAATCAAAGAAAGTAATGCAAATACGTTTAGTTCCCAGATGAAAGAACCTTCCGAATTCTCAAAACATGAATAGTTATTTAGCATTAAGCTAATTCAAAAGGACAGATTCTGTTAAGGTTTTGTAAGGCTGAAACACGATGCCTATTGAGTAGACACATACATCACAACTAGAGGGGGAAAGCTAAATTTTTATTCAGTGTAGTTTCATCAGGAATGAACGCCAAAAGGCTTTGCATCCCTCACATATCAACACACAGCTACTGCTTACTGTACATGCTTTGTTTTGCTTTATTTTGCTTTGTTTTGTTTTGTTTTGCTTTGTTTTGTTTTGTTTGAGACAAGATTTCTCTGGCTGTCTTGGGACTCACTGTGGAGACTAGGTTGGCCTCTCAAACTTGGAGATCCCCCTGCCTCTGCCTCCCAAGTGCTGGGATTAAAGGCGGGTACCACCACCGCCTTGCTGTATATACTCTTAAACACAGTCCTATTAACCATGTGATAACACTTCCTGCAACACGTAAGTCATGGGTCGCTCAATGTATATCGTGCTGTTCCTAGACTACATTTTCTCGTGGGTGTATAAGAAATATGGATGTAGACTATCAGTATTCTTTACAAGTCTGTCTTCATAGTTCATTGAGCTGAAAAACTATTTGAACCTACAGTCCCCCAAATGATGTTTTACTATGATTCACGTTACAAACCACCTGAAAGAAATAGTGGAAACCCATGTCTGAAACCAAACCCCTAAGCTAAAATTTCTCATCCATTAAAAGTTGGCAGTGCCAACTAGAAAAATGACTCATCAGTTGAAAGTACTGCCAGCTCCTGCATAGTAACTCACAACCATCAATAACTCCAATTCCAGGGGATCCAACACCCTACTCAAACCTCTGCAGGCACTACTCACACATATAGTGCATATACATACAGGTAAAATACTCATAAAACGTTAAATAAATAAATAAATAAATAAATAAATAAATAAATAAATAAATAAAAATAAATCCAAAATAATTTTTTTTTGAGTTGGCAGTTAAGAAAGCAATCACGGGTGTGGGGGGGACCTGAGTGAGAAAGGGAACAGAGAGGAGAAGAGGGGACCATGATCAGGTATTGGGTAGGGGGAACAGGACTGAAGCGCTGAGGGTCAGCAGAAAGAATGGAAACAGACAACCTTGGGAGATAGGAGGTGAGGGGACCCTCCAGAATTCACCAGAGACCTGGGAGATTAGAGATTCTCAGGACTCAAAGGGAGGGACCATAGATGAAATACCTGATAGTAGGTAGAGGGAACTTGTAGAGCCCACCTCCAGCAGGAAGACAGAGCATCAAGTGAGGGAGGGGGTTGTCATCCCACAGTCAAAACTTTGACCCATAATTGTTTCTTTCTGAAAGAACTGCAGGGATGGAAATGGAGAGGAGCCTGAGGAAAAGAAGGTCCAGTGACAGTCCCAAAGTGGGATCCAGCTCAAGGGGAGGCCACAAGGCCTGACACTATTACTGAGGCTATGGAGCTCTCACAAAAAGCGACCTATCATGACTGTCCTCTGAAAGACCCAACAAGCAGCTGAAAGAGTCAGATGCAGATATTTGCACCCAACCAATGGACAGAAGCTGCTGACCACTGTGGCTGAATTAGGGAAAAACTGGAAGAAGCTGAGGAAGAGGGTGACCCCATAGGAAGACCAGCAGTCTCAATTAACCTGGACCACTGAGATCTCTCAGACACTGGACCACCAACCAGGCAGCATACACCAGCTAACGTGAGACCCCCAACACATATACAGCAGAGGACTGCCAGGTCTGGGTTTAGTCAGAGAAGATGCACTTAACCCTTAAGAGACTGGAGGTCCTAAGGAGTGGGGAGGTCTGGTGGGGTGGGAGTGGGAGGATGGGGACATCCTCATGGTGACAGGGGGCAGGGGGGAGGTATGGGATTTGGAGCAGTCGGAGGGTGGACTGGGAGGTGGACAAAATCTGGACTGTAAAAAAAGATTAAATTAAATTTTAAAAAATCTGTCTGCAGAAACAAAAAAATAAAAGATTATATGTATAAAAAATGGCTAGTCTTTGAATTCTACATAATTTCTACATAGGAAATTTCACAATAACTTCTACAAAATGCACAAGTCATGTGTTGCAGCGGACAGAGTACTGTGTAAATGTATCTAGGTACAGCCTCACATGTGAGTCCTGTTGCACAGAGAGTCAGGGATCTAGAAAGGAGAAACAATTTTCCTAGCTTTCCAACATTTATAAAACATAGTGTAACTCAAGCATAACCTACTAAAAGTGCATGTATGACTCACTTCTATGTGGAAGCTTATAAAGTAGCCTCATCCAAATGCAAAGACTGCAGTGAGGATAGGTCAGTGGGGATGATATTCCAGACACTGTTTCTAGTGTCCTAGTGTACAGTAGGGTAACTATTGTTAACAATATACTGCATATTACAAAATAGCCAGAAGAGAGTTTTTGACATTCTTCACACACACACACACACACACACACACACCAAATAGGTGAAGTGAGAACTAGCAAGTTGGCTTAGCGGGAAGAAGCACTTATGAACAGGCTTAAAACCCAAGTTTCAGCCCTCATCCTACAAGGTGACAGAAAGAAACAGACTCCCAAGGGTCTCCAAATACACATGGTGGCAGGTGCATGTGCACAGATGCACACTAAATAAATCAATATTTTTAAAATATATTTGAGGGAGTGAATAGGATGACTACCCTGATTTGATTTTGCTATTGTGTATACATGTCTTAAACATCACACTGTACCTCATAAATCTATACATTATCACATGTTAGTCAAAAAGGCTAACTGGGTGTGGTGCTGCATGCCTTTAATCCAGGCAGAGGCAGGCAGATCTCTGAGTTTGAGGCCAGCCTGGTCTACAGAGTGAGTTCCAGGACAGCCAGGGCTACACAGACTTAAAACCCTGTCTTAAAAAACAAAAGGGAAGAAAAAGAAAGAAAGAAAGAAACAAACAAACAAACAAAGAAACAAAGAAAAAAAACAAAGAAAGAAGGAAGAAGAAGGGAGGGAGGGAGGAAAAAGAGGGAGGGAGGAAAACAAACAAAAATAGGGTTTGGGATTCTTCAGTAATAAATACTGAATAAAATATATAGGTTAAGTCTAATACACAAGAATACCTCTAAGAAGCATTTGAACATCTTCTACCGGATCACTTCCCAGCACCCATATGGCAGTTTACAGTTGTTAACTCTAGTTCCAGGAGATCCAACAACCTCATTCAGACATGCATGAAGGCAAAACACCAATGTACATAAAATAAAAATAAATCATTTTTTAAAATAAAATAATAAAAATGGAAGCATTGTTGGGACGGACTTAGGATTTTAAAGTTTGGAAGCCACTAGTTCAAACCTCAGTTTTACCAGGCAGCATAAGTACTTGGATAATAGGATACAAAAGGAAATGGCTGGACAGGAACTTGGAAGGCCCGTGAGTGGGGTTGAGGGGAGCAGCACCTCTCGCCCAGACCCGCCCGGATCTGCCGGGATCCCGGGCCTGAGAACCCGGGAACAGAAAGACTCCGAAACTTCCTGATCTCACTTGCAGGGGGAA
>CM052722.1:82061528-82077069 GCA_028551405.1 Uromys caudimaculatus | reverse complement strand
GATTTGGCTACTAAGCCATCAATCCCCAAAGTACTTTTGTGGCTAGAAATATTTGTGCATGGTTGTGGTCCCAGCCAATGTGAGGTGAGGCCCTGAGGATTAGGAACTGAAGGTTATGCTCTGAGAGAGATCAAGTTGGAGGCTCCTGGTACAGGTAGCAGACTCCTGCCCATTATGGGGGAAATATGCCTTGAATTTTCTGTTTTAAACGTTATCACTCATATTTTTCCTTTGCATAGAGTGTGCCTTGGGGCGTGCTTTATACATGGTGTGTGACTTCTATTGGATATGTTTTCTCTATGAGGCTGTGGCTGAGCTGGAAACACAGACATCCTGTCTCTGAATCCAGTGTAAGCTTATTGGTAGCAAATATAGGTGTAACTTAGCCTTGTTGGCTTTATAAAATTCCCTTTATCTTGCATGCTTGATGAACTTATTTCTGTTTTCTAAAATCATTTATGATTAAAAGAACGGAAATGAATTAACAGCACTTCCCCAATTTAACCACCACGAACACATAGAACTTTCAGTTAGAGTAGACATCTGGAAACTGTGGAATATCATGTTGAATTCCACATTTTCACTACTCAGTATTTTTCATCTTCCACAAGAAATGATAAATCCATGGCAGACTTAGAACTAGAAGATCCTCCTTGTAACAGTCTTGGTCACACTTCTTGTTGATCACTTACATTTCATCTTTCCTCACCCACTTACATCAGGAAGCCTCTCCCGTTCTCTCCTAACCGCTGCCCCTCTCCCCACAGGTGCATCTGTTTCATTGCACACCTACACTATTGACTAGATCGCACACAGTAGGGCTTGTGTCCATTTCTCTTTTTCAGATAGTTCCTCCTCTCCTATCATCATACTTTCCAGCCTATCCATCCATGCGGGAGCCAATTTCATAATTGTACATTTCGGCGGGCTAAAAACAATATGAAAATTGCAGAAAAATGGATGTTGTTTTATTATGTTTAGGTAAAGAAAATAAACTTTCCAAATGCAAATGCATTTCCATGTCCCAATGTCAATGCTGGCTTTGGGGGACCATTAAAGATAAATGGGTCCAGGGAAATCCACTGGACTTTTTTTCTAAAATTTTTTTGTAAATAAATTTTGTTCCTCACTCTAGGAATCTATCTATCTATCTATCTATCTATCTATCTATCGATATAGATATACATATATACAAATACACACACACACACACACACACACATTACACATAGAACCAGAAGTACCTGGGCAGTAATCAGGTTTTCTGGCATATCCATTTCAATGAGTAACTTAGCTTCTCTTGGGCTAATTCCAAGTGAAGACACACAGATGAAGCAGAAAGTACAGATCCAGGCCTACACTTTCTACAGCTGCTGCTACAGCGATATTACCTTCAATAGGTTCATATCTTATTAATATAAAAGTAAGTCATTTTGGGTCTGAATCATTCCGAACAGTTCCAGGAGTCTGAACAGTGGACACAATAGCCTCTCACTAGGTTTCACAGGAGCTAGCACAAACAACTGCCCATGATAAACCTCCAGGACCATGGAGTGCTGGTGCCTGCTGACACACTCTCCAAATTGCCTGCTCCCAAAACCTTCCTGCTCCTCAAACCAAGAGGATTTTTCCCTGTGGTCACCAGCAAAACTTCTAGTGTCCCCAAGTGGAAATCCAGTCTCTACGAGGCTCTAGCCATGCTGTCTAGGTCATAAAGCTCAGTGCCTGGAAATGAAGACACTGGTGGACCCGAAGTCCCTCTTAGAAGGGACCTTCACCAAGAGCACACTGAATTTGAATCTTCCTTGCCGAGGCAGGCATACTGCCCTGCTATCTGGTCATCAACCTCTTGGTGCCAGCAAATGAAGACCCTGGCAGCGCCACGAAGTCCCTCTTAGAAGGGACCTTCACCAAGAGCACACGGAATCGGAATCTTCCTTGCTGCAGCAGGCATACTGTCCTGCTCTCTGGTCATGAACCTCGGTATTGCCTGCAAATGGAGACCTGGCAGCCCCAGGAAGTCTCTTTTAGGAGGGACCTTCACCAAGAGCACACCGAATCTGAATCATCCTTGCTGCAGGAGGCATACTGCCCAGCTCTCTGGTCATCAACCTCGGTGATGCCTGCCAATGGAGACCCTGCAGTTCCAGGGAGTCTCTTTGAGAAGGGACCTTCACCAAGAGCACACTGAATCGGAATCTTCCTTGCTGCAGCAGGCATACTGCCCTGCTCTCTGGTCATCAACCTCGGTGGTGCCAGCAAATGGAGACCTGACAGCCCCAGGAAGTCTCTTTTATAAGGGCCCATTACCAAGAGCACACCGAATCTGAATCTTCCTTGCCGCGGCAGGCATACGGTCCTGCTCTCTGGTCATGAACCTCGGTATTGCCTGAAGTTGGAGACCCGGCAGCCCCAGGAAGTCTCTTTTAGAAGGGACCTTCACCAAGAGCACACCAAATCTGAATCATCCTTGCCGCGGCAGGCATTCTGCCCTGCTATCTGATCATCAACCTCGGTGGTGCCTGCAAATGGAAACCTAGCAGCCCTAGGAAGGAAGTCTCTTTTAGAAGGGACTTTCACCAAGAGAACACCGAATCGGAATCTTCCTTGCCGCGGCAGCCATTCTGCCGCGTCGGATCTCTTTCGCGGCAAAGAACTGGCTGCTGGGAAAGTGCTGCAGCAAGTAGCTGCAATCTGAGGGACACGAAGGTGCCCTGCAATTAAAAGCAGTGCATCAAGCTTCAAAAAAAAAACGTAAGGAGGAAAATGGCTTGAGAATCTTACCTGGCTGAGAAATCGAAACGGAAGAAGCACATCCTTATGCAGTGGTCTTCCCAATCAGGGAACTCCAGGGGAAGTGCAAGTCCTTCCTGCCTGCTCAAAAAGGCACGGAGTTTGAGCTTGGAGTGGCGAAGTGTACAACATCACAGCAGGTTGTACTCAGCTACCAGTGTGGCTTTCAGGTTTGTGCAGTAATCGGGTTTTCCGGTTGAGCACCATAGAAGTCCTTTGAGAGGTGCTTGCTGTGGTCTCTGAGCCTCTCTGAGGATCCTTCCTCCGGAATGCAGCAGAACTTACAGAATCAAGACTCGCATTTTAGGGCTGAACTTTCCATTAACAGCTTCATATCTAACAAATTCCTAAATATTTCGTTTTAGGTTTAAATTATTCGTAAAATTTCCGGGAGCATGAGCGGTGAACACATTTGGTGCTCAGCAGAGTCAGCAGACAAAGAGCATAAACCTCAGTATCTAGAAACTCAAGACACTGGCTCACCCAGAAGTCCCTTTTCCGGGGAGGTTCTCCAAGAACATACTGAATCTTGTGCTTTCTTTCCCGCGGTAGCCATGCTGCCAGATCTATCCTTTTTCCAACTAGAGATTTTTCCTAGTACACCTCAGTAGCAGCCGGCAGGTAGACTAGCGTACCTGAGATGCCCTGAAATTGGACTCACAGCCCCATGTTTACCAAACAGGTAATAAGATAATACCCGGAGAACCTTACCGGGAAGATTTTGAGTGCTGGAAATTATGACTGCTTTGAGCTCTCAAAGGAGTGGAGGCCTGGGAGGGTTTTTTTTTTTTCTCTCTTTTTTTTTTCTGTTTTGTTTTGTTTTGTTTTGTAGCAAATATCTCATTTTTATTTAAATCAACACAGGTAAATAAAAATACAGAAAGCTCCATTCTTGTCTTTAACAAGATGGGTCTGTGTTGCCTAGGCTACTCAGTTTCCATTTTATAAATGGTTGATCAGTTTAGTTTTTCTATTTGCCTAAAAAGGAATCTGAAGGTTTTCTTAAGACATAGGTAGACTTGTAAAGTATATGTATATGTGTAACAGATTTTTAAACTACTGCTAGTAACTAACATTCTTGATTTAAAAATGAAATGTTGAACTTCTCTACATCACTATAGTTTAAGATTAATGTTACATGTTCAGTGTGTAATAAAATGTAAGAGGAGTCCTCTGTCTGTAAAACTTTAGTTCTGCCTTACAGACAGCTAAATAAATGAATGGGCTCCACACTGATATTTTGGGAAGACAAGGCACTTGGTATTTTAATGTTTTCAAGTAACAAAAATCATCCTTACGACAACAGGAACTATAAGGCTATAAATGCATCATTATTCTGCATTTCCTTAGTCTGCTTATATTCAGAATTATAGAGATGACTACTCAAGGTCTTAGTTACTGGCTACTTTCTAAAGAAATAACTGATTTTTATTTTATCTCTGCACTTCACAGAATTTAGGGTGTGTGTTTAAAGTCCTGCGCTGTATTTCACAGGCCACTAAGATCTTACCACAATGACGACATCACATTTTCTTTTTGCATAGTGAGTCCTGGGAGGGGTTTTAACGTGGCGAGTTCACTCTGCCCATAGTGGTGAGCCTCCAAGACCTCAATGTAAATTATTATTTCCTTCTCTATCCTCTGTCCCCATTTTCTGAGGTCTGTGGAGCACTGCAAGCTGAAACCTGTTGACAAGGAAGTTATAAATACCTCTTTTGCAGTGATCTGTTTCCCGCCCAGGAGAAGCACCTAAAGAAATGCTCAACTTCCTTAGTCATCAGGGAAATGCAAATCAAAACACCCCTGAGATTCCACCTCACACCAGTCAGAATGGCTAAGATCAAAAACTCAGGTGACAGCAGATGCTGGTGAGTATGTGGAGAAAGAGGAACACTCCTCCATCGTTGGTGGGATTGCAAGCTGGTACAACCACTTTGGAAATCAGTTTGGCGGACCCTCAGGAAAATGGACATAAAGCTACCTGAGGAGACCAGCTATACCTCTCCTGGGCATATACCCAGAAGATGCTCCAACATGTAATAAAGACACATGCTCCACTATGTTCATAGCAGCCATATTTATAATAGCCAGAGGCTGGAAACAACCCAGATGTCCCTCAACAGAGGAATGGATACAGAAAATGTGGTACATTTATGCAATGGAGTACTACTCAGCTATTAAAAACAATGATTTAATGAAATTTGCAGGCAAATGGATGGAACTTGAAAATATCACCCTGAGCGAGGTAACTCAGTCACAAAAGAACGAACATGGTATGTACTCACTGATAAGTGGATATTAGCCCAAAGGTTCGGAATACCCAAGTTTCACTTTATAGTAACTGTTGGACTGAGAGTGAGGTCCCAGATGGAGGAGTTGAAGAAGGGACTGAAGGAGCTGAGGGAGTTTGCAGTCCCATGGAGGGAGCAACAATGTCAACTGGCCTGACCCCAGCCCCAACCCCCACCCCGATCCTCCTGGAGGCTGGACCACCAACCAAAGAATACACATCGAGGGACCCATGGCTTGGACCACATATGTGGCAGAGGATGGCCTTATTGGCCATCAGGGGGAGGAGAAGCCATTGGGCTTGAGGGTGTTAGAAGCCCCAGTAAAGGGGAAGTCAAGATGGGATTATGGGAGTGGGTGGGTGTGTGGGTGGGAGGTGGAATGCCCTCATAGAGGTGGGGGAGAGGAGGGGATAGGGGATTTCCAAAGAGGAGACCTGGAAAGGGGAAAACATTGGAAATGTAAATAAAGTATCAAAAAATAAATAAATAATTTTAAAAAAAGAAAAAAAAAAAGAAAAGAATATCCCCTTCAGCTTCCCTCTTGAGACTCCCCACAAAGTTTAGCAAACTGTCAAAGAGATGCAAAATATCTAAGTTGAAGTAAATGGCTCTGTTGAAAGCTGTCGCTCATTAGCATATTAAAGCCCTAGTACAGAGTTCAGTTACCAGGTACTCAGAAAAATCTGTCTCCTTTGAACTAGTAAGAGCTGATGCACACCTAAATAATATCAACTGAGATACTTTACAAAGAAAAGACTGTGTACTGACTAGTAGACCGAAAGACAAATAGAAGCTGCCAGTCACAAAAAGGATCAGGAATCACCAAGAAGATGTCATTAGGTACACAGCCAAAGGGGAAAAATACAAGCCAGTTTACAGGTTTGCCATAAATAAAGTTGAACGCCATATTGAGCACTTACAATCTCAGCTACATGGGAAATTGAAGTAAAGGGCATATCGGAGTCCAGGATAGGCAGCATAGCTGATAATCCTTGAAGGGAGGGTTAAGAAAACCTTAAAGGTGCCCTTTTTCCTTTGTATCAACCTGAGACAAGCCCATCGGTAACTTAGAACACAGTTGTGAGAAGCTAAAAGCTTTTCCTGTCGGGGATACATCCTCTGCACTTCCCTTCAGTATACTACTGAAAACCTTAGCCATAGAGACTGAGAAATTTTGTCATTTCCATTAGCCTTGGAGGGCAGGATGCCAAGTGAATTACACCAGCACATAGTAACAAGTACCACATGTCGTCACTTTTTTCTTTGTTTTTGTTTGTTTGTTTGTCTTTCGAGATAATGGCCCAAAGACCACTCAGCAGGAGCAGTTTGCATTAAACTGGCTGGTGACAACCTGGAGAGAAACATTTCTCACAGAGCAGCCTCCAAAGCATTTTACAGGGAGCTTTTAAAGGCACAGAGCACAGAAAAACTACATTTTGTTTGGAAGTTGCAAGGGGAAGGAAAACAAACAAGCAGTTTAACAAAAGCCAAAACATGCACTTAGCTGGGGCATTTCGACCCCCAGGTTTCTAGAACAGGATTGGGGATTTTTCTAAGCTCTTTTCGTGGGGGTCGGGGGTATGGAAAAGGGAAAGTCAGTTTCAGTTTCTGGTTAATTCAAAAGTGGCTCCAACTGAAACAAGATGGAGAAACATTTACCCAATCACATTTTATGGACTGTAACACAACTGAACTAGCCTTGAAGCATGTATTTTTATGTGCATTTAGGAGTACATACATTCAACTAGGTAGAGGGAGCAGTAGACAAGTTTTCCGAGTCAATTCTCTCCTTCAACCCTGTGAGTCCCAGGAATGTAACTCCTGGTGGTAAGCGCCTTTATCTGTTGAGTCATTTCACCCACCCAAAAGAGTAAATTGTAGATATCTGCATCACCAAAGTTAGAAGAAATTGATATGATAGATATGCTAATTACTTTAATTTAATCATTCCACATTCATACACACCTGTAACATGACTTTGTGCCCCCAAAGATAATGTAATTACAATCTGTTGATTTATAACTTAAAAATTCTAGCTATGGGAAAAATAACTAAATTCTAAATACCATATATATATATATATATATATATATATATATATATATATATATATATATGTGTGTGTGTGTGTGTGTGTGTGTGTGTGTGTGTGTGTGTGTGTGTGTGTGTGTTTGTAATATTTAATATACAATTTTAATAATTTATATATGCAAGTGTATTACCAAAACTAAATTAGGACAAAGTTCTATAATTTCATTCAATCAGAAGTCCAAAGATTATATACTAAATTCATAAAACATTTGTATTCAAAATAGGTAGTAAGGGTACTGGTTGACATTGTGATTCTACAACACAAGTTGGAAGTCAGAGGTCAATTGACAGGTTATTTCCTTGATCACTTGATTATTGAGGGAGGATCTCTCCCTTGAACCCAGAGTTCACCTGTTCAGTTAGCTAGTCTAGGTAGGCAGTTTCCTCCAGGAATTTTCTGTTTCTGCTTCCTGAGTGCTGGGGTCATCGGTAGGCTGCTACATTTGTCCAGTAATTATGGGGGCCCTGGAGGTCTGAACCCCCACCTTCACGGTTGTCCATCAAGCACGTTACATAGTGAACCATTTCCCCAGCTCAATATACAATTCTTAACACACATACTAAAAAAATCTAAAAGCCATGTATATTATCTTTCTTATTTAGACAATTGTTCCCGTTGACTTTGCGTCATCAAACTTGGAGATAAGATTCTTACAAGGATATAGCAAGTTCTAATGTCTTCCAATGTTGCTACATTACTACTTAAGTCCTTCCAATTTATGGTTTATGTCATATACACTACATAAACAAATTTGTATCTCACAACATATTAACAGATTTAGTAGAGAAAGTGAACTGTCGTAACCAAGGATGTAAGAGAACACACAGCTGTGACTGATACCAGTCAAGGACACAATTCTACTGTAAAAACATGGGAACAGAAGGACTTTTAAAATTGATGGGTCTAGAGAGGTAGCTCAGGGGTTCTTGCAGAGGATCTGGGTTTGGTTCCCAATTCTCATACAGCAGCTCCCAAACATCTGTAACTCCCATCGTATGGGAATATTAAGCCTTTTTGATTTCTGTAGGCACAAAGCAAGCACATGGTGCACAGAAATACATAGGTAAAACATTCCTATACATAAAAATAAAATCAAAGCTTCAAAAGAATTTAAAAATCATGGCATATTTTAAATGCACAACTGTCACTACAAATAGTCATTTAATGTGCTTTGTATTGTAGGTTATAAAACAATTCCCTCACCTATGGAATGTTAACTTTACACCCAAGAGAGTCAAGGCCTCCTACAATTCAATATTACCCCACCATTATTTAGTTGTACATAAATAAGTGTCAAGTTACTTCATCTATATTTTTATACATCCATTTACGTGTGTGTGCAGGTGCACATATGTATGCACGTATGTAAGTGTGTGGAGGCCAGAAGGCAACCTTGGATGTCATCTTCAGGAACCCTGACAACTTTGTTCTCTCACTGAACCTGGAACTCACTGATTTTGACAGAATCCTCCTGTCTCAGCCTGGGCAGTGCTAAGATAACAGATGCACACCACTGCTTCCAGCTTTTCCATGGGGGCTGAAAGCAAATATTAGGCTTCACGCTTGTGAGACAGGCACGTTCCTGAGAGCTGTTCCCCTGACCCATGATTTCGCTCCAGGAATCTTTCTGGAAAAAGCACCCAATACCGATGAGAGGAAAAAAGAGGAAATGTGTTCAGTAGTGGATCCAAGCTAGGACAGCTCCTGACAGGCCTCTGCCTCAGTTCCAGTTTGCATTCTCATTTTATACTCTAGGACTACCAGGTGAGTTGACTTGGCAACAGATTTTATGGAAGTGAGCATGGCAGTAGGTTGTTTTAAACACATCTAGTTGACAGGCATGAGTTTGTGTAGTTAGGTTGTAAAAGGGCAATGACTCATTGTTTCTGCTGTTTCTCCTTGTCATTCTGTTTCAAGTAGCAAGTGATGTCATGCTTAGAAATGGGAAATTATAAGCAGTGTTTTAAGAAAGTAAACCACTAATCAATCAACCAATCAGTATCTGGAATAGAGAGATGGCTCAGGGGTTTAGAGCACCTGTACTCTTAGGAGAACATTGGTTCAGTTCCTAGCACCCAAGTTGGGAAACTCCTAACCTCCTGTAGCTCCATCTCCAGATGATGACCTTCTGTAGCCTTCTGGCTTCTGTGGACATCTGCACATAAATAGAGTCTACTCACAAACATATAAATAAAAAGAAATCTTAAAAACGTATTTGCACTTTAAAAATAATGGAATCGGTGGAATTCTTTCCTTTTAAAATAATAAATATTTCACTGTAGGAAGCAAGTGGAGAAATGTTTTGCATGGGTATGGTCATGCCAAGGACCAAGGCCTCAGCACCATGGGAGTGGCAAAACTTACCTCAGATGAGGTTCTGACAGATGGCAAAGCCTTCCTTGGATCTGAATGCAAATATTGACAGTGTATACAGAGAATTTCACTGTAGCTTTCTTACCTCCTCATATTTGCAGCCTGAAGACTGTTCCCATACACGGCCTGCTTCTACCAAGATTAACGAACCCTGCTTCCTTGTTCAGCTGTATAAAATAATCCTGCCTGCTTTTTCTTCTGTATGTAATAATCTTGCCTCCTTGTTCAGCTGTATGCAATAACCCCACCTCCCTGTTAACTGTATATAATACACTGTGCTTCTGGGGTGCTAAGACTTCTCCATCAGAGTCCAGACTATGTGATCCGAGATTTTCTGTGTCCCTGTATTTGTCAGTTTTTTGTTTTTGTTTTTTTTATTCCTTTACCTCCCCAGATAGGTCAAACCCTGAGGTCTAATGAGATGTGGCATCCATTTATGTTTATACCTGTCCTCAGCCTGGGTCAGTGAAGTTTCTTTTTGTAAGTTAATGCAAAATCTCACAGCTGGACAATGTACAGATGTTGCTTTGTTCAAATCCACTATCAAAGACCAATGACGTTTACCCAATTCAAACTTAAATTAGATGATTTTATTCTTACTGTTAGCAGAAGGGCAGCAACCTTAGAGCCAATAAAGCAAACCTTGTAGAAGTGGAGGTTGGAGGGTTTTAGGTCAGACAGAAAGATAAATATTACTTACAACTATCCCCTCACAGCTGGGCAGGAAAGTTGTTTTACTTCCCTCAGCTGTTTCTTAGTTTCCTGCTATATAGTAATGAAAACACCATTTCATCCCTTTCCCACAGTGATAAGCAAGTTTTACACAGCAAAGGCAGCTGTTGATACCTCACAGCCCACTGTCCAATTCTTATCTCACCTACTAGGTTCCTCCAGGCATTCCAGAGGCAAAAAGTCAATGGCCATTATGGGATGCCTAGCTCTCTATTAAGTTTCTTTAGTCATCACAGGGGACATGTGTGAATCATCACTCAGATCTGAGCACTCTAATGACTGGGATAGAGCAGTTCATTTCTGAGCAGGAAAAAACAGAGCCATCAGTTGAGGGATGGATGTCATGTCCTTACACTGAGAATGAGTGTTGGGTGCTCAGCCCTAAATGAGATATCCATATCATTCCATTCAATGCCCAGGGAATGTAATGGGGGAGGGGAAAGAGAACTTCTTAAGAGCCTGAGGATGGGGATAAACACTGAGAAATGCTGTCTTGTGGATATGATCTGGCTCTGCAATCACAAACACACAGAAATCATAGCTACCTGGATGAGGCTTAACACACATATCCATGCACACACAGACACACAGACACAGACACAGACACAGACACACACACACACACGCGACATGGGATAGGAGAGGCAATAGTTGCAAATAGACAGGAAACAGCAAGGCTGAGTGAGAGACTGACAGAGTAAGGATCACAATACACATATGTATTAATTATCGAAAATAATTAAGAATGAAAAATTACTTTACAGTGACTAAAATTCTCCTTTACAAAACAGCTGACAAACTATTCTGAATTGTAGAGGGGAGATAGTGTGAAGGCCCTTTACGATTTGGGTGGTAGGTGGTATCATCATCCTGGTAAGAAATGCTAATAAGAAGCTGCTGGATTTCTTGTTTTAAACAGGTAGACTTTACAATGACAACATCGGCTCATAACTACATGCAACTCCAGCAGAGCCCATGACCTCTTCTGGCCTGTGCTTACTGGCTAGCTTGCCCTGGCTAGCTCATCCTGCTTTCTTAAAGAACCCAGCACCACCAGCCCAGGGATGGCACCACCAAGAAAGGGCTGGGCTCTCTCACATCAATCACTCATTGAGAAAATGCCTAACTGCTGCATCTCATTGAAGCATTTCCTCAACTGTGGCTCCTTCCTATCTGATGGCTCTAGCTTGTGTCAGACAAAAAATCAGCTAGAACAAGGCCTTAGTTAATAACACCAGGCACACCAATCTTAATCTGTGTGAATTGCAGTTTGCAAAAGGATGATGTATGTGGGCTTCGTTTTCTTCCCTTTCCTATAGCTGAACTTACAGATTCTGTTTGTACATTTTGCTTTGCTCATACAAAGCCAAAACGGTTCTCTTGTGCATGCAACCTGCAAGAACAAGCTGCTGAGCACCTGGTTATCCCAAAGTGAAATTCCTTGCCTTACCTAGCAACCATAATGTAGACATCTAGGTCTGTCCACATCCTCTCCTGGGCGGGAAACAGATCACTGCAAAAGAGGTATTCATAACCTCCTTGTCAACAGGTTTCAGCTTGCAGTGCTCTACAGACCTCAGAAAATGGGGACAGGGGATAGAGATGGAAATGACAGCAATTTACACTGGAATCTTGGAGGCTCACCACTAGGGGCAGAGTGTACTCGCCACGTTAAAACCCCTCCCAGGCCTCCACTCCTTTGAAAGCTCAAAGCAGCCATAATTTTCAGCACTCAAAATCTTCCCGGTAAGGTTCTCCGGGTATTATCTTATTACCTGTTTGGTAAACATGGGGCTGTGAGTCCAATTTCAGGGCATCTCAGGTACGCTAGTCTACCTGCCGGCTGCTACTGAGGTGTACCAGGAAAAATCTCTAGTTGGAAAAAGATAGATCTGGCAGCATGGCTACCGCGGCAAAGGAAGCACAAGATTCAGTATGTTCTTGGAGAACCTCCCCGGAAAAGGGACTTCTGGGTGAGCCAGTGTCTTGAGTTTCTAGATACTGAGGTTTATGCTCATTGTCTGCTGACTCTGCTGAGCACCAAATGTGTTCACCGCTCATGCTCCCGGAAATTTTACGAATAATTTAAACCTAAAACGAAATATTTAGGAATTTGTTAGATATGAAGCTGTTAATGGAAAGTTCAGCCCTAAAATGCGAGTCTTGATTCTGTAAGTTCTGCTGCATTCCGGAGGAAGGATCCTCAGAGAGGCTCAGAGACCACAGCAAGCACCTCTCAAAGGACTTCTATGGTGCTCAACCGGAAAACCCGATTACTGCACAAACCTGAAAGCCACACTGGTAGCTGAGTACAACCTGCTGTGATGTTGTACACTTCGCCACTCCAAGCTCAAACTCCGTGCCTTTTTGAGCAGGCAGGAAGGACTTGCACTTCCCCTGGAGTTCCCTGATTGGGAAGACCACTGCATAAGGATGTGCTTCTTCCGTTTCGATTTCTCAGCCAGGTAAGATTCTCAAGCCATTTTCCTCCTTACGTTTTTTTTTTTTTTTTTTTTTGAAGCTTGATGCACTGCTTTTAATTGCAGGGCACCTTCGTGTCCCTCAGATTGCAGCTACTTGCTGCAGCACTTTCCCAGCAGCCAGTTCTTTGCCGCGAAAGAGATCCGACGCGGCAGAATGGCTGCCGCGGCAAGGAAGATTCCGATTCGGTGTTCTCTTGGTGAAAGTCCCTTCTAAAAGAGACTTCCTTCCTAGGGCTGCTAGGTTTCCATTTGCAGGCACCACCGAGGTTGATGATCAGATAGCAGGGCAGAATGCCTGCCGCGGCAAGGATGATTCAGATTTGGTGTGCTCTTGGTGAAGGTCCCTTCTAAAAGAGACTTCCTGGGGCTGCCGGGTCTCCAACTTCAGGCAATACCGAGGTTCATGACCAGAGAGCAGGACCGTATGCCTGCCGCGGCAAGGAAGATTCAGATTCGGTGTGCTCTTGGTAATGGGCCCTTATAAAAGAGACTTCCTGGGGCTGTCAGGTCTCCATTTGCTGGCACCACCGAGGTTGATGACCAGAGAGCAGGGCAGTATGCCTGCTGCAGCAAGGAAGATTCCGATTCAGTGTGCTCTTGGTGAAGGTCCCTTCTCAAAGAGACTCCCTGGAACTGCAGGGTCTCCATTGGCAGGCATCACCGAGGTTGATGACCAGAGAGCTGGGCAGTATGCCTCCTGCAGCAAGGATGATTCAGATTCGGTGTGCTCTTGGTGAAGGTCCCTCCTAAAAGAGACTTCCTGGGGCTGCCAGGTCTCCATTTGCAGGCAATACCGAGGTTCATGACCAGAGAGCAGGACAGTATGCCTGCTGCAGCAAGGAAGATTCCGATTCCGTGTGCTCTTGGTGAAGGTCCCTTCTAAGAGGGACTTCGTGGCGCTGCCAGGGTCTTCATTTGCTGGCACCAAGAGGTTGATGACCAGATAGCAGGGCAGTATGCCTGCCTCGGCAAGGAAGATTCAAATTCAGTGTGCTCTTGGTGAAGGTCCCTTCTAAGAGGGACTTCGGGTCCACCAGTGTCTTCATTTCCAGGCACTGAGCTTTATGACCTAGACAGCATGGCTAGAGCCTCGTAGAGACTGGATTTCCACTTGGGGACACTAGAAGTTTTGCTGGTGACCACAGGGAAAAATCCTCTTGGTTTGAGGAGCAGGAAGGTTTTGGGAGCAGGCAATTTGGAGAGTGTGTCAGCAGGCACCAGCACTCCATGGTCCTGGAGGTTTATCATGGGCAGTTGTTTGTGCTAGCTCCTGTGAAACCTAGTGAGAGGCTATTGTGTCCACTGTTCAGACTCCTGGAACTGTTCGGAATGATTCAGACCCAAAATGACTTACTTTTATATTAATAAGATATGAACCTATTGAAGGTAATATCGCTGTAGCAGCAGCTGTAGAAAGTGTAGGCCTGGATCTGTACTTTCTGCTTCATCTGTGTGTCTTCACTTGGAATTAGCCCAAGAGAAGCTAAGTTACTCATTGAAATGGATATGCCAGAAAACCTGATTACTGCCCAGGTACTTCTGGTTCTATGTGTAATGTGTGTGTGTGTGTGTGTGTGTGTATTTGTATATATGTATATCTATATCGATAGATAGATAGATAGATAGATAGATAGATAGATTCCTAGAGTGAGGAACAAAATTTATTTACAAAAAAATTTTAGAAAAAAAGTCCAGTGGATTTCCCTGGACCCATTTATCTTTAATGGTCCCCCAAAGCCAGCATTGACATTGGGACATGGAAATGCATTTGCATTTGGAAAGTTTATTTTCTTTACCTAAACATAATAAAACAACATCCATTTTTCTGCAATTTTCATATTGTTTTTAGCCCGCCGAAATGTACAATTATGAAATTGGCTCCCACATGGATGGATAGGCTGGAAAGTATGATGATAGGAGAGGAGGAACTATCTGAAAAAGAGAAATGGACACAAGCCCTACTGTGTGCGATCTAGTCAATAGTGTAGGTGTGCAATGAAACAGATGCACCTGTGGGGAGAGGGGCAGCGGTTAGGAGAGAACGGGAGAGGCTTCCTGATGTAAGTGGGTGAGGAAAGATGAAATGTAAGTGATCAACAAGAAGTGTGACCAAGACTGTTACAAGGAGGATCTTCTAGTTCTAAGTCTGCCATGGATTTATCATTTCTTGTGGAAGATGAAAAATACTGAGTAGTGAAAATGTGGAATTCAACATGATATTCCACAGTTTCCAGATGTCTACTCTAACTGAAAGTTCTATGTGTTCGTGGTGGTTAAATTGGGGAAGTGCTGTTAATTCATTTCCGTTCTTTTAATCATAAATGATTTTAGAAAACAGAAATAAGTTCATCAAGCATGCAAGATAAAGGGAATTTTATAAAGCCAACAAGGCTAAGTTACACCTATATTTGCTACCAATAAGCTTACACTGGATTCAGAGACAGGATGTCTGTGTTTCCAGCTCAGCCACAGCCTCATAGAGAAAACATATCCAATAGAAGTCACACACCATGTATAAAGCACGCCCCAAGGCACACTCTATGCAAAGGAAAAATATGAGTGATAACGTTTAAAACAGAAAATTCAAGGCATATTTCCCCCATAATGGGCAGGAGTCTGCTACCTGTACCAGGAGCCTCCAACTTGATCTCTCTCAGAGCATAACCTTCAGTTCCTAATCCTCAGGGCCTCACCTCACATTGGCTGGGACCACAACCATGCACAAATATTTCTAGCCACAAAAGTACTTTGGGGATTGATGGCTTAGTAGCCAAATC
>CM052722.1:82042959-82061028 GCA_028551405.1 Uromys caudimaculatus | reverse complement strand
TGCAGGCAAATGGATGGAACTTGAAAATATCATCCTGAGCGAGGTAACTCAGTCACAAAAGAACGAACATGGTATGTACTCACTGATAAGCGGATATTAGCCTAAAAGTTCAGAATGTCCAAGTTTCACTTAACAGTAACCACTGGACTGAGAGTGAGGTCCCAGATGGAGGGGTTGGAGAAAGGTCTGAAGGAGCTGAGGGTATTTGTAGCCCTATAGAGGGAGCAAGAGCGTCAATGGGCCTGAACCCCCCCCCCCTGGTCGTCCTGGAGTTCAGACCACCAACCAAAGAATACTCATCTATTGACCCATTTTTCGGACTACATACGTGGCAGAGGATGACCTAGATGGCCATCAGGGAGAAAGGAGAGGCCCTTGGGCCTGAGGGTGCTAGAGGCTCCAGTAAAGGGGAATGTCAAGGTGGGAATATGGGGATGTGTGGTCGGGTAGGTGGGAGGAGGAATTCCTTCACAAAGGCGGGGAAGGGGAGGGGATAGGGGGTTTCCAAAGAGGAGACCCAGAAAAGGGGAAACATTGGAAATGTAAATAAAGTACCAAAAATAAATAAATTAATTAATTAAAAAAAAAAAGCCAGTCTTCAAGGCTTAACACCAGTATGTGGCACATGAAGAAATTCAGGACACTGAGGACAAGTCTTTATAATTTAACTTGCACATTCTCTAAAAACATCAAATTATTGTCTCAAGGTATTACTATTTTGATGATGTAAAAAGTGAGTTTGGCCAATTGTTCCTATATAAGGCCTATAACCTCTTTGGTATACAAATCTGCTGTGGCACTGCCCTCACTAAAGAGTCTGGGCAATCTAGTATGAGCTCTTAAATGTTCTACAAAATAAGGAACTGTACATTCTCTTAAATTGAATTATTTTTGCCTAAATAATTGCAAAATTTGAAAGTTAGCAATATCTAAAAAGGGAACTATTTCAAATAATTATAAACCATGAGCTATATATTTTGGTTATCAGTCTACACATTAAAAGCTTGATTTTTTAGCATTTTAAAAACAGCAGCTACAGCGCATAATTCAATTATTAGTGCTGAAGCAGGGGAAACCAGGAGGATGAACATGTGATCCAATCACATATGCTGTCTTCCCGTTAGATGAGCCATCTGTAAATACAGTAAGTGCATTTCCTATGGGCTACATGCATAAATTTACAGAAAATACAAAAGCATGCATAGAGGCGAATTGCAAGAACTTATCTTTTGGATAATGATTATCAATGCAATAGGCCAAATGTCAGTAGTTTGCAATAACCAATTTAATTGCTCTTTGGAATAAGGAATAAATATTTCATCAGGTTCTTTTCCAAAATATTTTCTTAATTCTATTCTATAATTCTATATTAACACAGCAACAGCTTCATAATAGGGTGTTAAAACTTTACTTGGAGAAGAAGAAAGGTGAATCTACTTTAATGGTCTCTTTTGCCAAAGAACTGCTGTGGGCACATGAGTTGTAGCAATAACGAAAACAGCCAACAATTGATATACTTGTTTATATAATGTATCTGTTGTTGAACAATAGCTTCTACTATCTGCAAAGCTATTTGTCTCTCATCAGTTAACTGTCCAGGGGAATTATAATTAGCATACCCATTGTTATCAAACAGAGGCTTAAGTCCTCCTATGGTGAACTTAATGTTAGGTCTTAATTAATCAAGATCTCCTAACAACTTTGAGAATACTTGAATTTTCTGTGCCACAGATTGTTTAGGATATAACTGAGACCCCAAATATCGAATCAGATATTGCCTTTAAATCTTTTCTGGAGCAACAACTACTCCAAAATTTTAGAGCTCATTGTATAAGAACAAAGGCTTATAGTAAAACTCTTTTAGAGGGATAAGCCGATAAAATACCCTCCATAATGAATAATATACACTGAAAAATTTAAAGTCCTAACTTCTTGTATTGAAGCAACAACAAAAAATTTCTTACATAATTTTAAGGCCTTGAGGCCAAACATTCTAATGATATCGCTTCACAAACTCACCAAGAGCAAACTCTTTGTTATCATCAAGGGACAGTTTAAAAACAATATTCCAAATCCATAATAATTTTATATGCATTTCCTGGAATGGCAGCTAGAGTAGTCAAGCCAGGTTCTAATGCCTTCATAAGTTCCATAGCCTCATTAACCTTTCATAAATCTTAAGTTTGAACTTTGTTTTGGATTAATGGAATAACCAATCTCTTGGAGGTGAGTAAGTACATCAGCTCCAATGTCTATCAATCTTTCAAAACTGTCTCTAAATTATTAATTTAATATTAGGTCTCTTATTAGTAATAGATTGAACTCAGTACACATCAAAGGAACCAAAGTCATTTTGTCCTCTCTCACTCTTAAGGAAATAAAACAAGTTGAGCAAATCTTTTGTTAATGCCATAGGGAAAGCAGTAATAATTATTTATAACATCTAGATAAGCGGCCTGCTGTAAATGCCTTGGAATCTGAGGCTGACCCTGCCTGGGGACCTTTCTAAGGCTAGTCAAAACAAAAGGAATGTCATGAAAGCTTCCACAGAGGCTGCTGTGAGCTTTACACTAACTCAAATGCAAATGTTTCTTAATTGGCCCTATTTCCTGATACCTGGCCCAAAGTTTACTCTTCCTGCACCAAGAACAGATTCCTGGGGCATGACTTGATTGTTCGCACCTGCCTCTGTTCTTGGAACAGTCATTTTATTTTAAAATAACCCAAACCTCTACATTTAAAACATCCTTCATCCCCTCATTTCTGTTGGAAGCATTGTTTGCACAGTGTTTCCTTGTAAGGCAGCAAGCCATAGCCAGACCCTGATTGTATGAAGATCTGATTTCTGCACAAAAATTAATATATCCAGCTAAGTTTGTCTTTGCTTTGTATGTCCTAATAGCAGAGCAGCAGGCTGTATTAGCATTTTCATAAGCCAATTGTGTAACAAAAGGAATTCTTGCTAGAGTATCTCCAAAAATTCTACCTGTTGTTTTTCCCTGAAGCTGTGACCGAACTGCAAGCTGCAGCCAATGGAACACTGGCAGTTTAACTATAACTTTTAAGTTTCTCTTGTAACATCAGAGCACAACCATAACTTTGAGAATAATAAAAATCAATATCAAGAATATTACTTTTACGTTACAAACTTTGGCTCTTATACCTAAATGCATGACAGTGTAGCTTTCAATACCTCAAAGAGATATTGTCCTAAATCTTAGTCTAATTTCTAGAATAAGAATTACATAAAATATTACCCAATTTAAATGTATCTTTAGAGACCTGTTTCCCTGGGTAGGTTCATGCCACATGTTGCTGTTTAGAATGACTTCAACCCTGAGTTACCAGTTTAAACTAACTTTCTGTTACCAAAGTTACAAATTTTTAATCACATCCAATAACTTATAAGCCAATACTCTATAACCAAGACATGCAGAACATTTTTATACTTTTAAAAGCTGTCAGAAACAAAAATGGAGTAGCTACACATTTAATTATTTAAATCAGACAAAATTTAACTTTTTGTAATTTCAAGAGAGAAGCACCTTGTTACTTGCCGAACCCAACAATCAGAGAAATTTTTCTAGGATAAACAACCGTCAACTCCCTTACAGTAGAAGCTGAGAAGCTGCTGGCCCCTTTAAGAACATCCTTTGCACACAATTAAGCCTCTGACAGGGCTTCTCCAACTGTGCTTGACTCTCAGCTACAGGTGCAGGGTAACTGATCAGTTTCTGCTGTGCAAACTGAAACTGCTTTTTTCTTTTCTTTTGAAACCTAATTAAAACTAAATCAAGGGCTAAACAACCAGCAGAAAGTTCTAACCATTTTTTGCTTTTTCTTACTTTTGGACATGAAACAGAAAGCAACATTCAAGCAATGAAACAAAAACACATAAAACTGACAGACACGGACAGATTGGTGCACCAAGAACATACAATAGACAGAGAGGAAAGAAAATTAGACGTCCCAAAAGGACTCAGATATCCTACTTAAGAGACCCAGAACTGAATTAAGCATTTTTCCTGTAGGGACCAGAGAGGAGTCAGGACGTCTCCCACCCCTCTCTCGTCTCCAGGAGAGCTCTGAAACAGCTCACATTCATTTTCCTTCCCCAGATAGTTGGGGGAATTTGCTTTTCTCAAATCCATTCTCTCACATCTAGGGTGTAAACTATCTCTAGTCAGGGTCCAAAGACTAAAAGCACCTATAAAACTTACCTTCACTTCTCTAGATTTTAGTATAACTCTAAACACATATATAAAACACATTTTACCATTACTGTAAACATATACATAAAACACATTTTACCATTACCTTGTCCTTCAATAAGGTTTATTTACTGCTAGTTCATCTTTTTTCATAAAAACATGTCTGGAGGGGCATGTTCTCTGGCCCGAATGACCATAGTAATCTTGTAAGCAATCTCCTACTCTTTTCATCTTTTCTCATTTATCTTGTATAAAATCAAAAAACCTGTTAGGTCTTTCTATTTCACCCTAGTACCTCATGCCTTGAGAGACTCCTTGAGTCCTATTAAAAATAAATCATGCTTGCTTAATGCTTGCCCCATGGCATGCATCACTCACCAGCTCCACTGGATCTGCTAACACAGGCAGGTCATTCTGTGGCAATCTCGGACTTCGTGCTTTCCCTTTGGGTGATCCTACAAAGGGCGCCTGGCCAGGCTTCCATGAGCGACGACCGTCAGGGTGCACTCCCCGTTCCTCAGGCCCCAACGTCTGGACGCCACTTTGCCCCGGCCTGCAGGATTCAACATAGACCTAAGGAGGGGACTGATGGATGAAAGATGAGACAAGAGACAGAGATATCTGGGAGCAAGACAGAATCCATTCGTTCAAGCTCCAAAGATTAACTTTATTTCTAAGCTTTTGTATTGTATAAGGAGAAGGAAGTACAAGGAATCTTAAACAATATAGAAGGACTTTTAAACAATGCAACCAGGGCTTAAACAATGCCATAAGGATGGGGAAATTCCAAGGAGTACAGGTTCCCAGCCACCAGGACATGTTACCAAGGCAACTATCTAGGCTCTGCTGACCACCTAACCACATGGGGGTCACCCTGACCTGGGAAAAGATCCATCTCCTGGGAGACAGACCCTGAACAAAAGCTTAGTTCTCAGGAACCTGAAACTCAGGCCTACATTTACTTTCAAGCCTAACTTCTACACAAAATGGCGTCTCCTAGGCTAACAAGAAAGCTGCAAATCCATTGGTTACCGGCATACACTGAATCTAATAGATGAGAAAGTGGGGAAAAGTCTCGAACACATGGGTACAGGGGAAAAGTTCCTGAACAGAACACCAATGGCTTATGCTCTAAGATCAAGAATCGACAAATGGGACCTCATGAAATGGCAAAGCATCTGTAAGTCAAAGGACACTGTCAATAAGACAAAACAGAAACCAACAGATTGGAAAAAGATCTTTACCAATCCTAAGTCCGATAGAGGGCTAATATCCAATATATACAAAGAACTTAAGAAGTTAGACTACAGCTGGGCAGTGGTGGCGCACACCTTTAGTCCCAGCACTTGGGAGGCGGAGGCAGGTGGATTTCTGAGTTCGAGGCCAGCCTGGTCGACAGAGTGAGTTCCAGGACAGCCAGGGCTACACAGAGAAACCCTGTCTGGAAAAACTAAAAAAAAAAAAAAAAAAAAAAGTTAGACTACAGAGAAACAAATAACCCTATCAAAAAATGGGGAACAGAGCTAAACAGAGAATTCTCAACTGAGGAAATTCATAGGGGTGAGAAGCACCTAAAGAAATGCTCAACATCCTTAGTCATCAGGGAAATGCAAATCAAAACAAGTCTGAGATTCCACCTCACACCAGTCAGAATGTCTAAGATGAAAAACTCAGGTGACAGCAGATGCTGGTGAGGATGTGGAGAAAGAAGAAAACTCCTCTGTTGCTGGTGGGATTGCAAACTGGTACAACCACTCTGGAAATCAGTTTGGCGGACCCTCAGGAAAATGGACACAATACTACCTGACGACCCAGCTATACCACTCCTGGGCATATACCCAGAAGATGCTCCAACATGTAATAAAGACACATGCTCCACTATGTTCATAGCAGCCATATTTATAATAGCCAGAAGCTGGAAACAACCCAGATGTCCCTCATCAGAGGAATGGATACAGAAAATGTGATACATTTACACAATGGAATAATACACAGCTATAAAAACAATAACTTCATGAAATTTGCGGGCAAATGTATGGAACATGAAAATATCATCCTGAGCAAGGTAACTCAGTCACAAAAGAATGAACATGGTATGTACTCACTGATAAGTGGATATTAGCTCAAATGTTCAGAATACCCAAGTTTCACTTCACAGTAACCATTGGACTGAGAGTGAAGTCCCAGATGGAGGAGTTGGAGAAGGGACTAAAAGACCTGAGGGAGTTTGCAGCCCCATGGAAGGAGCAACAGTGTCAACTGGCCTGACCCCCTGGTGCTCGTGGAGACTGGACCACCAACCAAAGAATACACATGAAGGAACCCATGGTTCGGAACACATATGTGGCAGAGGAGGGCCCTGTGGGCCATCAGGAGGAGGAGAGGCCCTTAGGCCTGAGGGTGTTAGAGGCCCCAGTATAGGGGAATGTCAAGGTGGGAAGATGGGAGTGGGTGGGCAGGAGGGTGGGTGGGGGAACACCCTCATAAAGGCAGGGGGAGAGGGGAGGTGATAGGGGGTTTCCAAAGTGGAGATCTGGAAAGGGGGAAACACTTGAAATGTAAATAAAGTATAAATAAATAAATAAATAAATAAATAAATAAATAAATAAATAAAATAAATAAAAAGAGCTCTCTTCAAAGTGGAGATCTGGAAAGGGGGAAACATTTGAAATGTAAATAAAGTATAAATAAATAAATAAATAAATAAATAAATAAATAAATAAATAAAAAGAGCTCTCTGCGGGTACTTCAATAACAGCCTGAGAGCAGATGTGTAGGCAACATACTTCCAAATCCTTCCCATCCTCCTCCTGTTAAGAAACAAGAGATAGTCCATTTGCTGGGAGGCACCTCAGGGTCCCTGGCTGCACGATTATGTTATTGAACCCTCACTTGTACCGACCCATCGTTTCCTAGAATCAGACATTGCCTTGGGGCTTCTGTCCTTTGTTCATGGGATTGGGAGTCTTCACAAATGTCACCAAGAACACATATGTGTGCCAGCCAGTCCTTCTTTCCTTCCTCCTTTTCTTCATCCTCTGTGTGTCTATCCCTGCTCCCTTGCGTTCTACCATGCTTACATCCTCAGTCTGCTGTCTGTGCTTCCTTGTCTTTCCTTGCTCTCTGTCTTTTCTGTTTCAGTTTCTGGGTTTTCCTTCCCTTTGTACATCTGCTGCAGGTAGCATTCAGTGTCCTGTATACATAAGCAAAGGATTCTGCGTGAAAACCAGTCCTCGGCACAAACCAAGTATATGTGAAATAACTGCACAGATGGGATGTGGGGAGTGTTGAGGAATCTGTTTCGCCAGTCAAGCCAGCCCATCTTAGTTTTGTAGCAGTCAGATAGAAGCAGAAGATGATGTCTGTGCTGGAGAGTTATATGTGAACTTGACACAAGCTAAAGTCATTTGAGAGGAAGGAACCTCATTAAATATTTCCACTTGATGCAACAGGGTAGGTAGATACCCCCACCCTCACAAAGGATAAGGCGGGGAATGGAGGAGAGACTCTGTGAGGCGAGACCAGCAAGGGGTGCAATTGGAATGTAAAATGGTTGGATGGATGGATGGATGGATGGATGGATGGATGGATGGATGAATGGGTGGTGGATGGATGGACAGATGGGTAGATAGATAGATAGATAGGTAGACAAACATACAAGAAAAATACAAATCAACATTAATTAATTAATTAATTAATTAATTAATTAATATTGGCCTGTGGCTAAACATGTAGGGTATTTTCTTAATTAGTGATTGATGTGAGAAGGCCCAACTTACTGTGGATCAGACTCTTGGTTCTGGCTTCTATAAGAAAGCAGGCTGAGCAAGCCATGAAGAACAAGCCAACAAGCAACAGCTCTTCATGGCCTCTACATCAGCTCCTGCCTCCAGGTTCATTTGTGCACTACTTGAGTTCCTGTCTTGGCTCCCTCAGTGACAAACAGTGGTGTGGAAGTATAAGCCGCATTGATCCCTTTCTTCCCCAGTTTGCTTTTGCTGTTGTGTTTCATCACAGCATTAATCATCTTAACTCATACGTTTTTCTTTCTTGTGGTCAATGTGAGTCATGGCAACTACAATTGAGCAAGCAAAGTAGATGTGAGATAGGACAAGTACCACGTGGACTTGTTTCATTACCAGTGCCCCACTGGATAAAGCTGCCTGCTGAAAATTGGGCTTATAAACAGGTTACTACTCTCAGAGGATTATTCTTCCTAGGGCTCCTTTCTGAAGGGGCCCAGAGAATACACAGGATCAAGGTCAAAATGGCTCCCCCATGGGTTGGTTGTTGTAGGTGGGAAACTGATCTATTCAACCAGAGGAGTTATGGGTAGAATAAGTCCCAACTTTGACAGGTGGCAGAAATGGAGCTATATTCTCCTAGACTTGAGAATAAGCTAGTAGTGTGTTGGTATGTTGATACATACATCTTTTGTTTTGTTTTTTTACATTAAATACACTTTATTTAAATAGTATAAAACATGGTTGGCTCTATGCCAATTGGTCTTATTATTGGGATAAGGGATCCTGAAGGAAACCGGAGTGGAGTGGAATTCATCTTTTAGGTTTTTGCTGTGTTGTCCATGTTAGGTTAGTCCCAAACTTCTGGGATTAGGCAGTCTTCCAGCTTCAGCCTCTGGAGCAGCTGGAGCTACAGGTGCACACCACCATTCCAGTATTTTCAGTTTCTTAGCTCAGAAATTGTAGCAATCCTTGCAGTTCCTTGCAACTCTTCACTACCTCTGGGATAGACAACAGAAATACATACATCTTGAGATGTCCTCTGCAGAGGAAATAAGGCAAGAGTGTGCAGAAACCATGGCAAAGCCTCCTGCCTCAAGTAGATTGGAAGACGTTCCCAGACTCAAACACAAGAAGATGGTTGGTCTGCAGTGTAAGTCTTTTAGGGACTTATCCTCAGCAGAGCACAGATGGATGCACCTGACAGGCAGTGCTCAGATCCCAGAGCAGTCGCATTCTGCTCTGTTGGGAGGTGCAAGTCTTTGTTTTTGATGTTATGTCCAAGACCATTCACTTGAAAGTGTGTGAAAGGTACCAGTTCATAGGTGTGGGTTGCCTTTGGCCAGTGAGAACTTGTAGCAAGCCAGTCACAAGAAAGCTTGAAAGGCCTCCTCAACTAGGCAATACTACTGATGGAATGCCTGGAAGCACTGGTAGAACTGTCTGTAGGAGAAAAAAACCCTCAGTCTTTCTTCCTTTGGGATATACAGAACTTGTCAGCAGAGAGAGGGTGTCTGTGGTTAGTCTAGTCCTTAAGGACAAGGAGTCTTCCAGTTAGGTGCTAAGAACTACTTCCCTAGGGAAAGTGGTAACTGCCCAGGAATCCAGAGGAGACTGTGCTTCAAGCATACTTGTGATGTAAAGGCATGTTTGTGTGGGAGAGTGTGTGTGTAAAATCACATGCCTTCTCATGACGTCTACCCTGATTTGGTTTTTCTCCACGTGTTTAGATCCATAGAAGAAAACAAGATAAAGTTGTGGATTTCTTTTGAGTTTGGCCCAAATGTAACACAAAGGGACAGCCTCAGCAAGTGTGCTTGTGTTCTGGTGTGGTGTTGGAATCCTGGCAGGATCCAAGAAGACTTGGTTCTCTGGAATGTGTCTAGGTGTCCTTTGGTCTATATAAATGTGATCGGGGAGTCTATTTCTTTCCTATTTAGAGTTACAGACATCTGTACCCAGCTACATGCACATGATTTTTTTAAAAGGTCCACATACAAGAGGGACTGAGTCCTTTTGAGAAAAGGAAATACTGGCAAATATCGTTTCTGGCACTGGCTGAGTAGGATAGAGGAAACTATTGTTTATAGATAGTGAGATCATCATGTTTTCTGGGAAGGGCCAAAGAGATGGATTAGAGTCATAGCTGAGGATCTGATGGGCTGGTAGCAGCTGGGATGTGCTAACAGTTTGTCTTTGATATTTTCTACTTCCCAGACTAGGGTCACTAAGAGTTTAATGTTTCATCATAGTCTGACATTGCCTCAACACAAATACTAATGTGAACAACCATTAGTGCTGCATACCTTTAATCACAGCACTTGGGAGGTAGAGATAGGCAGATCTCTGTGAATCTGAGGCCAGCCTGGTCCATAAAAAACTTCTTGGAGTGCCCGAGCTGTTAAAGAGAGAAGCTCTGTCTCGCAAAACCAAAAATGGGGTGCAAAACAGCTCATATGAGCTTGAAAGATGCTGACCGACACAATTGACTGTACTGATAGGGTCCTAGGCTGGTGTCTCAGGGAAAGAAGACCAAAGGGTTCTGATGACATTTGTCCTTTCTTCTCTTTCTACTCTGACTCTCTTCCATAGTCTAAGGAACTGGGGCTGTTAAATTAGAAACAATCCCTATGTATTCTGTCCTGTATACAAACTAGAGTCTCCTGGTCCTTGGCCCTGTGTGGGTAGAGGTGCTTTTCTTTCTTGTGCAGGCTGCCACCTTCTTTGTCTTGTCCCTGTCAGAAACCTGGTATGTAAATGTGGAGAGGAGTGGGTCAAGTAGCCTTGAATTAGAAGCTTGGTTGTGGAATGGCTATACTGTATCTACATATCCATGGGAGGACTGGACAGTCTCTGGGTTACCCTGACATTCAGTGTCAAGATTTCAGCTGACAGTCAGGCACATATTTGCTAGTTAGAGTATTTATGGCAGCATATGGGGGGGGCAGGTTGTGCTCAGCATAAGGTACAGTTTCTGCCCCACAATGTATGTATATAGCTTCTTCTGATGCTTCTTTTTAGTTTTGGAGTTCCTAATTTAGTTTTCTTGCATGATCCTTAGGCCTTGGGAGAATGTCACGTTCTCATGTTGGAGTGGGATTGAAGAACCTGTGTGTCCTGTGACCTCCCAGACAGTATGCACACAGTAAGGTTCCAAGGTCCATCTCTGACTAGAACAGAACAAGAGTGAAGTCAGCCATCTTGGATTCTAATGGAAGCTGTAAATTTTTTTTTCATCAAAGAAGGGTGGAGGAAGAGAGCCAGGAAGAAGGGTACCTTGGTATTGTTGATGCCACACTGCCACCAACCGGTATTTCTTTAATGTTTGTGTCAACAACTCAGTGTGCTCTCAAAAAGTCTCAGCTAAAAGATTGTGAAATATATTCGGGAACTCATACGAAAACTAAAGTAATGGAAGCAAGTCCAGGTGACAGCTGAGGACAAGTCCGGGTGATAAGTGGGAACCTGGTCACCATTGCCAGCCTCAGAAGTTTGCTGTACAGCTGAGTAATAACCAAAACTCCACAGGAAGTACAGGCTTGAATATCCCATGGCAGCCATATTTGTCAGGAAGGAGAGGAACTTTCTTCCTAAGAGTCAGCCGCCTCAGAGCAGATTCGTGGGCAACATACTTTCAATTTCTTCATATCTTCCTAGGGTCAAGGATCAGAGACAGATCAAATGCTTGGCATTGCATTCTCCATCTTCATGAATTTTTTTGAATCTTTACCTCTATCCACCCCTCAATTCCTTGAGCCAGACACTACCCTTGGGACCCTGGCCTCTGTACACCGGCTTGGGGATTTCCAGAAATATCCTCAAGACTTTACCTATTTCTCAGTCAGTGCTTCGTTCCTTTTTTCCTTCCTGTATTCCTTCGCCTTCAGTCCATCCTCATTTACTCCCTTCTTTTTTTCCCATCCTTCTTCTTGCCCCCCTCCATCCATCCCATGCTGACATTCCTAGTCTGTTCTCTCCACTTTGTGTTCTGTTGATGTGCCCCAGTTATTGAATCCAGGGCAATGTTCCTCATCACTGTGCCACCACACGATCACAAAGCCCATATTCTTGAGTAGCTGAATTTATTGTTCAGAAACCAAACCCTGGCTAATCCCAGAAAGGGACAGTTCACTGGAGAGACCTTCACTTCAGTATTTGAACCAGAAGCCCCAAGCACTCCTCACCCACTCCCAGACCTGCTGAGAAAAAGCACATGGAGGTGTTGGCAAGAACAGCAAAGCAATTCCGCTGGATGGCAGTGTAGTATCAAGAATGCCAAGATACCATTCTTCCAGGTTCACTCCCTCCGCCCTTGTCTGAGGGGAAAAAACCAGATTGACAAAGATCAATTTAAGACTAGACTCCTCTTCTGCATGGTCCCTTCTGCTGGGGTCTGCTCCCTTGAAGACACCATATCCTGACCCATCTTAGAGGATCCACTGCACTAAGAACAGTTGGTAAAAACGCCTTCACCACCAACTCCCAAGTCCCAGAGCTGCCACTGGGAGCCCTGTGGACTCAGGACCCATCACCCACCACAACCCTGCCAGCCCTCCAATACTACTCCCCTTCCTCCCTTTCCACCTGGTCCATTCTGCTGCTGCAGACTCCTAGCTGGTCTGCTCCCTTGAAGACACCATATCCTGACCCATCCTAGAGGGTCCACTGCACTTACAGCAGTTGAGGATCCATTACACTCAGAGCAGTTGCCACAACACCACCCACAACACCCAGAGGAAGCTCCACTCCTGGGTGCTCTAACACGCCCAGGATCACAAGAACACAGGATCCCAGGAGCATGGTCACACCAGGATCTCAGGGTCCCAGAGGCAACTTGATTCTCAGGAGCTCTGACACACCCAGGATCTTAGGATCATAGGATTCCAGAATCACAGGATCCCAGAGACAGCTGTACTCTGAGGAGTTCTGACACAACCAGGATCACAGGTAGGACAGGCTCCAGTTAGATATAGCAAGGGCAGGTAGCACTAGAGAAAACCAGATGGCAGGAGGCAAGCATAAGAACATAAGCAACAGAAACCAAGGTTACTTGGTATCATCAGAACCCAATTCTCCCACCATAGCAAGTCCTGGATACACCATCACACCAGAAAAGCAAGATTTGGATCTAAAATCACTTCTCATGATGATGATAGAGGACTTTAAGAAGGACATAAATAACTCCCTTAAAGAAATACAGGAGAATACAGGTAAACAGGTAGAAAACCTTAAAGAGGAAGCACCAAACTCCCTTACATAATTATAGGAAAACACAAGCAAACAGGCAAAGGAAATGAATAAAAACATCCAGAATCTAAAAATGGAAATAGAAACAATAAAGAAATCACAAAGGGAGACAACCCTGGAGTTAGAATACCAAGGAAAGAGACCAAAAGTCATAGATGCAAGCATCATCAACAGAATACAAGAGATAGAAGAGAGAATCTCAGGTGCAGAAGATACCATAGAAAACATTGACACAACAGTCAAAGAAAATGCAAAAAGCAAAAAGCTCCTAACCCCAAACATCTAGGAAATCCAGGACACAATAAGAAGACCAAACCTAAGGATAATAGCTATAGAAGAGAGCAAAGATTCCCAACTTAAAGGGCCAGTAAATATCTTCAACAAAATTATAGAAGAAAACTTCCCTAAACTAAAGAAAGAAATGCCCATGAACATACAAGAAACCTACCGAACTCCAAATAGACTGGACCAGAAAAGAAATTCCTCCCATCACAAAATAATGAAAACATCAATTGCACTAAACAAAGAAAGAATATTAAAAACAGTAAGGTGAAAAGGTCAAGTAACATATAAAGGCAGACCTATCAGAATTACACCAGACTTCTTACCAGAGACAATGAAAGCTAGAAGATCCTGGGCAGATGTCATACAGAACTTAAGAGAACACAAATGCCAGCCCAGACTACTATACCCAGCAAAGCTCTCAATTACCATAGACGGAGAAAACAAGATATTCCATGACAAAACCAAATTTACACAATATCTTTCCACAAACCCAGCCCTCCAAAGGATAATAGATGGAAAACACCAACACAAGGACAGAAACTACTATACCCTAGGAAAAGCAAGAAAGTAATCTGTCAACAAACCCAAAAGACGATAGCCACACAAACATAATTCCACCTCTAACAACAAAAATAGCAGGAAGTAACAATCTCTTTTCCTTAGTATCTCTTAACATCAATGGACTCAATTCCCCAATAAAAAGACATAGACTAACAGAATGGATATGTAAACAGGACCCAGCAGTTTGCTGCATACAGGAAACATACCTCAGTGACAAAGACAAACACTACCTCAGAGTAAAGGGCTAGAAAACAAGTTTCCAAGCAAATGGTCCCAAGAAACAAGCTGGAGTAGCAATTCTAATATCAAATAAAATCAACTTTCAATCAAAAGTTATCCCAAAAGATAAGAAAGGACACTTTCTGGTCAAAGGAAAAATCTACCAAGATGAACTCCCAATTTTGAACATCTGTGCTCCAAATGCAAGGGCACCCACATTCATAAAAAACTTTACTAAAGCTCAAAGCACACATCTTACCTCATGCAATAATAGTGGGAGACTTCAACACCTCACTCTCAGCAATGGACAGATCATGGAAACAGAAAATAAATAGAGGCACAGTGAAACTAACACAAGTTATGGACCAAATGGATTTAACAGATATCTATAGAACATTTAATCCTAAAGCAAAAGAATATACCTTCTTTTCAGAACCACATGGTACCTTCTCCAAAACTGACCATATAATTGATCACAAAACAGGCCTCAACAGATACAAGAAGACTGAAATAATCCCATGCAGAACAGATGAAGCAGCATGTACAGAATCAAGACTAGCACTCCAGGGCCAATTTTGACTTTATTAGGTTCACATCTAACAAATTTCTCAATATTTCTTTTTAGGTCCAAATTATTTGTAAATGTTTAAGGGAGTCTAAGCAGTGGATATATTTGCTGCTCCGAAAATTCAGCAGGACTTGAATTTCCTCCGCTAAAACCAGGTTTGCTGGCCACATGGCAATCTTCAAATTCCCAAGTGGAAAGTAAGAGAGATTTTAGGGAGAACCAGAGACACCAGTGTTCCATTTGCATATACCCATACTATAATGTAATGATTCCTTTCTTCTCGTCCAAAAAATGTACACTGTACATTGGAGGACCTTGTCTGTACATCCATTGTATCCGTCAGCCATATTGTAAAGCTCATATGAGTTTTTGTGTTGAGTCACCTCAACCACTGATGAAACATTAGGCTCCTTGAACTCTCATTTTGAGAACTATGTCACAAAACTGTTAGCCTATCTCGAAAGCTACCAGCCCATCAGGATCCTGGCTGTGGCTTTAAAACAACTCTTTAAATATTTCCCCAAAACATTATGATCTCATTGTCTGTGAAAAATAGTGCCCTCTACCCAACTCAGCCACTGACAGTCAAGATATTTGCTAGTACTTTCTTTCTCTAAAGACAGAGTCCCACTTGTACCTAGATCTTTTCTTTACCATGTACACGCTGCCAAGTATGGATGTATAGAACTCTATCTACAATAGAAACAAAAAGGATTTCTGGTGGTATCTACAAAGACTGAGGGCATCTAGACATACAACAGAGATGCAGTTCTCTGTCTCTGCCAGGATGCCAATACCACACCATACCACCACCCTTCCTTGGGCTGTCCCTCTTTGTCTCATGTTACCAAACTCAAAAGAAACCTAATACTTCATCTTGTTTTCTCCTAAGGATCTGAACACATGGAGAAGGACAAAGTCAGTATGGGCATTAGGAGAAGTAAGGACATTTCTCTCTCTGTCTGTCTCGCTGTCTCTGTCTTTGTCTGTTTCTCTCTCATAGACACACAGAAGAGAGAGAGAGAGAGAGAGAGAGAGAGAGAGAGAGAGAGAGAGAGAGAGAGAGAGAGAGAGAGAGATTTACAAGCTAACTTGTCTTTAACAGCACAAGAATGCTGTAAGCACAGAATGAGACAGAAACATGGCATGGAGAGAACAAAAGAAAAAGCCCAATGCCTCAGAAGGAGGAGATGGAGGAAGGATGGGCTAAAGGAAGGAAAAGGAGAAAGAAAAAGACAAGAATGAGTAAACTGTGGAATTTCTGAGGATTTCCAAAGCCATGAAGAGAGCTCCAAATTCCAAAGGCAGTGTCTGACTCCAGGAAATGGGGGCTAGGTCTAGATGAGGGTTCAAGAAGTGATCATGAATCCCGCACCATGTTGTGCTCATAGCTACTCGGGCTGTCTCTGCTTCTTGATCATGGTAGAAGGATATGAAGAAGACAAAAGTCTCTTTTTCACAAGTCCTTCAAGGCAGCTGACTCCTGGTCAAAGAACTCTACCACACCCTGGCAAACATGGCTGACACAGGAAAGCTAAACTTGTATTTCCTGTGAAGCTGCAGATTTTGCCCTGGGACACAGCATGCCTAGGGGAATGGCAAGGAGAGCACCACCAGGTTACTTAGCTTCTGAAATAGCAGAGTCCTCTGAGGCTGGCTAGAGCCTCTTTCCTTTTAGTATGGGGACCAGAGTGTCCCTGTATCCACACTTCCTCATGCCCAAGCCTCCTGAAACTGCACACTTAGGTGTTCTCAGAAACAGGAAACCAATTCCGCTTGATGGTAGTGTTGCTCCAAGAACACCAAGGTCCCTTAGTCCAGGGTCTCTCCTCCGCCCATCTCAGGGGAAAAAAATGGCCAACAA
This sequence comes from Uromys caudimaculatus, assembly GCA_028551405.1. NCBI lineage: Eukaryota > Metazoa > Chordata > Mammalia > Rodentia > Muridae > Uromys > Uromys caudimaculatus. The sequence continues at coordinate 82,044,330 of CM052722.1, read as the reverse complement.
TTTGCCACAAGACTACAATGTGTGTGATTCAATCCTGGATTTTTCTGCCCAAGGGTTTGACTTGGAGGCTTTCTGAATGGACACTCCTAGTTTTCCTGTTTTACATGAACCTGTGCATTCATGCTTGTGTGTGAGTGTGTGTGTGTGTGTGTGTGTGTGTGTGCATGTGTGTGTGTGTGTATCAAATGCTGGTCCAGAGTCCAACTACATTCAGTTATTCTACCAAAAGAGTAGGTTTTTATGCTGAAGGTACAAAAACACCATATAAGAAAACTAAATTGGTAAATCCACCACTGGATTCAAGAACTGCTAGAAGCTACAGAGACAAAACTATACAGAGAAACTGGACTGAAGGCTGAACACACTCCCATGCTCCATAGCCCAGGAAGAATACACTAACTAGCACAAGTGCACAGAAGCATCAGCTAGCATCATGACTCTGAGGTCAAGGGTGATCAATATGTATCCAGGCCTTCCGTGGTTGTGCAGACACCCCATAACTGTGATACATTGAGCTTCAGGTTCAAGGTTAGCTGACCTCTCCCCACAGTCACTCAGCAGTCTCCTGACATGGATAGTCATAGGACAGGAAAGAAAGTGGGCAGTTGGCACAAGGGAAGCTTATTCACCTACCCACATAGGGGCTTGGAGCAGAAATGAATTTTACCTGACAGAGGAAGGTTCTAGATTGCATAGAAGTCAAAAAGAAAAAAATACACAGAAAATTTCCTCCATGAGGTCTTTGGATCCTTAAGCCACTGTTAGGAGCAGAATAGAGAGGGCAGCTGACAACCACACATCAATATATCAAAGAAGAACAGTTAGTACATCCCAGCTGCTACCAGCCCATCAGATCCTCAGCTATGGCTCTAATCCATCTCTTTGACCCTTCCCAGAAAACATGATGATCTCATTATCTATAAACAATAGTTTCCTCTATCCTACTCAGCCAGTGCCAGAAACGATATTTGCCAGTATTTCCTTTTCTCAAAAGGACACAGTCCCTCTTGTATGTGGACCTCTAAAAAAGATCATGTGCATGTAGTCGGGTACAGATGTCTGTAACTCTAAATAGGAAAGAAACAGACTCGCTGATCACATTTATATAGACCAAAGGACACCTAGACACATTCCAGAGAACCAAGTCTTCTTGAATCCTGCCAGGATTCCAACACCACACCAGAACACAAGCATACTTGCTGAGGCTGTCCCTTTGTGTTACATATGGGGCAAACTCAAAAGAAATCCACAACTTTATCTTGTTTTCTTCTATGGATCTAAACACGTGGAGAAAAACCAAATCAGGGTAGACGTCATGAGAAGGCATGTGATTTTACACACACACTCTCTCCCACACAAACATGCCTTTAC
>CM052722.1:82027744-82039911 GCA_028551405.1 Uromys caudimaculatus | reverse complement strand
AGCTGATGTACTCACTCACCTCCAAGAAGATTGGTTATTCCATTAATCCAAAACAAAACTCAAAATTAAGATTTATAAAAGGTTAATAAGGCTATGGAACTAATGTAGGCATTAGAGCCCAGATAGCTCAGTCGATAGAGCATGAGGCTTGTCCTGTGTCCTCAGTTTCTACCTGTACCACATAATGGTGTTTTTCCTCGAGGACTTATACCTAACCAATTATATCATATGGATGTTATTGGAACATGTACATGTAACTATTGACACCCTTTCAGGCTTTCTAGTTACAACTGCTTTGACAGGAGAATCAACTAAAATTATAATCACTCATTGCCTACATTGTTTTTCTATGCTTGGTGTTCCCAATCAGATTAAAACAGATAATAGAACTGGCTATTGTAGTCAGGCATTTTAGATGTTTTGTTACCAATTTTATATTAGTTATGTTACTAAGATTCCTTAATTTTCTCAAGGACAAGGTATTGTAGAACAGGCCCCATGGAACGTTAAAACAATATCTTTTATATATAAAAGCAAAAAGGGGGAATCATATCCCCTACAGCACAAAAAATTAAAATTTTAAAATTTGGATGCCAGTGATTTTCTACTAAGTGTTTATGGCACTCTACAAATAGGCACATTTTTGCCTAGGTGATATAGAAGGATCCATTCAGACGTGGTATGATCCAGATCAGGTATTTTATATGGGGAAGAGGGCATGTTTGTGTTTTTTCTACAGGATGCTAAAGAAGCATGCTGGCTGCCAGAGTGATAAAACATGCTGGTGCTGGGACAGAGAATGATGCTGACCTGTGAGCTTGCTGAGTGCCCTGACAATGGTGACAGAAAAGCTGTATTGGACATTTGCTCCTGACCTACCTTTGATTGCTTATATCCCAGATTGGATAAGCTGCCTTGCCTCAAGATTTTCGACCTTGTGTGACACAGAAAATATAGACTGTAGAAACTGCTTCTGGACATTCTCAAAGACATATTTGAAAGTTAGCTGCAGTTCTCTGATGTTATGTTAGCAAAAGATAAAGTTGGAACAAGATCTGTATTTTGAACAAGTATTAGTACATGTGTTAAGGCTCCCAATTTTTACTAATTGGTCATGTTAAAATGTTGTTTCTTCTGCAGAATTTAATGTAAGTTGTATTGGTTGTACACCTTTTTCAACTATGTTACGAGTGTTGAAGTCTGACATGTCTGTTATGGTCTATCAACTAGCTTTTGTTCTATTGCCTGTGAGTTTTACAGGATCTTGATATTCTAGAAAAGGCTTGCAAGTACTGGAAGAAGTGAGTCAGATCTAAAACAGAGGTAAGAGGATAGTGGGTTATTACTGAGATAAAAAACTTCATAAAATCAGCTTTTCCCTAAAAAAACAGAAATTTTCATCTAATGCTGATTCCTGATGGCATTCATCTAAGTTTTCCCTCCTCATGCCTCTTGTTGGACCAATAATTAGCCTTTTACTTTTGGTCAGCCTGGGACCTTTCATTTTTAACAAAATTATAAGATTCATCAAACAGCAGATTAACTCCATGACATCCCGACCTTTACAGGTTCATTATCACCGCCTCGATCTGCTTGATTGTGGAATTATGGTGCCTAAAGCTGATCCTCCTTTAGGAGCTGCATAAAACCCAGATTTATGCATGCTGACCTGCGGGTTAGCGTGGGTATCAGTGGGGTGCAGAGCTGGGCATCACAAAGGAAAAAACGCTATGCGCTGGCTCTAGGTTCCTTGAGGAGCATGCTCGATAGCAGAGAGGTCGATGCCAATGAGGCTCCGCCCAATGGGCGGGCCTTTCTCCTCTCCTCGGCAAAGGGTATCATAATAATAACGAGGATCGAGCCTCTACTCTCCCCCCCTCCCCCGATTAAGGCCCGCCTGTTTTTAAAGTAAATAGAAAGGGAGGATATGTTGGAGACCAAAAGGCCTTGACTTAATTGGGCCTAAGGCCTTGACTTATTTAGCAAGTCAAAGTGTCCCAGGCTTGACTTATTTAGCAAGTCAAAGTGTCCCGGGCTCCACAGCAGGCATTCCTTTGATTCCTTCCCATTCCCACTGCCTCCAGCAAGTGATAAGACATCCTGTTTGAAGTGGCCTGCAGCTTCAAGGCAACAATGACTTCATCCTGATTTATAGTTATGTGTGACATCTGGAATCCCTCTTCCTCTGCCACTTCCCGCCCTAAAGTGTTTATATACGTAGTAATAAAGCCATTTTGGGGGCTTGATCAGAACACCGTCTTGCCCTCAACGCATGCCTTGTCTCCTGCCTCTTTCCATTGCCGACAGTTTCTCCCCTCAGGTGCGGACTTGTGATTGATAGCCTCCCGGGAGGGCCCCCCCCCCCGGAAGGACAGGACATCGAGCTCTTCGCAACATGTGTTAAGGCTCCTAATCTTTTATTAATTGGTCATGTTAAAATTTTGTTTTTTCTGCAAGAATTTAATGTAAGCTATATTGATTGTACACTTTCTAACTGTGTTAGAGTATTGAAATCTGGCATGTCTGTTATGGTGGTCTATCAACTAGCTTTTGTTTTATTGCCTGTAAGTCTTACAGGACCTTGGTATTCTGAAAAAGGCTTATAAGTACTGGAAGAAGTAAGTCAGATTCTAAAACAGAAGCAAGAGGGTAGTGGGCTTGATTATTACTGATATAGCAGCCTTAATTACATTAATGGCTAGCACCACTGCTTCTACAGTTGCTTTGAAAACTACTTTTGTTAATTATTCAGCAAAATATGTATTAATGTATTGAGTATTTAAGAGGATTTAGATTGACATCTAAAACAACAGATTGACTCCTTGGCCTCTCGACCTATTCAAGTACATTACCATTGCCTTGATTTGATCAACCAAGGCATTGAGTTGCCTAAGGCTACCGAGACTCCTATGGGAGCTGCACAAAACTCAGATTTGTGCACAACTGTTTGCAAGCAGCATGGGTACCAGGAGAGGTGCAAGGCTAAGCACTGCGAGGGGAGGACCATGCATTCTGCCTCTGAGTCGCCTGTGGAGCAAACCTGATTGCATAGAGGTTGGTGTTCAGAGGTGTTCCTTAATCATCATCAAGGCACCTAGACCCTTTCCTCCTCAAAAGACACCATTTTTGGGGGGTTATCTCGAAGATACAAGAGATTTCCTGGAGGAATCAGGATCAATGCTCCCACTCCCCACCTGTCTTTAAGACAGGTCCTTGTTTGCTCACTAACTATCACATAGACCTTAAAATAAATAAAAAGGGAGTTGATGCCAGGAACCAATGGATTTGCAGCTTTCTTGTTAGCCTAGGAGAAGCCATTTTGAGTAGAAGTTAGGCTTGAAAGTAAGTATAGGCCTTTGTTTCAGGTTCCTGAGCACTAGGCTTTTGTTCAGGGTCTATCTCCTAGGAGATGGATCATTTCCCAGGTCAGGGTGACCCCCATGTGGTTAGGTGGTCAGCAGAGCCTAGATAGTTGCCTTGGTAACATGTCCTGGTGGCTGGGAACCTGTACTCCTTGGAATTTCCCTACCCCTATAGCATTGTTTAAGCCCTGGTTACATTGTTTAAGAGTCCTTCTATATTGTTTAAGATTCCTTGTACTTCCTTCTCCTTATACAATATAAAGGCTTGGAAATAAAGTTAATCTTTGGAGCTAGAAGTGGAAGGACTCTGTCTTGCGCCCAGATATCTCTGTCTCTTGTCTCATCTTTCATCAGTCAGTCCCCTCCTTAGGTCTACATTGAAACCTGAGGGCTGGGGCAAGTGTATCTGGTTTTTGTGGACGTCCTTGATCCACTAGGACTTGAGTTTTGTACAGGGAGATAGGAATGGATCAATTTGCATTCTTCTGCATATAGACTGCCAGTTGAACCAGCACCATTTGTTGAAAATGCTTTCTTTTTTTCCCACTGGATGGTGTTAGCTCCTTTGTTGAAAATCAAGTGACCACAGGTATGTACATTCATTTCTGGGTCCTCAGTTCTATTCCATTGATCTACCTGCCTGTCACTGTACCAATACCATGCAGTTTTTAATCACTACTGCTCTGTAGTACAGCTTGAGGTCAGGGATGCTGATTCCCCCAGAACTTCTTTTATTTTGAGAATAGCTTTTGCTATCCTGGGTATTTTGTTGTTCCAAATGAATTTGAGAATTGCTCTTTCAAAGTCTATGAAGAATAGCATTGTAATTTCAACGGGGATTGCATTGAATCTGTAGATTGCTTTTGGCAGGATGGCATTTTTACTATATTAATCTTGCCAATCCATGAGCATGGCAGATCTTTCCATCTTCTGGGGTCTTCTTCGATTTCTTTCTTCAGAGACTTGAAGTTCTTGTCATACAGATCCTTCACTTGTTTGGTTAGAGTCACACCAAGATACTTTATAGTGTTTGTGACAATTGTGAAGGTGTGATTTCTCTAATTTCTTTCTCAGCCTGTTTATTCTTTGAGTATAGGAAGGCTACTGATTTGTTTAAATTAATTTTATATCCAGCCACTTTGCTGAAGTTGTTTATCAGCTGCAGGAGTTCTCTGGTGGAGTTTTTTGGGTCACTTAAGTATGTGATCATATCATCTGCAAATAGTGATATTTTGATTTCTTCCTTCCAATTTGTATCCCTTTGCCTTCCTTTGTTGTCTAATTGCTCTAGCTAGAACTTCAATTACTATATTGAATAGATAGGGAAAGACGGCACCCTTGTCTAGTCCCTGATTTTTGTGGGATTGCTTCGAGTTTCTCTCCATTTAGGTTGATATTGGCTACTGGTTTGCTGTACATTGCTTTTACTATGTTTAGGTATGGGCCTTGAATCCCTGATCTGTCCAAGACTTTTATCATGAAGGGATTTTGAATTTTGTCAAATACTTTTTCAGCATCTAATGAAATGATTGTGCTTTCATTGTGTCCCATAAGTTTAGATATGTTGTACTTTCATTTTCATTAAATTCTAGGAAGTCTTTAATTTCTTTCTTTATTTCTTCCTTGACCAAGTTATCATTGAGTAGAGCATTGTTCAGCTTCCATGTGTATGTGGGCTTTCTGTTGTTATTGTCGTCATTGAAGACCAGCCTTAAACTGTAGTGATCTAAAAGGAGGCATGGGATTATTTCAATCTTTTTATATCTGTGGAGGTTTGTTTTGTGACCGATTATATGGTCAGTTTTGGAGAAGGTACCATGAGGTGCTGAGAAGAAGGTATATTCTTTTGATTTAGGATGAAATGTTCTATAGATATCTGTTAAATCCATTTGGTTCATAACCTCTGTTAGTTTCACTGTGTCTCTGTTTAGTTTGTGCTTCCAAGATCTGTCCATTGATGATAATGGGGTGTTGAAGTTTCCTACTATTATTATGTGAGGTGCTACGTGTCCTTCTAGCTTTAGTAAAGTTTCTTTTATGAATGTGTGTGCCCTTGCATTTGGAGTATAGATGTTCAGAATTGAGAGTTGTTCTTGGTAGATTTTTCCTTTGATGAGGATGAAGTGTCCTTCCTTATCTTTTTTGATGACTTTTGGGTTACAGTTGATTTTATCTGATAGTAGAATGGCTATTCCAGCCTGTTTCTTGAGACCATTTGCTTGGAAAATTGTTTTCGAGCCTTTTACTCTGAGGTAGTGTTTGTCTTTATCCCGCAGGTGTGTTTCCTGAATGCAGCAAACTGCTGGGTCTTCTTTATGGATCCAGTCTGTCAGTCTATGTCTTTTTATTGGGGAATTGAGTCATTGATGTTAAGAGATATTAAGGAATAGTGATTGTTGGTTCCTGTTATTTTTGATATTATTTTTATGTTTGTGTGGCTATCTTCTTTTCAGTTTGCTGAAAGATTACTTTCTTGCTTTTTCTAGGGTATGGTTTCCCTCCTTGAGTTGACGTTTACCATGTATTATCCTTTGTAGGGCTGGGTTTGTGGAAACATATTGTGTAAATTTGGTTTTGTCATGGAATATTTTGGTTTCACCATCTATAGTAATTGAGAGTTTTGCTGGGTATAGCAGCCTGGGTTGGCAGTTGTGTTCTCTTAGAGTCTGTATGAGTTCTGCCCAGGATCTTCTAGCTTTCATAGTCTCTGGTGAGAAGTCAGGTGTAATTCTGATAGGTCTCCTTTATATGTTACTGGACCTTTTTCCCTTACTGCTTTTAATATTCTTTCCTTTTTTTGTGTATTTCGTGTTTTCACTATAATGTGACGGGAGGAATTTCTTTTCTGGTCCAATCTATTTGGAGTTCTGTAAGCTTCTTGTATATTTATGTTCATGTCTTTTTTTAAGTTAGGGAAGTTTTCTTCTGTAATTTTGTTGAAGATATTTACTGGTCCTTTAAGTTGGGAATCTTCACTCTCTTCTATACCTATTGTCCTTAGGTTTTGTCTTCTCATTGTGTCCTGGATTTCATGGATGTTTTGGGTTAGGAGCTTTTTGCATTTTGCATTTTCTTTGACTGTTGTGTCAATGTTTTCTAAGGTATCTTCCGCACCTGAGATTCTCTCTTCTATCTTTTGTATTTTGTTGGTGGTGCTTGCATCAATGACTCCGGATCTCTTTCCTAGGTTTTCTAACTACAGGGTTGTCTCCCTCTGTGATTTCTTTATTGTTTCTACTTCTATTTTTAGTTCCTAGATGGTTTTGTTCATTTCCTTCATTTGTTTGATTGTGTTTTCCTGTAATTCTGCCTGTTCGATTGTGTTTTCCTGTAATTCTTTAATGGATTTTTGTGTTTCCTCTTTAAGGGCTTCTAGTTGTTTACCTGTGTTCTCTTGTACTTCTTTAAGGGAGTTATTTATTTACTTCTTAAAGTCTTTTATCATCATCATCATGAGAAATGATTTTAAATCTGATTCTTGCTTTTCTGGTGTGTTGGGGTATCCAGGGCTTGCTGTGGTGGGAGAGCTGGGTTCTGATGTTGCCAAGTAGCCTTGGTTTCTGTTCCTTATGTTCTTGCCCTTGCCATTTGCCATCTTGTTAACTCTGATGTTAGCTGGTCTTACTCTCTCTGACTGTGGCTTGTTCCTCCTGCAAGCCTCTGTGTCAATACACCTTGAAGACCACCTCTCTTTGATAGGTATTTGGGTTTGGAGAGCTGTGGCAGAGGGTCAGCTCTGGGGTACAGACAGAAACCAGAAGGATATTGTTCCCAGCTGTTCCTTGGTTCCTGTGTCCTGATGGCTCTGCAAGGGTCCCTCTTGATTCAGTGAATTTGAACAGAAGTCGTGATCTTGTCTGTGCTTGAAGGTTCTGTCGGCACTCCTGGGATACCAGCTTTCTCCTGGCACTATTTGAGTATGGAGCCCTGTGTCACAGGATCAGCTCCCTGGCTGCCAGAAGAAACCAGAAGACCACACCTCAGTCCCTGTGTATTGGGATTCCAGGTGGGTCCCTCTGAGCAGACAGGCTTGTCCACACTACTGGGAGTATAGCTTTCTCCAGGCACTATTTGGCTATGGAGCCCTGTGGCACAGGCTGAGGTCCCCAGCCACAAGTGGAAACCAGAAGGCTCCTGTCCCAGGCTTTTCCTCAGTCCCTGTGTCCCAAGGGACTGGGAGGGTAGCTTTCTCTGGGAGCTATTTGGCTATGGAGCCCTGGTGGCCCAGGCAGAGGTCTCCCACTACAAATCAGCAGAGAGCTCTTGCACACTCTGACAAACATGACTGCCACAGGAAATCCAGGCTATTCTTCCTGTGTAGCTCTGGTTATTGCCATGAAGCAGGGTGACCCTCTGATGCTGACACTAGTTAGACGCTCATCTATCATCTAGGCTGGACTCAGTGGAGCCCTCTTCATTTCAGTCTATGGTTCAATATCCCCTTGCATGTCTCCTTCCCTCCCCAGCAGTCCTGCTGAGAATCAGCATACTGAGGTGTCAGAAGGAACAGGAAAGCAATTCCACTTGATGGCAGTATGGCTCCAAGCCAGGATCTCTCCTGCCACCATTCTCTGAGGAAAAAAAAAGTACAATTTTCCACCAGAATCCAAAATGGCTGAATTCAACTTTGGTTGTTTCTGTCCAGAAAACCCTTAGAAACCTCCTGTATAGATAGATAGATCTTAGAGGTCACAGAACCTGCAGATTCCTCAGTCCCACTCCACCACAAGAACATGATATTCTCCCGATGTTTAAGGACCACATAGGGGAAGTAAAACAGGAAAACCAAAAGGAGAAGCAAATACCAGAAGAAACCATACAAAGAAAACCTTGGGCAGAAAGTGGATCCTCTGCTGAGTACAATGCACTGTTATGCTGCTACGAATACTCTGGCCCATATGAGCAAGACACTCAAGTGGAATCTTGACAGAAAGTGTCACAGTAACCTAGAGTGTCTAATCCTGCCATGGGTAGGCAGACATTTTATAGCCATCCGACAACCAAGCTCAAGGCAACCTGGCACCCCCGAAACACCTCCCTGGAGCAACTCCATACACACTACGCTCCTGACAAGGAAAGTTCACAGAACAAGAAGGAAGGCAGTAATCACTCCCACCTCTTACCCCCCACTGTCATTGTCAAACATCCCTTTCCCAGTATCTTCTTTCTGCAACCTCCTGTGTGCCTGTTGTCCTCTGTGCATCATGGAGTCTAGCTCCAATCATGATTCCATTGTACATCCTAGAGAATTTGGGGTGGCTGTCTCCCTCATGCCAACTGCCCACCTGATTACAAGGTGAAGCTTTGTTGTGGCCTGGTTAGAAATTGTCCTGCCTACATCTCATCTTTACAGTTATTTTCCAGGCCAGTGGGTTATACAGGAGATCTGATTGTGTTGGTGAACCTCAGCTTCCAGGTTCAAGACAGAGCTCTGCCCACAAGACTCCTGAAGGACAGCAGAAGAGTAAAGGGAACAAAAAGGAATACAAAAGACAGGAAATACAGAAGGCAAGGGGGAGAAAACAAAGCAGAGACAGCAGGCTGAGCATCTGATCATGGAAGGAAGAAAGGTAATGAAAAAGATGGAGGGAAGGAAGGAAGGAGGGAAGGAAGAAGGGAGGGACAGATGGGAAGGAGAGCTTGGTAGACAGAATGATGAAGACAGGAAAGGACTGATACCTTTTCCACCTCTAGGTGGCACTTCTGGAGACCCTGGAGCTCATGAGCAGAGGCCAGAATCCCATGGGCACTGGCTAATTCCAAGAAATGTGTTATATATGCAGGTAGATGTCTTAAAACCAGGTCAGAGGCAATTGTGCAGATGCCTAACCTTGATAAGCAAGTTACCCACATATCTGCACCCCAGTTGATGAATCCAGGGCAGTGTTCCTTATCACTGTCCTTAAAATGGCTGCCGCAAAATCACAAAGCCCATATTACTGAGTAGCTAAATTTATGATTTGGAAACCAAATCCTGGCTAACCCCAGTACCGGCCAGTTGGCTGGATCTCCGTTCACTTGTTGGCTGGTTGTTCACTGATTCAGTATTTGAACCAGAAGCCCAAGCACTCCTCACCCACTCCCAGACCTGCTGAGGAAAAGCACATGGAGGTGTTGGCAGGAACAGCAAAGCAATTCCACTGGATGGCAGTGTAGTATCAAGAATGGCAAGATACCCTACTTCCAGGGTGACTCCCTCCGCCCGTCTTGGAGAGAAAAAAAACAAACTGAGAATGATCAACTTAAGACTACTCTCCAAAATATCTTAGATATAACTCAGCCTCCTTCACACTGCTTGTTGATCACTTATATTTCGTCTTTCCTCACCCACTTACATCAGGAAGCCTCTCCCGTTCTCTCCTAACTGCTGCCCCTCCCCCCACAGGTGCATCTGTTTCATTGCACACCTACACTATTGACTAGATCGCACACAGTAGGGCTTGTGTCCATTTCTCTTTTTCAGATTGTTCCTCCTCACCTATCATCATACTTTCCAGTCCATCCATCCATGCGGGAGCCAATTTCATAATTGTACATTTCAGTGGGCTAAAAACAATATGAAAATTGCAGGAAAATGGATGTTGTCTTAACCATTAGGGAAAGAAAATAAACTTTCCAAATACAAATGCATTTTCATGTCACCAATGCCAATGCTGGCACTTGGGAACCTTTAAAATTAAATGGGTCCAGGGACAATCCAATGGAAATTTTTTGTAAAAAAGTGTTGTAAATAAATTTTGTTCCTCACTCTGGCATCTATATGTGTGTCTGTCTACCTATCTATCTACACATATAGATAAATATAGATATACATATATACATACACACACAAACATATATATATGACAATGATCACTCATCTGTATTAAGTTACAATTCATTTATTTTGAAGAGGTGAAATAATTTTCTACTTATTTTGTTTTTGTTTTTTCCTGAAGTAGAAACTATTTTGAAAAGCAGTTATTTAAGGAATGCAAAACTACACACAGATCTAGAAGTACCTAGACAGTAATCAGGTTTTCTGCCATATCTATCTCAATGAGCTTGTTCACTGAGCTTCTCTTGGGCTAATTCAGACTGAAGACACACAGAAGAAGCAGAAAGTACAGATCCAGGCTAGCACTTTCCACAGCTGCTGCTACAGCGATTTTAACTTCAATATGTTAATATAGTATTAATGTAAACATATGTCATATTAGGTCTGATTTATTTATAAAAGTTCCAGGAGTCTGAGCAGTGGATATTATTGCCTCTCAATAAGTTTAGCTGTAGCTCTGCACAAGCAACTGCCTGTGATGAATCTCCAGGACCAGGGAGTGCTGGTGCCTGCTGAGACACTCCCCAAATCACCTACTCCTCAAATCAAGAGCCTATTTCCTTGTGGCCACCAGCAAATCTTCTAGTGTCCCCAAGTGGAAATCCAGTCTCTAGGAGGCTCTAGCCATGCTGTTTAGGTCATAAAGCTTGGTACCTGGAAATGAAGACCCTGGCAGACCCAGGAAGTCCCTCTTAGAAGGGAAGTTTGCCAAGAGCACTGTTGCAGCCATATTGCAGCCTCCTCCATGTCTTAATCAGCAAATAAATGACTGCAGGGAAAGTGCTGCAGCACTTAGCTGCAATCTGAGGGGCAGGAAGATGCCCTGCAATTCAAAACATTGCATCTAGCTGCCAAAAAAGTAAGGAGGAAGATGGCTTGAGAATATTACCTGGCAGGGAAACCAAAACAGAACAAGCAAATCCATGTGCTGTGGTCTTCGCAATCAGGGAACTCCAGGGGAAGCTAAAGTCCTTCCTGCCTGCTTAAAAAGGCAGGGGGTTTATGCTTGAGGTGCCCAGGTGGACAAACTCATTGCAGGTTGCACAAAACTACCAGTCTGGCTCTCAGAGGGCTTGGGCAGCAATAAGGTTTTCGGGTTGAGCACCTTCAAGATAAGCATTCCTTTGGGAGGTCATTGCCTGGGTCACTGAGACTCTCTGGGAATACTTCCTCTTGAATGCAGATGAAGCAGAATGTACAGAATCAAGACTAGCACTCCAGGGCGAATTTTGTCTTTATTAGGTTCATATCTAACAAATTCCAAAATATTTTGTTTTAGGTCTGAATTATTCATAAAAGCTCCTGGAGCCTGAGCAGTGGACAGATTTGCTGCTCAGTAGATTCAGCAAGCACTGAGCAGGAACATCTGCATGACTGAATCTCCAGGACAAGAGATTGTGCGACCCTGCAAGACTTGTCACACTTTCTTTCCCTAAAACCAGGTATCCTGGCTACAAATTCCCAAGTGAGAAGCCAGAAAGAATTAGGGAGAAGCAGAGACACCAGTGCTCCATTTGTATATATTCATGCTACCTGTGCATTGGAGGACCTTGTCTGTACATCCAATTGTACCTGACAGCCATATTGTAAAGCTGACATGAGTTTTTGTGTTGTGTCACCTCAGCCTCTAATGAAATATTAGGAATCTTGAACACTAATCAGAGGACTATGTCAAAGAACTGTTAGCATAACTCAGAAGCTACAAGTCTGTCAAGTTCATGGCTATGGCTTTAAAACAACTCTTTAAATATTCCCAGAAAACATTATGATCTCATTGTCTGAACAATAGTTCTATCTGCCTGACTCAGCCACTGACAGTCAAGATATTTACCAGTACTTTCTTTCTCTTTTTTTTTTTTTTTGTGTGTTTTTTTCTAGAAACTTTATTTATTTAACTTTAGGTTTATTTGTGTTTTTCTGTACAGGTGTTGGTCAAAAACATTTCTTGTCAGCTTTGTGGGTTTCTTTTTTTTTTTTTTTTTTTTTTT
>CM052722.1:81979744-82027244 GCA_028551405.1 Uromys caudimaculatus | reverse complement strand
ACCAGAATCTGTCCAGCCAGTAATGTTATTCACTGAATTCTCAAGACCAATGTTTGATGGTGAACTTTTCCCATTCTGAATTTGACATGAACATAACATTTTTATAATATGAGCATCTAAGAAACAGACCTAGATCAAAAGCAGTTTTAACTGGAAACTAAAATCGCAGTCAGCAGGCACGATGGTAGCTCTTTCTTTTCTCATTAAAGCTGCCAACATTCTGGAACCCATTTCTGGCTCATTCACTGCTTCTAACTATACACTGGCATGAGGCAGAAGAGGCTTTGTATTTGGAAGACTCCTTTCTTATGCCATCATATTCTCTAATGAATGATTAAAATAATAAATGATTTACATACAGCTTATGTTGTGCACAGCAGTCACAATGCTTCTACGAGCTTTGTACTTCTGAAAATATGATTATTATGGGTAGACTCACACGCTACAGGTTACAGAAGAAGGCTACCTCACTATGGAACCAAGTGTTTGCACAAAGTAATGAGCTAACATTCAACAAATATACCAAGTTTATTTAAAAAACAAACACTGAAAAACATTATGCTTGAAAAAAAATCACTAGGAGGTACTCAAGATTGTACTAGACAGAATCATCTTTCACTCTGGCTGCTGAATTCATCAGAAACAAACCAACTGTTGGTTACAAGGAATTCGCTCTCCATCTGTGCCTCTCTGTGTTTCAGATGACACATGTAGAGTCACATCTGCATTTTGTTTTAAAGGAAATCTTATTATTCTCTTTTTACCAAGTATTAGTTTAAATGCCAGCTACCTCCTTCAACACCCTCCCCCAAGTAACCTCAAAGTAAATAAACTTCTGTTCCTGCCATGTTCCTGCAGAAGGTTGAATCACACCAAGAATGTACATCCTTAAAAGGAAATGTTTGCCCTCCCCTCGCATCCTGTTATTTAAGCTATTTTAAGTCCTTGTCTGGAGAAGGCTGAGCCAGAATTCAAGTGGTTTTGATTTTGGCTGCTGTTCTACACTGCCCTTGCCTAGGTGGTATGCACTGTAACCCATCCCTTCAAAAGCATCTCTTAAGGTGCTACTTTGTGTTATAAATCTGACAGTAAGAAAAACGAGGATTTCCTTTGACCCTCAGGGAAGGAGGGAGTCTGTGTGTGTGTGTGTGTGTGTGTGTGTGTGTGTGTGTTGCTTCAACTCTTCTTGAGTCTGTCTAGAAAGGAAGTTGCATCTGTGTGCCCTCATTTGCAATACATATATGACTTCTACATGAACCCATTGTGGACAGTGCTTATTTCAATTTAAAGAAGAAAATCAATCCAGTGGAGACATACAATTTTTTTTTGAAAAGGCTGGGATTTCAATTTATCAATGTATTCTAAAAACTTTTAAATAAAAAAAAAAGTTCAGTTTATCAATGTATTCTAAAAACTTTTAAATAAAAAAAAGATAGATAAGTGTATAATAATGGATTTATAGAAACACACATGATGTTGAGTGCCTATAAAATTTCACAAAATCATTCATTTAAAGACTTGTCCAGCGGCTGGAGAGATCGTTCAGTACTTAAGAGTACTTGTCGCTCTTGCAGAGAACTCAGTCTTACTTCCCAGCATCCCTCTGGTAGCTTGCAACCATTCAGAACTTTTGTTTCAAGGAATCTAACACCCCTTTCTGACCTCTGAAGGTACCAGACACACATGTGGCACACAGACACACATGCAGGAAAAACACACAAAATAAAATTAATAAATCTAAAAATAATTTTTGTAATACTGGCCAAAAGGATTTTACAGGAGCATACATACATACATTTTCTATATTATACCCTAAGCGCTAAGTAGTAAAGCCAAGCTTTCATTAGGTATTGAAGTGTGAAAACTTAGCTGGACAGTGCTTGTGGGCACCTTTAACCCCAGCACTCAGGAAGCAGAGGCAGGCTAATCTCTGAGTTCTGGGCCAGCCTGATCTACAGAGCAGGTTCCAGGATGGTCATGGCTACCCAGAGAAGCCCTGTCTTGGAAAAAAAGTCTGGGAAAGGCTGCTACTAAATATCTTCAGATGTGTATTTAACCAGTGGCTCTTCTTCTCCTTCTCGAGGTAGCCTAGGTCAACAAACATAAGTGGATATTTAATGAGTCCCAGTGAATGGTAGACTAGAGCTTGGTAATTAATCCTCTATATTGGACATTCAGGAGTAGACACCCAAAGTTGGAGTTCATGTAGATTTGAACACTGGACCAGTCTAGAGGACTAGGCCTGGGTATTCAGAAATGCTTATAATCTTTTCCTGTGGTTTTCTAGCAGTTTGCTTATCATTTTCTTTCTGCTGCTACTCTCTTCTCTCTAAAAATATTAATATGCACATGTTAGTGGGCATGTTCTCACATGTGTGCAGTCCTGCTTGCATTCATACACAGGTCCTCTGACAACTTTCCACAGTGTCAGCAAACAGTCTTCAAGCTATCCCCAAACATCCAGTTCTAATAGTCCATAGAGAATGAACCGCGTGTCACAGTGAAAGAGCACAAGTTAATTCATGTTTTAGTTGAGATACAGTATTTATTTACTCATTTAGTACTATGACACACAGTCTAAGGTAACACATGCTGGTCTTGTACTTGCTAAGTAGCTAAGGCTAGCCTTGAATTCCTCTTCTTCTTGTCACTACTTCTAAATTTTTGAATTACTGGCATATATCACCATGCCCAGTTTTATTCATTTATCTGCTTGTTCATTCATTTGTGTTGGTTTGGGCCTAGAAATACACACACACACACACACACACACACACACACACACACACACACCCCGCGCACACACACACAAACACACACAAACACACGCACATGTGTGTGTGCCCGCATGTGTGAATGTGTCTGTGTGAATGCCCAGTTCCTTTTATATACTAACCAATACCTCCACAACTTACTGACAAAACTAGCCTCATCGTTTTTATAGTTTTCTGTTTGAAGGTATAATTAAACAAATGTGCAGCAGTGCTGTTTTATTCAACACTGAACATAAGCTGGACTAACCTGTCATTTTTTTTTTTTGTGGCATTGTGATGTGGTTTCTATATACTAGAGAATATCAAGTAATTGGAAACAGTTCCATTTTCTGGACTGAGAGAAATCTGGTACAGCTAAAATCACCACAACCAAAATGTTTTGGCTTCATGTGGTGGGAACCTCAAAGGAATGCACCCATACTATTCCTGGCCACTGAAGCAGCCCCAGTATTCTTGTGCTTCAAAAATCCCGACTTTCATGTGCACAAAAGTTTACTAGAGCATGCTTTGGGGAAGAAAACAAAGAGTCATATTTTATTACTATTTTTTATAGCTATAACTTGGTTGAAATTATTTGTGTGTGTGTGTATGGGGGATATGTACACATGTGATTGCAGCTGCCCACAGAGTTCAGAAGATGGTGTCTGATTTGGACTTGTAGTTGTAGAAGGTTGTGAGCCCCCTATGTGGGTTCTGAGAATTGAACCCAGATTTATTGGAAGAGTAGCCATAAACACTGAGTCACCTTTCCAGCTCTCCAAAGTCCTATTTTTAAGAAAGCGGTTGCAGGACCAAAGTCAAAGTGAGAGTATTTTAAGTTATCCAAAATTCATTATCATTATTTGAGGGAAGTAACAATACAAAATTAAAGTCTTAGAATATAAAAGATACCTTGTATCTGGTAAACATTCACTTTGTAAATGAATAAATAAAATGAAAACAAAATTATATATATATATATATGTATATTGGCTTTTCAAGACATATATATATATATATATATATATATATATATATATATGTATATTGGCTTTTCAAGACATATATATATATATATATATGTATATTGGCTTTTCAAGACAGGGTTTCTCTGTGTGTGTACCCCTGGCTATCCTGAGACTCCTTAGTTAGACCAGGCTAGACTCAAACAAACAGAGATTCACCTGCTTCTGCCTTCCCAGTGCTAGGATTAAAGCTATGTTCTGCCACCACCCAAGGAAGGGGGAAAACTACCTCTCTCTCTCTCTCTCTTTTTCTCTCTCACAGTTATTTGTTTGTTTGTTTGTTTGTTTTGTTTTTTAAGACAGGGTTTCTCTGTGTAGCCCTGGCTGTCCTGGAACTCACTATGTAGACCAGGCTGGCCTCGAACTCAGAAATCCACCTGCCTCTGCATCCCAAGTGCCCAAGGAGTGGGATTAGGTGTGTGCCACCACTTCTGGCTTGAAAAATATAGTCAGGGTTTCCCTATCTAGCCTTGGCTAGCTGTGTACTGTTGAGATCTTCTTCCTGTAGCCACCCTAGTACAAGGATTATAGACTGCAAGGATTCCTGGCAGGCCCCAAACACACAAAGCTTTATTCTCTTTAGAAAAAAAAAATCATGCAGGATGTCAGCATTTAAATTAAAACAGAAACGTTTTGTGGGGGGGGGGGGGAGGGTAGCACTGTAGTTTCCACTAACCCAGAGGGACATCCTGAGACAATTGTTGGTATAATTAAAATAATTGCATATGATTAGAGCTGAACAGTAAGCAGGTGCAAGAAGCTAGTGAAAGAACTTTAAATCCTAATAATTTATTGCTGGTAAAGAGAGTTTCAAAGCACTATTAATTGACTGAACAAAACCTGTGATTAGTCGTGATTACAGAGATTTTCTCTGCCCACTGTGATTTTGCTGAATTTCTAAGCAGATAATCAAGGCTATTATTGCAAATAGATGAGGAAAACCATTTCCATATTTTGTCACAAATGAAGTGAGACAAAGTAGTTGTCTCTGCTCTCTCTTAGCACACAGAGTAAGAAGCAATCATCACTGCCAGGAAAATAAGTTCGAGAGCTTTGTTTAATAAATAAGGAATTCTTAAATTTAAAAAAAATTAGATTCACAACACCTTTGAGTTGCCTGAAAGCTTGGTATCCAACACCATGTAAAAACTACAAAGAGGTTTGTAGGAATATCCAAGGAGTCAGGTGAGCTTTTCAATGAGTTTCTGAAAGATAGACTCTGCACAAGCATTTCCCACACATAGTACCCCCCCCCCAGACACATACACACTCACCCACACAGACACCTGACCCCCGCTTTTATGTGCTTCAGTATAATACTCAAAAAATCTTTAATAATACATTCTTCACAGCAAGGACCCTTTGAGCGTACAACTGATACTGATAAAATCCCAGTACATCAAAAGACTGTTTCCTTGATATGCAAGTAATTAAATATTTATAGAGAACCTAACACATGGGCAACACTGCACTAAGTATTTAGAGGGGAAATAAAAAAGAGTATTAATCAAAACAGGCAGAAATACTGGCCTCTCGATTTTTAATTGACAGCTTGTATATTAGCAAGGGGTTGTATATTGGATAGTGAGACCGTGCCTGGTATGGGTTTCAGTAATTCTTACAGCCCCATCTCTGCCTATGCAATGCAAAGACTCATACAGTGATGGGCTTTTGCTTTTGTTGCTGCTATGAATTTTTTTCTAGTCAGAACTCTAATCCAAGGGTTCTCAACCTGTGGGTCATGACCCTTAGGAGGGTTGTCCAATGACTCTTTCACAGGGGGTGTATATCAGATGTCCTGCATATCATCTACTTACAACTCATAACATTATCAAAAGGGTCACAGCATTAGGAAGGCTAAGAACCACGGTTCTAATTGATCCCTCACTTGCTAAGTATAATTTAACCCTGTTCTTACCATGGCAATAATTGGTCAATTGTCTATCATAATGTCTTTTTTTTTTTTTTTTTTTTTCGAGACAGGGTTTCTCTGTGTAGCCCTGGCTGTCCTGGAACTTACTCTGTAGACCAGGCTGGCCTCGAACTCAGAAATCCGCCTGTCTCTGCCTCCCAAGTGCTAGGATTAAAGGCATGCGCCACCACTGCCTGTGTCTTTTTGTTTTTAAAGATTTATTTATTTATTATATATGTAAGTACACTGTAGCTGTCTTCAGACACCTCAGAAGAGGGCATCAGATCTCATTACGGATGGTTGTGAGCCACCATGTGG
This sequence comes from Uromys caudimaculatus, assembly GCA_028551405.1. Taxonomy (NCBI): domain Eukaryota; kingdom Metazoa; phylum Chordata; class Mammalia; order Rodentia; family Muridae; genus Uromys; species Uromys caudimaculatus. The sequence goes on along the minus strand of CM052722.1, from coordinate 82,021,236 downwards.
TTGCTGGGATTTGAACTCAGGACCTTCGGAAGAGCAGTCAGTGCTCTTAACCACTGAGCCATCTCTCCAGCCCCCTATCATAATGTCTTAACAAAGCAATTATGCTGCTAACTCATAAAAAGTACTCCATGCCCCATCAAGTAAGTCATATCTCATTTAATGTTAATTTAAATGAAACAGTGAACATAAATATTTCTAAGAGGTAATACATGACAAACCAAGCTGTATCTAACACTGAAAGATGAATGTAAACAAAAGACAAGGGTGAAAGAAAACCCGTTTCTAAAACAATTATGGTAAGAACAGTTCTAAAGGGATATTGACAAAAGAGAAAAAATTTAAAAAATAACACCATCTCTTATGACCAAGGACTCATTTTCTCTTTTTCACCAGTTGCATATCTACCTATGTACTTCCATTCTCCCAGTGAGTCATGTGTGCAGCAAGATAATATACTGCTTTGTAAAATAATACACATATAAAATGATGATTCAGAACAATTTAACCTTTTCTATCTAGACTTATGATAGGAGATGAATAACCACTCTAGCTGGGGAGTTATTATTCTCTTCTATGAATATAAATGCTCTTATAGAAATTAGGGTCATCCCTGGGGACGTAGATGTTGGTGGAGAGTTTGCCTAGCATGCACAATGGCCTGCGTGCACAATGGCCTGCTGGTTTGACTAGGAATGCCCCTCCCAGACTCATGTGTTTGAATACTTGGCCCATAGGGGAGGGCACTATTAGGGGTCATGGCCTTGTTGGAGGGTAGGCTTCTAGGTCTTTTTTTTTTTTTTTTTTTTTTTTTTTTTTTGGTTTTTCGAGACAGGGTTTCTCTGTGTAGCCCTGGCTGTCCTGGAACTCACTCTGTAGACCAGGCTGGCCTCGAACTCAGAAATCCACCTGCCTCTGCCTCCCGAGTGCTGGGATTAAAGGCGTGCGCCACCACTGCCTGGCTGGCTTCTAGGTCTTATATGCTCAAGCTATGCTCAGTGTGGTACACAGTCTCCGTCTCGTGCCTGTAGACCACGATGTAGATCTCTCAACTGCATCTCCAGCACAATGTCTGTCTGTATGCCATCCATCCTGCCATGATAATAATGGACTAAACCTCTGAAGTATAAGCCACTGCCAATTCAATGTTTTTTTAAATAAGAAGTTGCTGAGGTCATGGTATCTCTTCACAGCAATAAAACCCTAAGACGGGTGGTATTGTCTTTAATCTCAGCACTACTGAGGTGGAGCAAGGGGAGTAAGAGTTCAAAGTCATCATGGGCTATTTGGAGTGAATCTGGAGACCAACCTGGTCTAAAAGAGACCTTCTCAAAAATGAATGAATGAATGAATGAAAGAAAAGGGAACAGAGATAGCTATCCTTTTAAATTTTATATTAATAGGACTTTTAACATCAGTTTCAGAGTAATTCTGATTTACATAACAACCCACTGTACCCTACCTTTGCTCCCTTTAGTTTAGGGTTACCTTCAGCCAGGGGTTTTCAACCCTTCTAATGCAGAAACACTTTTAATAGAGATCCTCATGTTGGATGATCCCCAAATATAAAATGATTTTCATTGTTGCTTCCTAACTGTAACTTTCCTACTCTTGTGAATTGTAATGTAGATATTTTTGGAGACAGAGGTTTTGCAAAGTGTTTATAACCACAGTTTGAGAGCCAAAGCTTAGGCAATGCTGTCTTGTGGGTATTCATATCAGTAGTTAGTTCTTACTCCCTTTCACCTTATCCTTTATGGACTTGATCTTTGCATAGAAAGAAAACACTCTGTATTGCTTCCGTAGCTACTCAATTGGAAGGCATGCGATATGATGTTAAAGGGTTCAAAACAAAACAAAACTGGGCCTGGTGGTACAGGCTTGCAATCCCAGCTATTGGGGAAGCCGAGGAAGAGGGAGAGATAGCAAATTCAAAACCTGGCTAGGCTATGGAGTCAGTTCAAGGTCAGTCTGGGCAGTGTATGAGACCTTGTCTCAAAATAAAAAGTGAAAGGAAAAGATAGTAATGTTACCTATTGGTAGATAGTTTGTCTAGTATGTATGTATACAACAAATACACAAGTCATATATGTTGGCATGTGTCTATAATTCTGATTCCTGGGTTAGGTGAGAGGATCACAAGTTTGTATCAGCCCGAACAGTTCAGTGAGACTATCTCAAAATACTAATGGCTATGGATGCAGCTCAGCTGTTAGAGGACTTGCCTGCCATGCATGAAGTTTTGGGTTCAATCCTCTGTTCCAGGGAAAAACAATGACATCACAATATGCCTTTCCTTCTTTGTTTGATGCTTGTTAGAAGAATGAACAGTATACATAGTGAATTCAAGGCTAGCCTGGATACAGATTGAGACTCTTTTCTCAACAAAGAAATACCACTAGAACAGTGAAATCTAACTAATGCTTCAGTGTTCACTCCAAACACTCACCTCAGAAAAACATGATATGCAAAATATTCTAATAAAACAACATGTGTCATCAAATTTTCAAGTGCCACAGCAGCCTAGATTTAATGACTAGAACTTTGGGCTAAAAATGATTGATCATATTAACTACTAGATACTATTAAAATATTTTTAAAACTTAAAAATTTGTATGTGTATATATGTATATAAACTGTATACACACACACACACACACACACACACACACACACACACACACACACACAAGAAGATGACTTTGTGAATTTGAGAGGTACTGTCGGGGACATGGAAGGAGTTGGAGGGAAAAGAGGATAGACTGCAAAAGATATAAATGCAGTATTCATATAGAAATAGTAATAAAATTGTCTTCATTTGCATGTTTGTGTGTGTGCACGTGCACGGACACACATGCATGCACGCATAGGCCAGGGGACAACTTGCAGGAATTAGTTTCCTCCTTCCACCAAGTGGGTCCCCAGGATTGAATTCAGATAAGCACCATTAACTGTTGATTAATGTCTGCCGGAACTAATACAATTTTCACTATAATTTCTAAAACTTTATCTGTCTAGTTATGGTTTTATTTCTGGAGTCAGTCTCACTATATTGCTCAGGCAAGGACTGATTTATGGTAATTTCTAGAGATATCACTTTTAGACCAAATAAATATGCCTTTCCTCTGGTTGAGGTAGAAAATGCACTCACCAACTTTTGCAAAGGCCTCTTTGAGTTCATCAAGCTCATCTTTGGAAATCTGAGTGGTCGCCATCTCATCCATGTAAAGGTCTAAAGGGAAGCAAAAAGTTCATTCTTCAAAAACATTCATGAAGAATATATAACATTAGCATTATCTAAATTACACACATAATAAGTAGGCTTGCAAACTACTAAAATACTCTGAATAGGTAACCATGTATCTACACCCAAAATAAAGATAACTAACCAATGACAAGTCCTCATTTATCAACAGCTATACAGAAAAAGAAACCGAATCTATCCTTTTAAGAGGCAGGTTGATTTCTGAGTTTGAGGCCAGCCTGGTCTACAGAGTGAGTTCCAGGACAGCCAGGGCTACACAGAGAAACCCTGTCTCGAAAAACAAAAAAACAACAAAAAAAAAGAATAAAGATTATTTTTTTAAAAAAATTACATTTATCCATTCTCTGTGTGTGTGTGTTGGGGGTGCACATCTGTCACAGCAAGCATTCAGAAGTCAGAGGACAACTATTGGCACAGATTCTCTCTTCAGTATGTGGATCCCAAGAGTTGAACTCAGGAGTTCTCACTTGGTGGCAATTTCCCAATGATAAAATCTTAAGCTACACTAAAAAGCATAAGAAAGCACTAAGGTATAACACGAAATCATTGCATGACAGAATCGTGTGTGTGTGTGTGTGTGTGTGTGTGTGTGTGTGTGTGTGTGCCACAGTGAAGGTCCAAATCACTTGTCTAATAATTCCTGTAAAATAAGTTACTGATTTCAAACATCATTCATACTGATACCTATCAGACTCTCTTCTTAAAAGGGAGATAAAAAAAACCAGTCAAAACAAATATATTTGGTTTTGATATAGATTCCACAAGTATATGTTAATACACACAGACTATGTTAAATTGTTGATATTATAGACTAGATATGATTTAAAATTTATAATTTAAATATATATGTATATACAAAACAATTATAAAGAAGAGGAGAAAAAAGAAGAGGTCATGAATTTGAGAGAGCGTGGGGACTTGGGAAGGACTAGAGAGAGGAAAAGGAAGGGAGAATGTAATTAAATTATGATCTCAAATATTAAGACTGCTTTTAAAGAAGAGCCGGGCAGTGGTGGTGCATGCCTTTAATCCTAGCACTTGCGAGGCAGAAGACGGGCAGATTTCTGAGTTCAAGGCCAGCCTGGTCTATAGAGTGAGTTCCAGGACAGCCAGGGCTACACAGAGAAACCCTGTCTCGAACCTCCCCCCCCCCAAAGAATGCTTTAAAAAGAAAGAAGTATCTCCAGTTAGACATACATTTTGTTATTGCACATTTTTACCAGTGTTTTTTGAGAGAGGGTCTCATGTAGCCCAGGCTGGCCTCGAACTTGTTATGACCATGACCTCTCCTGCTCATCCATTCACCTCCTTTTGCAAATGCTGAGATTACAGCCACACACTGCCTGATTATTCAGTGTTGGGGATAGGACCTATGGTTCCACAAATGCTAAGTAAGCATTGTATTAACTGAGCTCTATCCCCAGTCCAGAGGTAGTTATGTTAAATAATAAGAACTAAAGAGGGGGCTGGAGAGACGGCTCAGCAGTTAAGAACACTGACTGCTCTTCCCAAGGTCCTGAGTTCAAATCCCAGCAACCACATGGTGGCTCACAACCATCTGTAATGGGATCTGATACCCTCTTCAGGTATGTCAGAAGACAGCTACAGTGTACTTATACAAATAAAAAATATTTAAAAAAACTAAAACAAACAAACAAACAAACAAAAAAAGAACTAAAGGAGGCCATGAAGTGAAGGAAAGCTCTATATGGGAGAGGAAAGAGGGAAAGGGGAAAATTACGTCATTAGATTTTAATTTTAAAAAATAAAACACATTTTGAAAAACTGTGGAATCAAGTAGTGGTGGCCCACACCTTTAATCCCAGCACTTGGCAGGCAGAGGCAGGCTAATCTCTACGAGTTCAAGGCCATTCTGTTTCAGGAAGCAAGTTCCAGGCTGATAAGGCTATTTGTTGACACTCTATCTTAAACAAGCTGGCAAAGAAGCAATCTTTCTCAAAGACTCAAAATTTAGTAGCTACTTTGTTTAAAAATCATAAAATGATTTTTTTTTTTTTTTTTTTTTTTTTGGTTTTTTGAGACAGGGTTTCTCTGTGTAGCCCTGGCTGTCCTGGAACTCACTCTGTAGACCAGGCTGGCCTGGAACTCAGAAATCCACCTGCCTCTGCCTCCCAAGTGCTGGGATTAAAGGCATGTGCCACCACTGCCCGGCCATAAAATGATTTTTTAAAAATTAAGATGTAGCTGTAAGTTTTATTTGCTTGAAGTAATTGTTTTCGTGGTGGCTGATTGCCTCAGTCTTCTAGGCCTAGGCCTGGAAGCCTCTAGCCTCCCTACAATCTTATCTAGGCCTAGAATGTTTTCAGCTTCTGAGACTTCCTGCTGAATAAACTCACCCCTTTCTATCCCTTTCTGAGTTATGGCTGGAGAGTTCAACTCAGCTGTTCTGGCGTCAAAACTCTTCTCCACGCTAACTGATTGAATCTGGCTTCTCTTCCTTTCTCCTCCATTGCTCTGCTTGTCCTCACACTCACTTTGGAAACAAGTTCTAATCTTCTGGCTCCTTCTGTCTTCACTGGTATCCAGCTTCTCTCCCTGCAACCTGTCTTCTGCAAAGCTGTCCCAAGAAAACTGCCTGCCTCCTTCTCTCTGCACTGCCCCTTAAGTAGCTTCCCTTTCTTCTCTCTTCTCCTGAGAGTTGGGGCATATCCTAGTCTGTCAAATCTTCTTTCTACGAACTAACTTTAGCTTCACTGTTTTAGATTAAATGCATGGGCCTCCCAAGTGCTGGGATTAAAGGTGTGTGCTAGGGCTGAGCCACACCACAACTAGAAACAGGTTTTTTCAGTAAATAACATTGTCTCTGGGTTCATAATATGGTCAAACATCCTACAAGATTAAGCTGTATTCCTGTGGTAATAATTCTAAGTTTGTTTTATGTATCATACTAACGATGTTTAACAGTGCCAATCACAAAAATACTAAATAGAATTAATTATAATTTTATTCACATACATTTTAAGTGATCATTTTGGTTTGTTTTAAATTGGGGTCTGGCTCTGCATTCCTGGCTGGACAGGCACACTCCTTATGTAGATCCGGCTGACCTCAAACTATTGGCAATCCTCCTACCTGTATGATTCATTAAGCTTCAATGAATGGCTTTGACACCATGCCTAGCCAATCATGTTTTTCATGAAAAATTATTAGCCATTTCCATGAATTATATATATCAAACAGTGGCGCAAAAGACTTGGGAGAAGGCTAGAGAGATGGCTCAGCAGTTAAGAGCACTGACTGCTCTTCCAGAGGTCCTGAGTTCAATTCCCAGCAACCACATGGTGGCTCAAAACCATCTGTGATGGGATCTGTTGCCCTCTTCTGGCGTGTCTGAAGACAGCAACAGTGTACTCACATACATAAGTAAAGTCTTTTTTAAAAAGCCTTGGAAGGAGAAAATCTAATCTAAAACATTTGGTTTGACCTCTAACTCCAAAGGCCCTTTCTAGTTTGGGTAGTTTGAATCTGTAATAACTTAAAATAGGTCAGTAAAAAATAATCCAAGCAACAATAAAACTCTATACAACTTACTTCATTCACATACTACATATGATTTCAGTTTAAAAAAAAAATCAGTAAGAAAACGAAAAGAGTTAAGCCTGGACATAAACTACTTATCACCCTTGTTGACTCTGCTTGTCATCCTTATTCCAGCTGGCAGGAATGTACATCTTTCTGTTCCACTTCTTTCCTTTTCTAATCCCTCCTCAACAGGCTTTTCAGCTTCCCCTTTATCTTCACACCATACTTCAAAAAATATTTTATTATTCCTTTTGAATGTGTGTGTGTGTGTGTGTGTGTGTGTGTATGCACATCTTGAGTGCAGTGCCTGGAGAGGCCAGAAGAGACCATCAATCCACTGCATCTGTAGGTACAGGCAGTTGTGACCTGCCCCCCACCCCATGGGTGCTGGGAACAGAACTATGTGGTCTTCTTATAGAATTAAGAAATGCTTAGATCTCACTGAAATGATTTCAATTTCTGTTCTTTATTTTTTCTTTATTTTCATACAGGTTCTCCCTACAAAACTAAAGTATCCTAGACTGGCTTTCATGTGAAACAGAAATTTGTTGTCATCGCTGCCTCTGGATATTTCCTGAATGCTTGTCATGGCTGGTGATTGCTTTTCTCCCAAAGACAGAGTGTATTCTTCTTGGGCATGCAATGAGAGGCCATTCATCAGTACCCTAGTCCTGCTACTTCCTAACTGTAAGTCCGACAATAAGTTTATTTCATATCTCTGAGCCTCAGCTTCTCATTTACAAATAGCACTAATAATACCTGTTTCCTGGGATCCTCATAAAGATTAAAAATGACGTATGTGAAGGCAAATTATAAGCTACAAAGCATTATACAGCAACTTCAAATCCTCAGTGAAAGAAAACGGGGAATAAATAGCTCCATAAGTAATTGGAAGAGACTATAAATATCAGGCATGGGTTCTACTGAGAGTCTTTTAAATGGGATACATGAAGAGCTGTCTCATCTCCCCTATAATTACTGATTACAGAGTATAACAAGCCTCCCTCGTATATAAAAATTACAAGCCTTCAGTCAACGTAGTTTAAAAGGATGAGCATGAAAAAAAAAAACGGTCAGTCACATTTTATGTATGACTCAATTTGGCTCTTTCACAAGGCCCACTTCTAAACAGAACTTGAGATGTAGACAAATAATACATTTTAAAGAATAAAAATAATTTTAGTATGAATATTTTGAAGTCATCAACAGCTTGTTAATATTGTCACATTCCTCTCCATTTGAACATTTTCTCATGAGCAATAATGCTGAACAAAAGATAAAGAGTAAGATTAAGATTTAAGTTTAAAGCCAATTTAATGGTGTATCACAGACAGGGAAAAGGCTCTTTGAAATGTCTTTTTTATACCCCACCCCCACAGCCTGTCTTACCACAAAAGTGAACTTTGTTTATATGATATGAGAGTACTAATACTCAGTGATAATACTGCAAAACCTTTCATTCTGCCTTAGTTGTCTTTCGTCTACCTGAGTGTTCTGTACAGAGAAAGCAGGGGGAGTCGGGGGAGTTCTCTTTCCTAAACATCTGAGACATAGGAAAACAGATTTTCAACTGAGGGTATAAAACAAAAGGAAACAAAACCTTGTTTGTTTGTTTTTTCCTAAAAGGATATGGTGTACAACAGGGTGTGATTCAGGGCGTCACCGTAGAGGAATCTTATGCTTCTGATGTCATCCCTAATTACAGCGTTTGACTAACAATACAGCAATTATGAAACCACTCCACTGGCTCTTGTAACTTATACAGAAACTTTGGACACAAATCCTTGCTGAGAATCGTTTACCTAAAACTACCTGAAACTATTACTCAAAATTTGAAGGCTGTTGGAGGTGGGGGAGGGGAGGAGGGGCCTGAGCCCATTTCCTCAGGTCCTCACCTTTAGAACGTTGGTTACTGAACAGTGGACTGCCTAGTGTGTGTCATTCCGTACCATGGCAGGCTCAGGAGGAAGGGTGGCACATTCAGGGACTCCTTCATGGCTAATCAGTTTGGATTAGGACTTCTATATTGTTTTCCCCCCTCTTGGAACTGGACTGGGCAAATAAAGGATAAGCCTGGGACACAGTCGGGCTTGTAGCTCAGCATCAGAGAGCCTGTCTACCAAGTGCCCTGAGTTTCATGCCCAGCACAGCAGAAAACAAAGAAGCTGACCAACCACCCTAGTACCGGCGACAGGGTATTCACCATAGACTTCGTTGGCAGCTACTACTAAACTTTGTAAAAATGGAATTGGGAAAACGTTGAGTAAAGCTTGTCCAGTATATGACTTAAAACTCCCTAAGGAGAAAGCAATAAAGAGGGGAAGAAAACATAGAAGAACGTATTATTTTGTTAGAAAAGAGGAGGAAACCACAAAGATGTAGCCACCATTGTGGACAAACAATTCTAGAGCAGGCAACAAAAAAGGGGATATCATTTGTCCCCTTCTTCCATTCAAAGCATGCAGAGCCTTGGAACACCCACACTTCACATTCCTACCTGTACCAACAGAAACTGCCAACCTGCCTCCTCCTCAAGTTAGGTAAGTCAACAGTGCCAGTCTCTAGGGTGGATGGGTGTGTGTCACTCTGTGGGCTAAAGCTTACCATCTCTTCCTGTGATTACTCAAACCCCAGCGCCATATTTCCTAATAACTTTGGCAGATTTCAACCTGAGTGTCTAACACATTCACTCATGACTCACGCACACTCACCGAGCCTTCTCTGAAGGCTTCATTCATACTAGGCAGTGTGTCCAGTGCCACGAATACAAACAATTAGGACCCCCAAAGCCTCATTTCTCTAGAAGAGTTTATTGGAAGGAAACAGCACATCATACTAGAGCTATCACAGTTATTTGCGCTGAGTGGTAGGTGTCAGCCAACATTTCCATGTATGTGGTAAGACCTTTGTCTTAAACACTGGAGACCTGTTCTAGGCTTAGGAGTCAGAAAGAGAAGACACTATCTGGAGCTGCAGAAACACAGGAAGGCGTGGGCTTTTAGTCTAGGGTTACTGACAGGCACAATTACAGAAGGTCAGAATCTAGCTGAGACCTGACCGAAGGAGGTGAAGGTCAACAAGAGTCATTCAATTCGACCTCACTGCCATCTCCTCCCCTCTTTTTCTCTGTACAATGACTCAAACCCAGGGCCTTGGAGCACGCTAGGCAGATGCTTTCTTCAGTGACTCACACCCCTGGCTCACTCCTTTCCCTCACCACCTCTCTTTCCTGACAGACTTCATACCCAACTTCTCCATTTGTTGTAGTCTCTAGGCAAATTCCTTCATTCATCTGGTTGCCCATAAAGTTTGTTCCCTTTGAGCGAATCAGTTATTACACTTCCTGGATTCTCTCTTACAAACTTCGAGATTTTTCTTCCACCATGTCCCTTTATGGTTTCACATTTGATCAATTCTAGAAGCTTCAGTAGTCTCTCCCTAGGATCTGGCTATATAACCCAGGCTAGCTATGAATTTGCCATCTTCCCATCTCTGTCTCCAAGGTACTTTAATTACCAGCATGCATCACCATGCCCAATTAACATTTATTTATTTATAGAAAATATAGTTACTCCAAGAATAGCATTTAATACTCTTATCAAATCTTAGATGAAAATATCCATATCTCATTGATCAGCATCACATGTCATTGGCATCCACCCAACCTATTATCACAGTGCCTGAGGCATAGGTAAAAACAACTTATGTGAAGTATCAGCACGTCCTTCTTCGTTTCTATTTTAGCCGCTCATAATTACAGAGGACATATTTATGGTGGGGTAAGCTACTTGCTTCATATGTAAAATAGAAGCTACTTCTCAGAAAAATATAATCTCGGAAATATTGCTATTGATATTAAAATTTATTTCTTGTGTGTGTGTGTGTGTCTGTGTGTGTGTTTGTTTCATACTTAACAGAGCAACTGCCTTTAGAGAAGTCACTTCAAACTCACATAGCTAGAAAGAGATGAACCAAGTCGTAAACCCCAGACCTATTTGAAACGATCAGTATTCCCAACCACTGTGATAAAAGCTCAACAACTTACTGAATGAATTTACTTTCCCCAAGAGTCAGTAGGGTAGAAATAAAAACGTATTCATTACTGTATACCTTGGTCACAGTGCATTCAGATTTTCTTTCAAATTAAAAATGGCCCATAACTAGCATCGCATCCCCAAATTCAGCAAGCTATAATTGCTTGTACCTACATTAAGTGACTACCACCTGCGTGATATCTCAGGAGTCCCACCTGATAGGCCAGGAGCGCCATCACTCACACCAACCTTCTGCACCAACGTTGATTTCTGTATTTCTGAGACAAGGTGTGCAGCCCTCGCTGCTCTGGAAGTGGTATTCTGCTTTCCTAAACTTCCTTCCTGTTGAGATTGCAGGTGTTTGTCACCATGCCCCAGCGCTGAGAAAGCCTTTTGATTCAGAGCTTTCCTTTTGACCAGAGCCTGTTAACTTCCACAGCATCACACTGGATTGATTGACTCTGTCCTATTCCTCTGAAGACTTCTTCCCTATCCATCTACTGTTCTGTCTCTCTTTCTGCTTTCCCTCTCTTCCCTGCCTTTACATTACTGTCAACCTCCAAGGTTCTACCAAAGTCTCTTTTTTTTTTAATTTCATTTTTTATTTATTCACTTTACATCCCGCTCACTGCCCCATCCTGGTCCCTCTTCCATCCAGCCCCCTCCCCTTCTCCTCTGAGCAGGTGGAGGGCCCCTTGGGTATCCCTCTATCCTGGTACTTTAAGTGAGGCTAGGCCCTTCCTCTCCCACTGAGAAGACTCTTCTTGAGAAGCCTGATGCCTAGTGCTTTGCCTCCTTCTGATCTTTCTCTTCAGCTCAGCACAGATTTTAGAATTCTGCCACAAAGCTTAGCAATAACCTTGTGATAATGTAAACATAACCAAACATTCAGTCATCATATAGTTGCTATTTAGTATAGAATTCTTTCTCTTTCAGAACTTTTCTCTTTGAAGCAAACTTTTGTAGAATCTTGGTAAAGTAGTTGTTTTAATAGCCTAAGAATCTATACACCATTTCTTTCTGTGTTCTCTCTCTCTCTCTCTCTCTCTCTCTCTCTCTATATATATATATATATATATATATATATATATATATATATATATACACACACACATAGATAGATAGATAGATAGATAGATAGAGATAGAGATATATATGGTTTTTTTTTCTTTTTGAGACAGGTTTTTTTTTTTTCCTGTTTAAGTCTGTAGACTAGGTTGGCCTTGAACTCAAGAGATCTGCCTGCCTCTGCCTCTGCCTCCTGAGTACTCGTACGTAGTATTTTCATTCAATGCTTTGAAAGTCAAAAGAAAGCAGTCAAATCCCAAATATCCTTACACTTCTTTTGGGCTCCTAGTTCTGAAATGCAGAAAGACATGGTGACTTTTTTATTTTTAGTTTTTGACAATCCATAGCACATCAGCATTTGTAATACTTGTGTATTTGGGGATGAGAAGCTGGCTCAGTGGGTAGAGAGCTTGCAGGTAAGCCCAAGGACACGAGTTCAAATAACCAGAAGATATGTAAAGCTGGGCACAATAGCACACATCTACACTCCCAGTGTTCCTATCCTAAAGCATGCGGGTGGACACAGAAGAATCTCCAGAAGCTCTGAGGCCAGCTAGTCTGGTGTATTTAGTGACAAACTGCCTCCCAGGAGGTGGACTGTGAGAACTGACAGCAGAGGTAGTCCTCCAACCATCACAGGTGACCCAGTGTGCCTCATACATATGCATCTAAACACAAGAACATTGTTTGGGTCTTCTGGGTCTTTTTTTTTTTTCTTTTGTTTCCTATTAATTTATACTAGGTTTCGTTATGACATTTTCACACACGTTATTTTTTTTTTAAATCATGTTTGATTATTGTTTTCAGACAGGGTGTCATTTAGTCCAAGCTGGCTTGGATTTTTTTTTTCTTTTTTTCTTTTTGTTTGGTTTTTCAAGACAGGGTTTCTCTGTGTAGCCCTGGCTGTCCTGGAACTCACTCTGTAGACCAGGCTGGCCTGGAACTCAGAAATCCGTCTGCCTCTGCCTCCCAAGTGCTGGGATTAAAGGCATGTGCCACCACTGCCCGGCACTTGGATTTTACTATACAACCAAGTATAAATTTAAACTTCTGGCTCACCTGTCTCTAGATCCTGAATGCTGGGATTATAGGTGTGCATCACGATTTGTGGTTTATGTGGTGCTGAGAATCAAACCTAAGGGACTGTGCGTGCTACCAAGGAGCTACATCTCTATTTCATATCCCTCACCAATTGCTTGTTTGTTTGGGTTTTCCTGTGTCACTATCTAGACCAGGCTGGTCTGGAACTCACAAATATTCATCTGCCTCAGCTTCTAAGTGTTGGGATTAAAGGTGTTTACCACCACACCTGGTCCCGCCACTTGTTTTTTATAGTCAGCGCCCAGTTGTTTTATATACTCAACGTGAACAACAACAACAACATAAAACTAAGAAAGGAATGTTTAACCATACAACAGACTTAGCACAGTTAATTTTCAGACCTACATCTTCTGGTAATGATGATTGACATTTCACCCACACACTGTAAAACCAAAGCAGAGAACATCTTTAGATATTCCTCACAAAGCCAACAGCATTTGAGCTTCAGGTATAGCTATATATGTTATTTGGTTTGGACAGAATTAGAATCTGGAAAAGAAAGCCACTGGTTGAAAAAATCTAGATACATGTAGCAAACATTTTGGGTTTGTTCCTTTTGAAAATAGTCATTTATTTGTGTGCATGCACAGGCATGGAAGACATGGGTTCCCCTTGCAGGTGCAGCTAGAGGTGCGTGGGATCTGCCTAATGTGGGTGCTGGAAATAGAACCGATGTCCTCTGCAAGAGCAGTGTGTACTCTTAACTACGGAATCACCTTTCCGGCCCCACTTCTTGGTTTCACTCTGGTTAAATAGCATAGGCTTGGCCTGGTGGAGCGGATTTTAAATTCAACACCAACCAGGACAACTTAGCCAGATTATGTTTCAAAATAAAATGTAAAGAGGAGGCTAGCGATATAGTCCAGTGGTAGAGTGCTTTCCTAGCATTCATGAGAGCCTAGATTCAATCAGGTGTACCACCAAACGACATGTGAATGACAGACAATATAAAAAATGTCAGATAATGAAACAGAAGAGTTGGAAGACACTTGTGAGGTAACTTGAAAAGTCTTACTTTTTTACTTGGGACTGGAGATATGACTCAGCAGTTAAGAAAGCTAGTTGCTTTTGTAAAGGATTTCAGTTAGGTTCCCAGCACCCTGTGGTAGATCAAATCTGTCTGTAACTCTAGTTCCAGGGGATCTGAAATCCTCTTCTGCCTTCCTAGATGCACGTGGTGCATACTCATAAAGAAGCAAGCAAAACATGCACACACACATAATAAAAATAAATACATAGTTCTAAAATGATTTAATTTTATTTTGAGCATTGTTTTTACCTGCATGTATGTCTGTGTACCCACAGATGCCAAAAGAGGGCATCAATTCCACTGGAACTGGAGTTATGGATAGTTAGAGTAGCCATGTGGATGCTGGGAACTGAACCAAGGTCCTCAGAAGAGCAGCAATCACTCTTAACCATGGAGCCATCTCTGTCTCTCCTGCTTCAAATAATTAAATCTTAACAAGGGGCCAGTGTATACTTCCTACAAAATACGCTTTCAATTCCTAATAACTTGCTCTATCCGGGGCATCTGTTGCTGAAGGCTTCCTCTACCCTTTGCTCTGGCCCATGAACTTGGTTCCTTTAAGTATAATTTTAACTTGGATGTATTCAAAACCTTTAAGGGGACTTAAACATCCATCTTCTCAGAAATGTACAGATGTTGCTCTCCTTGGCATGTGTTGCCTCATGATCGCTGCAGATATACAAATGACTTTTAAATGTTTATGAGAAGAATAAAGGAGCAGAGATTTTTTTAAACTCATATATAGATTTAACCTATGCTATCTTTGCCCACTTTCTTCTAAGTCTTTAATACCGGCAACCAGTTATACCATCCTAAATTTTTGTGGTTTTTTTTGTTTGTTTGTTTTTGTTTTGAGATAAGGACTCATGTACTCTAGGCTGGCTTCAAACTCCTGATTCTTTTGCCCCTGCTTCCCAAGTTCTGTGATTACTGATATAGACTACTGTGCCCAAGCCTCAAATTTTCTGTTTGGATGACTTTAAAGGAGATGCAGCACAGGATAATAGTTGTTAGCCAGTAACCCCCTCCCTAAATTCCACAGTGTGGTGACTACCTTCTGCCTCTTCTGTCTCTTCCACTCATCCCTGGTTCCTCAAAATCTGAGAAGACATCTCATATGATTTTATATCTTGGCTCACAATAAGTACACACCAAAAACTGGCTGAATTGCATTGATGGGCGTGAGCAGACCTATGCATCAGGAAGTTAGTCTATCTAGTCATCTCAAGTGGGTTTCCAAAATGCAGTCTTGAGCTGAGCATGGTGATATATATAATTACATAACTTGGGTGTGTGAGGCAGGAAGATTGTGAGTCCCTGGGCTACACAAAAGTTCAAAGGCAGAATAGACTACATAAGGAAACCTTGTCTAAAAAAAAGTAAACAAAAGCGTCCCAAACAAGCAATGCTAGGAGATTTAGAGTATAAGTTAGTGGTAGATTGTTTCTCTAGCATGAACAAACAATATGAAGGGTTCAGCCCTCACAGTCCTCAGTGCCAATAGATGAATGAATGAATGACTAAATAAACAAAGTTGCAAGCATTATTAAAGAAAAGTTTGGAAAAAAACTGAGAACACAACAAAGTCACATTCTTCACATCCAACTGGCCTGTGATCATGTTTTGCTTATTTACTCTGGTTTCACACTTCAAGATACTATAGAACTCTTCAAGAGGCTTGCAGCTTATGATGTGAATGTAACTGAAAGTCAAACAGAAAGAGGTTTAGAAACAGTGCTTGCTGCCTTTTGGCACACATGCAGCACATTTCACCTTTATAATATGACATACGCATGGATCGTGTTTAGACAGGCTTGCTGTTCACAGGTAAAACTGAACGTTTACAAATAGACGCAGCTAGTTATACAATTAGCTAATTATGTGTCAAGTTTTGTGCCATTAGCATTCTCAATATATAAAAATATGAGAAAACAATATAATCACCATCCACAAAACCAGCAGATACTCCATTTCTCTGGGTTTACCCCAGATGCCTGCACTGTTTCTTTCTTCTTCCTGGTCCTTTGCCCTATCTCTCTAACGGAATTGTTTCCAATTTAACACCAGACACCCCACAATTTCACCACTATATATCAAGTAAGAAACAAATTCATCTTCCGAAAATATTTGCACTCTATTCTAGCACAGTATAAGCTAGATTCTAATCGATTTTTTTCAGTACCACTATGTATGAGTCACCCAAATCCCAAAGGGTGCCCAACTCTGTGTCACTTCCTGAAGCGATATCAAATATTTCCATTTTAAGTAAAAGTTTCCTTTCCCCCTTGGCTCTTAATAAACACAGATAAGATCTAAAAGCAGTGGCTATTTAAAAATAAGTCACTAACTCTGCCAATAATAGCAGTGTTCGACTTCACTTACATTGAAGACATTCTTTAAATGCTTGATGCCCAAAAGTTTTATAGATTTTTTAATGCAAGTCAGAATAATGATTTAAATATGTCAAACTCAAAAGAAAGACTCAACTAAGAAAGAGGAAGGGGATAGGGGAAATGATGTTATAATCTCCAAAATTAAAAATAATTAACAAAAAGACTCAACTCATATGACCCCTTTCTTACCCTGGTTTGTTTACCAAGCTAATGGGCACCGATTCCTTGGATGGAAATGAGGCACACCTCTTTTGAAAGCTTTCATCCCTTTTGTGTTTGCCCAGCACTTAGAGCATCCATCTCCTACCCATAATCTGTGTAAAAATAATGCTGATCATGAAAGGAATTGCCCTCCATACCTGAGGGGTGTTCCAGCTTCCTGTGCTGTAAAATGTAACAAGAAGTCAAGAGTGATCTTCAGGGATGTGTGTCAAGTACATATGTGCGAGCAAGAATCAGAGCAGCTAACGTGCTTCAACTCAAACAAAAAATACTGCTAAGTATTATCAGAAGTCACTAAATACACATTTCCAGCTCCCTCTGTCAGCTTAGCAGAGTTATCTATTTGTCACTAAAGTGCCTGCTTCAGGATCATATACCTTACCAATTCAAATATTCTCCCTGTACTGAAAACACTAGACTTAATGTTTTATACTGCAGAGATGATGCTTACTTAGCTCACAGTTAAGATCTTTCTATCACTAGCTATACTTCCTTTTGCCGGGAACTTCGAGAATTTAAGACTTTTAAGCTCCTTTGCTGTGTATGATTAAAAACCCTGCTGGCAAGACGCACACTGCTTTGGGACAGGAACACCATCTTAATCATGTATCTTGTGAACTATAAATGCTGGGACAACTGGTTGACATAAGCCACTTTGTAAGAGCAGAGAGATACTTATCTAATCGTGACATGTTCTAGTATGACAAGTTTTGTTACAGAATTAAAAAAAAAAAATCCTTTAACAAGAACCAAAAGGTGTTTGAAATACTGTCTCTTCTCCCTTCCACTCAAAATGCCACAGATAATAATTTCTATCAATTAAGCTTTGAGGTACCTAACTTGACAAGTTAAGATTATGTAAGTAGGACTTCAAACCCATTTTTTAAAAAGAGAAAATGAAGCCCCTAGAAAATTCTCAAGAGAAAAACACCAGAATAAAGAACATAGAAAAGGTTAAATTCTTAATTTCAAAAATGTCTTACAACAAATTTGACTTATCCTTAAACAATCAAGATTTTAAAAGTGATTCCAAAAGTTCACCTAAACAGAAAATAAGAAATTCATGTTTTCAAAGCCAAGTTCAGCTTAAATATTCAATAACCTACAAAGTTAGCAGGACAAAAACAATATTAAAATAGTTACCCTTCCGACCGGAGCGAACCTGAACCTGTTTCTTTTCTCGAAGCACTAAGAAGACTGTCTCCCACGCCCAGAATTTGTAATCTGGAAACCCAACATTCTTCTTACAATTGTATCTTTAAAGAGCAAGTCACAACACTTCCTGCTAGCAAAGGAACACCCTGACAAAAGAATGATACAATACTTACGAATCTCCTTCCTGGCTGCCTTGCAGTCCTTTGCCAGAGGTTGAATAAATTTGAACTGAAGCACAATCTAGAGAAAACTTTATGCTTTTAAGCTTTCGTTTTGGCTGCACTTTTAAAAGCAGACAGGGAACCAACGGAACTTCAAGCTGCTTCAGGTCAAATAGCGACAACCCATATACCTATTTAGAGTTTGAGCAGTAGCCAAGTAACCTGATTATTTTAGAACACAAAGAACAGCTTCTCCCCAGTGTCCAAGCCACTCATCCAGAGGCAAGTACATTACTTGGAAAGGCAAATTAACTATACCAGGACACTTATGTTTACTATTATTCATTCCAGCCCACATACAACATTTCTACTCCAGATTCTAACTGGAGCAGCACACTTATTTCACTTTGGTTTCTGTTGGAAGAGCAAGCTGACACCAGCACAGAATGCCAGATTGTTCTGTCGAAAAGGCAGTGCCACCTTAGAAAGCGCTCCAGAGGCAGACTTGGTATCCGTCCCTCACAGCCCCACAGTTTAATAGACTTGTGTGTTCTTGAGCCAGTTGTTTAATCTGGCTTTCCCAGCCAGCATGACGACAACCATAAGCATTTTGGGCAGAAGCTGGGGCTGGGGCTCAGACACAATGCTGACCCAGTATGCAAAAGGCCGTAAGGTTCCATCTCTCACACTGTAAATGACAGTAATGGTATGAAATACTAACTAGGCATAATGGTGCATGCCTTTAATCCTAGCACTGTAGTTACAGATACATTGAGGAGCTCTGTGAATTTGAGGTCAGCCTAGTCTACAGAACGAGTTCCAGGACAGCCAGGGCTACAGAGTGAGACCCTGCTTCAACACCCAAAATAATAACAACAACAACAACAACAATTTTATACAAACATTAGTAGTAGTATAAAGAATAAAAATATGAACTACTCCATATTATAGTAACTACTTCATACAGTATAGAACATTTTTAATGATTTTTGTATATGCCATAAATGTAGATCATGGCGATCATTAGTTGTGGACAGATGCTCTGATTAAAACCCTTCTTACCGATTCTAGAAACTGAATCACTGAATGGCTAGATAAAAGAACAGCAAAAACACAACCAAAAAACAAAACCAACCCACATCAAACAAACAAAATCCCCCAAAACAAAAACCAACCAACCAAAAAACCCAACTGTACTGGCTAGACTCAGACCATTTCTATAGATTCAGTGCAAATTAATAACCTGAGAGGAAATGGAATGGCAGCATGGGCGCCTTAGAAGTCACAGTCTTGAAGTCTTTGTGACCCTTATCAAATCACTTAAGCCTCTCTGGGGCCCACATCCCTATCTGTAAAAATTGAGCTAATTCCACGTATCTTGTAAAGGTTGCCAGGGAAGGTAGAAGTATGGGAGAGGGTCAGCATCCAATATGGTGTTCAGTAAGTGGTGGGTAGTGTTGTAACCTGTCCGGATAACACCTGCTTACTAACATCTCCTCTGTCTACCATATGAGGAAATAAAATGAGATAACATGCTGTGGATCTTTCCAAAGAAGATAAAACAAGGCGATATATAACCCACTAATAGTCTTATATAACCCACTACCTTCTCAGCACACAGATGTGACTCACAGAGCATTCACTTGTGAAGAGGAACCATCACTGCATAATCTTCATTAAGAGGCAGAAAGTGTTCTGCCCTCCTCCCTCGCCCCTGCCTACCAATACTGGCTTACACTTCATTGCCTTAATGGGCACGCTTCGATGCATTACCGCAATCATCAAAGTCCATATGAAAGACCTCCCAAAAGCAACACAATACAGAAAAGACAGGGTGTACCAGGAGAAGCCAGGGGACATTTTTTTAAAATTGCTGACTCATTATATGAATTTCTCAACTTTTTCAAATTCTCCATTTGCAAAACAAGCCTAGGACCATTTCTCCAGGACCTGTCAGGGTAGTTAATACTTCTGGAGGACCTATGAAGCCCCTGGTACTAACTGGAAGGCAGAAACCTATGCAGGTGTTATCCTGTATTTTGTAGGTAAAGAACTGGAACGGGCCGGGCAGTGGTGGCGCACGCCTTTAATCCCAGCACTTGGGAAGCAGAGGCAGGTGGATTTCTGAGTTCGAGGCCAGCCTGGTCTACAGAGTGAGTTCCAGGACAGCCAGGGCTACACAGAGAAACCTTGTCTCGAAAAACCAAACCAAACCAAACCAAACCAACCAAACAAACAAACAAAAAACCCAAGTGGAATGGGGGCAATCACCTCAGGTAAGGAGACAGCAGTGCTGGGCCAGAAATGCTGCAGTTTCCCAGCAGGAGCTATTCCTCAGGCACATCTGTTGCCTCGCCCCTTAAATAGGTCTGTCCCAAGTGCTATATGTCAGCCCTTTTCAGACATATGACATCATCGCTGGGTAAATTAATGTTTTAAACTAAAAATTGTGCAGCCCGAGAAGACACTTTTCTTTCTCTTTTACAGATGGTTCTAACAGGCTACTTAGAAAGTCGGTCCTTGCCAGGTGGCTGTGGTGCATGCAGGCTTTTAATCCCAGCACTCAGGAGGCAGAGGCAGGTGGATGTCTGAGATCAAAGCCAGCCTGGTCTACATAGCAAGTTCCAGGATAGCAACACAGTGAAACCCTGTCTTAGCAAAACAAACGATAAAAAAAAATGTATCCCTGACTTTGGTCATATGTAAACATATACATATTTTTTCCAGGTTTTCAAACTCAAATGCTACTAATCTGTCTCCTACCAAGCATTCAAGAGATCCTCAGTTTTATTCTCCAGCACTAGAAAAACAGAAACCCCAAATGGAAAATCCAAACAAAAAACCCCCAACACCACACGTTTCCTACAAGAAACTTCTTCACTATCAATAGTACACTCAAGGTTTTTAGTTTTTCTTTTTCTTTTTTGGTCCATGGTTCATTTTGTACACTTCTTTTTCACTCAGCACCTGTAGGTGCTGTAGGAAGGGCTGAATGGTGACACTGTATTGGTGCATGTGTCCATGCCTGCGACTGTGTGGCTAGAACCTGTTTTTACTATGGGTAAAAAAAATTGCCTTGGGAATAGAAGATGGTGGCTAAGGGTGAATAACGCGCTTTACTTTTTTACAAGCAGACAACCGAATGAAAATGACTTTCATATTCCGGTCTCAATACATCAGGATGAACGCAAAGCCAATAGAAAACACATGAAAATTGCCTCTTAGATCTTTTTTTTTTGTTTTTGGTTTTTCGAGACAGGGTTTCTCTATGTAGCCCTGGCTGTCCTGGAACTCACTCTGTAGACCAGGCTGGCCTCGAACTCAGAAATCTGCCTGTCTCTGTCTCCCAAGTGCTGGAATTAAAGGTGTGTGCCACCACTGCCCTCGCCTTTTAGATCTTACAATCAAAACAATAAGGTTCACACACAGCCCTGAGGGTAGAAAGAAAAAAATATCAGAGGCACACCCATTAACGTCACTGGAGTTTCACACATGTAGCAGTGTGATGTGTAGCTAGAATCCAAATCTAGAGCATATTTTTAAGACCTCTTTCAACTTTCGGTCAAACATCATACTGCCCACCACACCCACTGCTATGTCCATTCTTTCTGTGTCTCACAGGTACCTAGGAGGCCTCTCCCACTCTGCTTAATGACACACCTCAACAGAATGATCTAATTTCCTTTCAAGAAACAAGATATTACCCATTTTTGTGATTTAAAAAATAGCGCACACAGTGAGTGAAACATTCATGAACAGAGATCTAACATATAAAACAGGTCCCAATATAAGACACAGTAGTATAGTAATGCTACTGTAATTTCTGAACCACATGAGAACATTTCAACAATGCATCCTGGAAGCAGCAGCATTAGCTATACAAACTTCCTGTTGCACACAGGTCCAGTTTTAACAATCAAATGGATCTGTTTTCAGGAGTACTTTTGTTTTTTCTCCCTCCCACCCCAGATTCCATCTGGGGCCTTGTGCTTGCCACACAAGTGATTTACATGGAGCTGTACAAGGTTCTGTAATCATTTTTTTCATATTTGGAGAAAACAAAACAAGGCACAAACACGCATTAAATTCAGCACCCTGAGATCCCAAAAAGTCACAGTCTCCCTTCATAAGCACCAGACGCCCCAGTAAGTAGTCAGTCCATACTCTGATGGACTTTATCTTCTACAGACTTGACCATAGCATTGGAATTTGGAATGTAAACACTTTACATTGCTTCCATATCTGGTTAGCTGTAAGGCATATGATATAATGTTATAAGATAAATAAAGCCAAGATGGCAATTTCAAGGACTACACAGGATATAGACTGAGTGCAAGGTAGCTTGGGTAACTTATTGAAGATCTTGTCTCAAAATAAACTTAGTAAGAGAAGTTGTCTAGGTCTTAGGTTCAATCCCCAGTATTACAAAAGGTCTATACACAAGAAAAACAAACAAAAAACAAAACAAAACAAAACAAAACAAAACAAAAAAGACAAAGTTAAAACAATCTGTATGTGGTAGCACATGCCTATATCCCTAGTTACTGAGGATGACATTAGGCATGTGGGCACCGAGAGGTAATGAGGCATGAGGATCACAAGGTTGGGCCAGCCTGGATAATATCGTGTCTCAAAATAAAGTGTTTGGGGGGCTGGTGAGATGGTTCAGTAGCTAAGAGCATTTCCTGCTCTTCCTGGGACTGCTTTGGTTCTCAGTGCCCATGGAGAAGTCTAACTCTAACTCCGGGGAATCCAATGCCTTCTTGGGGCACTCACCTGTGAACATACACAAAACACGCACCCAAGCACACACACACACTAATTTGATTCGTACAACTACAATAGTCATTTGAAAAGCATTTTCTCTTTTCACTCCTATCTCCATTAGAATGTAACAGATGGTGGCATAAACAATGCAAAGACTTCAAGCATTCTAATGATTACATATCTTTCCCTCTTCCCATTTTTCTATCTAGTGCACAGGAAATAGTGATCTGGCCAATTATATTTAAACATTTAAAGTATTAGGGTATACATATTATACCACTGGGCTCGGTTCATATCTAGGCTCATCTAATAAATAGGAAATACATTGACTTTTCCCCAACCAATACAAAAACCAGTTTACTGTATGCATGCCTTCAGATTCCTACTTAGTTATGTAAACAAAAAAATCTTTTTTAAAAGGCAAAGGAATTCTGAGAGTGGAGGCAATTTCTATCTCAGGGAAGAGAGCACCAAGTGCATATCTTACACCCGGTGGTCAGCCCTGAAATCATATACATACAAGCAACATTATACAGAGCAATCAGGTATATTTATATATTAAGAAATATATATACAACAACACAATTGAAAAAAAACAATGGCCATGATTTTGAGAGTAAGACACGTACATTGAAAGGCCTGAAGTGAGGAAAAGGGATGCGGGAAATGATTACTATACTTTAATTTCAAAAGCAAAAGTATTTAAAAACAAGATGGGTGTGGATATAGCTCAGTGGTAGAGTACTTGTCTACCGTGTATGAGGCTCTAGTTCCAATCCACATGTAGGGAGCAAATGCCACAAACAAACAGATAACATCAAATGCCTTAACCTTGCAGTTTAGATTGATATTATAATTTATTTAATGGGAGAACGTGGAACAATCTACATCATTCAAAGGCCAGAAAGATCAAAGAAAGATCTTTAATATGAAGGTAATTAGGGAGGGATAGCTGGATGAGGTGCTATAAGCCTGGGAGGCCAGTACTTAGGAGGAACATAGGGCCTCATGGATGCTGGGTAAATGCTTTCACACTGACCTACCGCTACAGCCCCTGAAATGGTTTTTCATATTTAAGGAGAGAAATAGTATAAAACACTATCTTAATTTCAGAAGACAAACAGTTGGGGATGTACAGCGGTGAGGCTGTATCTAGCAGGAGTTAAAGGGAGAGTTAAGGATGAATATGGTCACAATACAGTGTATGACATCCTCAGATAATTACTAAAAGTGGGGGCTGGAGAGATGGCTCAGCGGTTAAGAGCGCTGACTGCTCTTCCAGAGGTCCTGAGTTCAATTCCCAGCAACCACATGGTGGCTCACAACCATCTGTAATGAGATCTGATGCCCCCTTCTGGTGTGTCTGAAGACAGCCACAGCTACAGTGTACTCACATACATAAAATAAGTCTTTTTAAAAAAGAATTAATAAAGGTATAAAAACCCCTTAATCTCAATGTTCCGAGGATGACTACATATTATCATGTATTTATCAGCTCTGTTTCAATAAAATACCCTGTTTTAAACTAAGTCAGGATTCTATTGGAATATTAAATTATGGACAGAGTCTTGCCTTAGAGACTTGCCTTAAACTCATGATCCTCCTGTCCCAGCCTCCTCAGCCCTGGGATTGCAGGTGTGGCTCATCATTTCTGGCTTTTCTCTGTTTGAAGTCTAAGTTCTCAGAAAATGGTTAGATGAGCTGAGCCCCACGTGGGACAGAGTCTGATTTGAGAAATCTGTATTCTCTTCATGGCTAATGAAAACATATAAAGAGATGAGTCACATGCTTTCTATCTTTCTACCCTCATGCCTTTGATTGAAACAAGAGAAGAAGAAGAGGAGGAGGGAACAAAAGAATAGGAGAGCTGAAGGAACAGGAGGGGTTAGAAGTGAGGGATAGGGAAGAGAAAGAGATAACAGTGAAATGCAGCCAACTTCATGGTTCCTCCAACTTTCTGTCTTTGGAACTGAAATCCACCAAGAACTTTCTGATACGTGAATTAAATTAATGTAATCATCATGTTAAAATTGCAGCTGGGAAAAATATAAGATTTAAAAGGCATAATATAGCCCATCAGATGGTAATACATATAGCTTTTTTTAAAAAGCAGTTATTTCAAAAAACAAATTGAAAATTGTGTTGGTTGCCACATTTTCAATTAAATCCCTTTGGTCTCAGTTGAATTTTAAGTGGAATTTTTTAAAACCAATACTTGGTGTCATAAATTATGCATTGATCAGTGGAAAAATGACCATTTCACCAAGTTATGTTATTCTTCTAAATGCTGACATTTGTATAATACCTAAAAAACATATTTTTTTATTTTTATTTTTTTTTAATTTTTTTTCCTAAAAAACATATTAATTAACAAAATCATCAGTCTCATTAGAAAACCATAGGTCTTGAGCCAGGTAGGGTAGCTCATACCTCTGTGTAATCCTAGTATTTGGGAGGCTAAATCAGGAACACTGGCTCACGTGTTAGCCAGTATAGCTATATAGTGAAGTCCAAGTTAGCCTGGACTGCAGTGTAAGTCTGTCTAAAAAAATTAAACAGCTTTCTGGAGGTGGAGGCAGGAGACTCTCAAATTCAGTCTTACTTTGCCTCTATCATGAATTCAAGACCAGTCTGTCTCCAAATGAACAACAACAAAAAACCTATTTGTTAACTCTGATTTCCCAAAATGGGTGTCATACCTCTACTATACTAAGGTGTTATACATGTTATTACATAACACAATTTAAGCTAATCAAATTGCAAATTATTAAAATGAAAATTTAAAAGGAAATAGAAGAAAAATGGTAGGAGAAAGAAAATATTAAGAAGAAACTTAGAGGGAGGGGGAGGAGAGACTGGCTCTCCATGGTTTTCCTCTATAAAAGGAAATGAACACGGGACGTGAACAAACATGGGCATGAACACGCGGTTTTTCCAGCACAGCCTGTCATCTTATTTGACTTCAGGACAGGAACCGTCATGGCATCCTCTTTGTACTCCTCACATAGGCAAAAATAACTCAGCAATACATTCATTTTCCATGGTGACTGTTCAGTCCATTTGAGGATTGCCTAAATCTTCACATGACACAGATACGTTTCTAAATGAATTTACACATTACATTGAGCCTCCTGTGTCTTTTTCCTCACCCACAAAAATTGAATTAAGCCCCACCTAAAGACTAAACCCACAAGTTAAGTCCAAAGCATTCCTAGGTCAGTCAGCAGTACAGGTGTAACTCTGGCACAGGAAACACAATAGTGACAACCAAAAAGAAAATATTTACTTTAGTTATCAGCTTTTGGATTCTTGCCATGTATTACAAACAAATCATCATTTTTCCCCTATTCAAATCAGACAAAATATGCAAGAGTTCAAGACTCTTTTGGTGGAGGTATTTCAAAGCTGAGAAAGAATATTAAATAACTGGAAATAGTTCTAGAGCCTCAACCACAATCAAAGACCATGAGGGCAATGGCTTTTTTTGTCTACTTCTTTTAGTAATCTATTTTGGCATCTAAGACAGTGCCTGGCACACAAGTAGCACTGAACAAACCAAACTCGCCCTACAAGAAAGAAAAATCTCATTTAGTTCTCTAGACATCACTGCTCTGGGTTTCCAAACTCACAACTGCTTTTTGACCTCACAGGGAGTCATGAAAGAAATCTTCAAAGGAAAGAGCTGTTTTAGCATTTCCTGCCCGCATGCCCTAGTCCAAGATTAAGTTTGTCAGATTTTAGCAAGGCATATAAAATACCATTCAAACGACTAATTCAGATGAAGTGGTAACATGAAGCTAGAGCTTCTATGATGCCAGTTGCCACTTGTTATCACATGTTGCTATGGCTTCAGGCTGTTATACGCATCCATGAAGTTTCACATATATTTGCATGGGAAATATAGTCTGTCTTCTGCTACCATTGCAGAGACAAGTTCACAGAGAAAACTAGTGGCCTCGTTGTCTAATAAAACATTCAGAACCTGGCCAACATTCACTTTAAGAACTGCATAGTGTCAGCTCAATACTCGTTTGTAATTCTTGCAAACATACACACCGTCAAAGCACAAACTAAATTAATTCCAGGTCATTATGACCTGGCAGTGCACAGACTGCATTGTATCTCTTCTGAATATATATTTTTGATGCTTTCTCTAAAGTAACTAGCTGAAAAACCCAAATTAGTGGTGTGTGTGTGTGCACGAGCAGTTTGGGAATCATTCTTTTAAATAAGTATGCAATCCTCGGCTTTCTATATACACTTCAGGTATCTTTTGCCAGGTCTAATTTGACAGTCCTTCTATATTGTTTCTAATCACTCTATACTGGTTAATTTCTTTGCTGTGTTCCCAACAAGGTTTGAATTTGCTTCATTTAATTTTTTTAATCTCCAGAGACTTTAGCACAGCAACAATGGTTGCTATTTTCTACACATAATGGTCATTGTTAAATCTGCCTCTACACAGAACTGTGAATACAATGTAGAGATTTATCTGTAAGATTGACCCAAAAAATTCCACAGTCTCTAAAAGTGGATATAAGCTTTTAACGTTCATATATACATAGGAAAGATGACTTACAGATTGTCTTTATTTTATTTTTGCTGAGAAGCTTCATTGTGTATCTTTGAGGATGGAGCAGAACCCATCAACACAATGACAGGCTGGTTCAGCTTGCTAAAGAGATGGATTGTAATCAACCAGATTTGCTTGGCTGATATTCCACTTGGTCATTTGTTAACTTTGTATAGCTAAATACATCTCATTGCAATGAATTTCGCCACAAGGTAAAGGGCTCTATCATCTTCAATTGCTAAACATTCCATCTTTAGGATTAATCATCGTGTGCCTGTTCCCAGCTTATTACATCAAAAACTGGCTAAGCCCTTCCGATGTCTTCCACTGGGGTTGATTATTTTGTTTGACTGGTTTTTAGAATTCATGAATTTCCAGGTTGAATTTTTTTTTTTTTTTTTTTTTTGGTTTTTCAAGACAGGGTTTCTCTGTGTAGCCCTGACTGTCCTGGAACTCACTCTGTAGACCAGGCTGGCCTCGAACTCAGAAATCCGCCTGCCTCTGCCTCCCAACTGCTGGGATTAAAGGCGTGCGCCACCACTGCCCAGCTTCCAGGTTGAATTTTTAAAAGACAAAATTAAAGGCTAGTGGTACCACTCAGTGATAAGTGTGCTTGACTAACATGTGCCCTGGAGTAAAAAACACAGACACAGACACAGACACACACACAGACACAGACACACACACAGACACAGACAGAGACACAGACACAGACACAGACACAGACACACACACAAAATCCAAATAATCTATATGTGAACATAGAAACTTGAATATCTATCTGTTTTGATGCATATATCACTGCTTATTTTAAAAACAAAAACAAGAACACTTTGTAGCTGTTACACGCCAGGCAAGTACTCAACCACTGAATCGCATCTTGTGATCCTTCTCACTCAACTCTGTGCTTCCCTTTCTTTCCCAGATTATACTTCTATCTGTTAAGGACAGGTTTCGGCTAAAGCTGTAGCCATTACCTAAGTAGTTACACACATCCCTGATACTAGTGACAGGAGGCAGCACTGTGACAAGTATCCCTAGGAGTCATGTGTTATGTAGGTGAAGAAGCGTTCAGTATAGAACAGTAATTCTGCTCCATACTTGGGGCAGCTGTGTTTGAACTGTGATTTTCTGTGATGCTAACTCTAACCCCATAATCCCATCTTCCAATGTTACAGGCCGAGTGATTAGGTTTTACTAAATGAAATAAAAGGCAATTGAGAATAAAAAGAGGATGGAAAACTGAGCCATATGGCTTCGTTCTGTGCCGCCTACCCTGAATCATTAGATATAAAGAGAGCATAAAAGCCTTTTCTCCAGAAAGTAGGGCAGAAATGAAAGCATGATCTTGTCTCAGCTTCCCTCCTCCAAAAGCAACAAGGTTACATTTTCTTTTCAGTTCCGCAGCCACAATCAGTCTGGCAGTCCCCATTGATTTTTGTTTCAACCCGACAGTAAATTTCCCTGTGTTCTCTGACGTCACCCAGCTTACCAGATTTTTTTTTTTTTTTTTTGTAATTGTTAAGGTGTTATTTTTGTAGAATCTATAATGAAAACAAAAGAATACCCAAGTATTTTCATTGAAAAACTTTTGACTTACTGTTCATGAATAGCAAACTCACCCCGACCCCAACTCCCCAAATGCCCAGGGGTTAAATAGAATACCCCATTTTACTATTCTGAGACATGAATTTGTTGGGGCCAACAATGGACTAAGCCATCATTCCCTTAAGGCACAACAAGAAGTTTGAGAAACTTATATAAGAAGTTACAGTGGGTGGTCTTTATAAATTACAGAAAAAGGCAGTCATTGTGGCTTGTGTTTAGAATCTGAGTATTCAGAGGCTCAGTCATGAGGACTGTCATCAGTGTTGTTAGAGACCAGCCTAGGTTACACAGCAAGCTCCAGGCCTTCCTAGGCCACAGAGTATGATTCTATCTTGAAGATATCCAAAACAATATAAAAAATAAAATTTAAAAATTATGTAAGTGAAACTTAAAAACTTTCCTTACATTTAAACAATGCTCAACAATTTAGAAATTGCTACGAATTCTAAATCTAAGCATATATCAGCTGTGTGTAGTAGCTAACACCTATAGTTCCAGCATTTGAGAGGCTGAGTTTGAGGCCAGTCTGTGCTTCAGTGTGAGACCTTGTCTCAACCATTTCCTGCCCCTGACCCACCCCAGAGTATATGTAATTTTGGGGCTGGGGTTGTAGCTCAGTTGGAGGGCATTGGTCTGGCAAGATAAGTCCCATGCTGAGGATTGGAAACCAACATCAACCACAAAAAACTTTTCATTCCTTTGGAAAACT
This sequence comes from Uromys caudimaculatus, assembly GCA_028551405.1. Lineage (NCBI taxonomy): Eukaryota > Metazoa > Chordata > Mammalia > Rodentia > Muridae > Uromys > Uromys caudimaculatus. The sequence goes on along the minus strand of CM052722.1, from coordinate 81,991,610 downwards.
TCAAAAGCCATTTAAATTATTTTTAAGAGGCATTTTCATTCAAGGATTTAAAAGTTATAAAAAGATAAATGTGATTGCCATAAAAATGAAAAATAAACAAGAGTTGCGTGTCATGTGCAAGTAATTCCAGCACTTGTAAAGCAGAGGGAAGAGAATCTTATGAGTTTGAGACCCACCAGGATGCTCAACACCAGTGTACACACAACCAGGGTGCACACAACCAGAGTGCACACAACCAGGGCACACACTGTGGAAAAACAAGATAAATGGCTGAGGGGACAGGTACCTTGATCTCAACACTTATCTAACACATACATATGTCAAATCACATGGGGCATTGTAAAATGAAGTTTTATCTTTCTGTGTATTAGTTAAAGGGGTAAACTGAATTTATTTTGAGACAGAGTCTCAGTATATAGCTTTAAAGCATCTATGAACTTAGGCTGACCTAAAACTCAAGGAGATCTACCTGCCTGAGGCCCGGGGTTAAGGTCATTTGCCTGGCTTAATTATTTTAAACTATAAAAATAGATATTGCTGGTATGTAGCTCAGCTGACAGAATGCTTGTTTTGTCTGAATGAGTTCCTGGGGTCAGTTCCCAGTACTTCACACAGCAGAGTTATAAGACTACACCTGCAATTTCAGCACTCTAGTGGTAGAGGCAGGAAAATTAAAAGTTCAAATCATCCTCAGCTACATAGAGAATTTAAGGCTAGCCTGGGCTATATGACATTTTAATCTTTTTTAAAAGGTATAGGGTTAGAAAATAAGATTTAGCATCAGATTAAACACAAAATTAAATTTTTTTAATAGAAACAGTTTTACTTAACAGAATTACCATTTGAAAATATATTGTCATTTACATATAAAATCTCTGAAATCTAATCCATTGATATAATTCCTCTAAAAACTCGAGTGCAATTCTTTACTGTTAGAAACTACTTTTGTTTTTCCAAAAAAATTACACAGAAAGGAATAAGAACAGCTAAAACATATTGACAAGGTAAGTGTATTGACTTTTCCCAGTGGTAAAGTTATACCATGAAGCTACATTCATCAAGAGATAGTGTGTTTGATGGCAAAGCCTCAGTACTTGGAACAGAACGGGGAACTCAGAAACAGACTTATGTAAGTGCATTCAACAGATTGTGTGTGTGTGTGTGTGTGCCTGCATACACATGTGTACACTGTGGATGGATCCCAGCCTCTTTTGCATACTAAGTATATGGTCTACCATTTTAGTATATTCCTATCCCATGAGCAAAGGATTTTCTTTTAGAAGAACGTAAACTTACCAGTGGAGGAATATTGGTAGCCTTCTAGACAAGCACAGGCAAATAAAAAGGAGGGGGAGAAAAGACTATAGGACTAGAGGGGACAAAGGACACCAAGCGAACATAGCCCACTGAATCACCTAAGTAGGGCTCACTTGTGCTTACAGAGACAGCAAGCACAGGGCCTTCATGGGTCTACACCAGGTCCTCTGCATATACGTTATGACTGTCAGCTGGGTGTTTTTGTGGGATTTCTAACAGTGGGAGTGGGTATGTATCTGACTCTTTTGCCTGCTCTTGGGACTCTTTCCCTTCTGTTGGGTTGCCTTGTCTGGCCTCGATCTGAGGGTTTTTGTCCTTTCTTATTTTATCTTCATTTTTTCATATTGGGTTATTGTCTCTTGGAGGCATGCTCTTCTCTGAAGGAAAAGGAGGGAGAGTGGATCTTGGGGAGAGAGCAGGTGGGGGAGGATGGGAGGAGTGGAGGGTGGGAAATTGAGGTCTGGATGTAGTGTATGAAAGAAGAATCTATTTTAAAAGAAAATTTAAAACAAAAGCCAGCTGTAGTGGCCCATATCTATAATCAGGAAGTAGAGAGGCAAAAGGATCACAAGTTCAAGTCCAGCCTCATCTATAGTAAATTAGAAGCCAGAATGAGCTACATAAATTCTGTCCCAGACAAATAAAACCAGGACTACTTAAACTTTACACACACACACACACACACACACACACACACACACAAATTCATAAAGTCTTAGTATGGTGAGTCACAACAGTAATCTCAGCACCCAGGAGTCTAAGAAATAGGTATGGAGATGAGTTCGAAGCCAGCTTGGGCCACACATAACAACTTCCAGAGCATCCCAACCTATAGAACAAGAACTTTCTTAATGGGAAAACCAAAACTCAAGGGACAGAGGTGGCTTAGCAGTTAAGAACACTGGCAGCTTACAAGCATCTGTAATTGTAGTTCCAGGAGATCCAACACCTTCTCTGGCCTCTGAAAGCATGAAGCATTCATGTGGTGTGCCGTATATGTAAAAATTTAAATTTAAGAAAAAAAATTAAAAATGGATCATAGACCTTAAACTTTTGAAACATTTGGAGAAATACAATCCAGTATCAAATTTGTTGAAAAGTTTGTGGATATGGCCTCAAAAAAATAAAGTATTATGATTGGGAATCATTAAAATTCTTTTGCTTTTGAACGGTTGGTGTTTGTGCTTGTGCTATACTCCAAATGCTAAGAAGTTACAGGCACATGAATCTAGAGTTCAAGGTCAACCTGGGCAACATAAGGGGAACTAATCTTCAGGTTTTTTATTGTGTGAAAAATCTTGTTTATCCCAGACAAAATATTACATATCATGTGCTTAACAAGGACTGGTATATATAAAATATAAACACCACTACAATTTCAACATTATAGAACAAACAGTCTATAAAAAAGGCAAAAGACATGTGCAGACAATACATTGAAAAGGACATATAAATGGAAAATAATGTTCAAAATGGAAAAGATGTTTAAAATCATGTGCCATTAGCGATGAGTGAAGGCCTACTCACTCTACTCTTGATGGAATGCTTAAACAGTGATATTATCAAGTTTCAGCAAGGATGTGGAAAAGCTGGATAATTCATACACTGCTTGTAAAAGGAGAAAACAGGGGCTAGAGAGATGGCTCGGCGATTAAGAGCACTGACTGCTCTTTCAGAGGTCCTGAGTTCAATTCCCAGCAACTACATGGTGGCTCACAACCATCTGTAAAGGGATCTAATGATGCCATTTTCTGGTGTGTCTGAAGACAGCAACAGTTTACTCATATACATTAAATAAATAGATAGATAAATAAGCAAATCTTTTAAAAAGTAGAAAACAGTGTAGTCACTCTGCCCATGTGCTTTGGAAGTTCCTTATAAAGCTGACATGAAACTTCCATACAACTCAGTAACTTGTACTCTTTAGATATTAACCTTCATGCTAGGATTTTTGCTAACTTGACAAAATATCTGATATTCACAACTTAAGTAAATAAAGCTTTATTTTGGTTCAGGATTTCAGAGGTTTCCCAGTCCACAGTCTTGCCTCCGTTGATTGTTAGTCTCTGGTGACATTATGACAAGAGTGCGTGGCACGTGGCAGAGACAGAGAAGCACAGGGCAAAAGATACAGTCCCCAACAACACATCCTTGGTGACTTATGTCTTCCAGCTTGGCTCCACCTCTTAAAATTTCCAAAGTAGGACCACCTAATATCGACATATGCTCCTGCACAAGACATTTCATATTCAAACCATAATGATTTTTCTGAAAATAAACCTTATACTTGGATAAATGGTTGCACACAAATGTTTATAGGGCCTTTATTTGTGACAACAACAATGAAACCTGGAAATGAGAGGGGAGTATAGCTCAGTGCATACGCTTAGCATTCTTAGAGTCAAAAGTTCAAGCCCCAGCATGTTTAATCCCGGGAGCCATACGGTAGAAGGAGAGTACCAACTCCTGCAAATCATAATCTGAACTCCACTTGGGTGCTATGGCTCATGCATGGCACCCTCCAATAAACAAAGGGTAATAGATGCATCTTCTAGGCATGGGTGATTGTGCAAAACAAGTCATGTGCCAGAAACTCAGGGTGTGGGGATGTTGAAACTTTATTTTTAAAGCAATACCAAGATATAGCTGGAAATAGTCCAGATGTGTTCTGATGGAACCATTGTCAAACAGTGATACACTCTCACCACGGATTGCAACTTAGTAATGAAAAGGAACAAAGAATGGATATGCACAATATTCTGGAAGATTCATCAGAAAAATACACTGAATGAAAGTCATTTCCCAGCCAGGCTTGGTAGCCCATGCCTGACCAAGAGCTGAGGCTGGATGATCACAAGTTTAAGCAAGGTCAGCTGGGGTTATAGTGAGGGACTGTACCAAAATAAAATTAAAAGAGAGAGAAGTAGAGGGGTAGAAAGAAGATAGGGGAAGAGATGGATGAGGACACACACAGATACATACACAGATATACACACACAGAGAGACACAGAGACACACGCACAGATACACACACAGACACACACAGATACACAGACACACAGAGACACACACAGACACAGACATGCACAGAGACACACAGACACACACACAGGGAGGGAAGGAAGGAGGGAGGGAAGAGGAAGGGAGAGAGAGAAAGAGAGACAGAGACAGAGGGAGACAGAGAGAGACACAGAGAGACATATCCCAAATGTCCCAGATTACAGAAATGATAGGAAGTGTAAAAATAGAGGACATATTCGTGATTTCCAGGTTTCAGGCATGAGAGTAGAGGGAGGAAGGAAGTATGTCTTGGTATAAATGGGCAACAAAAGACACTCTGGAAGTGATGGAATGTTCTACGTCTTGACTGTATCAAATATCAGTATCCTGGGATTGATATTATACTGTTTTAGCAAGTGGCTACCATCAGAGGAAACTGGGTAAGGAACACAAGATCTCTCTGTGCCATTTCTTCCATTTATGTGTGAGCCTACATTTACCTCAAAATAAAGTGATAAATAAAAATAAAATTCAGAAATAAGTACATAAACAAGCCAGGTGTGGTGGTACACACCTTTAATCCCAGCACTCAGAAGGCAGAGTCAGGCATCTTTCTATGACTTTGAGATCAGCTTGATCTATTTAGTGAGTTCTAGACAAGACAAGGCTACATAGTGAGAGACTCTGTTTCAAAACACCAAAACAATAAATAAATGAATAAAATGTATGCATTAATACAACTAACCTCTCATTTTAAACATTGTTCCCATAGTCTAAAACATTAGCATAAATATTGCTAACATATTCTTAACACAAATTGTCAATAAAAACCAAAGCCAACCCCACCTCCAAAACTATAATCAATTCCTGATTCCACTAGAGTATAAATATTTTTGATCAATACCAAAATACAAAGGAGCTGACATTAAGAATTATTCCAAGCCTAAAACCCATTATGGTTAGTAAGACAAATAGAAACAATTTTAATGTGCTCAAATGAAATAAAGTTTGGTACAAATCAGGCACAATAAACCCCTAAAACATTCCTTCCCAAATATTCACATAGCTCATTCCTTGATTACCTTCATTCCTTCCCTGACATTTCTCTCAGAGGAAAGTTCTGTGATTTCACAATTGGAAATGTTAATTCTCTACTTCTTCCTCACTGTAACACGAATCCTGGCTTAACTTTCCCTTAACACAACAGCATCTAACATATTACATGTTGGGGCTGGGATATGAAAAGTCCCACAAGGGGCTGGTGAGATGGCACATTTGCAAAAATGATTATCATACAAGTATGAGAACCCAACCTTGGATCCTCAACACACATGTAAAGGAGCGATGGGCTTTACACTAGCCTGTAACTCTACTGTTGTGGGGGAAGGGCTGGAGATAGGAAGATTCCTAAACAATCAATGAACTTCAGATTCTATCTTCTTTTTTTTGGTTTTCGAGACAGGGTTTCTCTGTGTAGCCCTGGCTGTCCTGGAACTCACTCTGTAGACCAGGCTGGCCTCGAACTCAGAAATCCGCCTGCCTCTGCCTCCCAAGTACTGGGATTAAAGGCGTGCGCCACCACTGCCAGCTCAATGAGCTTCAGGTTTAGTGAGAGATTCTGTCTCAAAAAGAAATAAGTAAGAGAAACCAATGAAGACACCATACATACATGCATGCTTGCCCACATGCACATGTGCACTCATGTGTGTGCGTACACACACACACACACACACACACACACACACACACACCCCATCCATACCACAACACATTCCACAAAAGGGTCAAGTGTTGAAGACTTTTTCTCCTAATAGTGGAGCTAATTACTGAGAAGTGATTGGCCCATAAGGCCCTAGATTTAATCACTGGATACATCCACTGATGAAGTAATAATCTGATGGCATTACTGGGAGGAAACCGGTCAATGGGGCCATGTCCTTGAAGGTACTGCACAATTTCTGGTCTCTTTCTCCCCTTTCTGATTGTCATGTTGTGAGCAACCCCATTCACAAGGATCTACTGCCATGATATTCTGCCCTAGCTCAAGTCCAAAGCAATGGAGCCAGCTTACCTTGGACTGAAATCATGGGCCAAAATAAATTTAATTTGTGAGCAATACTTTACCACTGTTATTTTTATGCCGCCTCTATTAGCATGTTAAGTTTCATAAAGGTGGTGCCCTTATAACTGATTCCCTAATGACAAGATATTACCTGACTTATGTAAGATATGCAATAATTAATTGAGTAAGTGAATGCCTCACTGAATGAAACTCCTTCTTGGTCAAGTGTAATATTGGCGCTGTGTGTGATGGCATATCCCTGTAATCTCAGCACTTGGGAAGCTGCAACAGACGACCAAGCATTCATAATGAGGGTCTGGGAATTTGTCTCAGTTGATCGAGTATTTGCCCAGTATTTATATCAAGCCTTGGACTCAATCTCCAATACCTTAAACACTGGGTATGTTGGTATATGCTGTAACCTCAGTATATAGAACATACAGGCACATGGCCACATACATGTGCCAAGATCACACATGGCCACATAGGTCAAGTTGGGATACCTGAGAGCCTATCTCAGAAGAACAATAATAGCATATTTTCAAGACAGGATTCCTCTTTGTGGCCCTAGCTGCACTGGAACTAGCTCTGTAGACCAGGCTGGCCTTGAAATCAAGAGATCTGCCTGCTTCTGTCTCCTGGGTGCTGGAATTAAAGGCATATGCCCCCACCGCCTGGCAATAAATTCTAATTTTGTAGAAACCATGAGTGATGAAAACCCTAGGACATACTTGCAATATATTGAATTAGAGTTTTCCAACCCTTTGGAATGCATTAACCATATAGATTATGAATACATGTTTTTTTTTTTTTTTTTAGCACACTGTGAACTATTGAGTAAAGGTAGAACACAGGAAAAGAGTTTCCTGCTCAGTGTCTAATTATTATTAATGCCTTTCTATTAACTATGGATGAATTGTCTAACCTAATTTGCTCTCATGATAAGTGGAGAAATTCCAGTGAGTTCATGGCAGTTTAAAAACATGGCATAACACCTGCCATTCTGTTACTATCTTAAAGAAAACAGCAGGTAGTATAAACTGACTCAGGATGGAAGAGGCAGTGCTATCAGTGTGGACCATGGATTCGGTATTGAAATGGACAGAGAACAGTGATGGAGTAGGTCTACTGCTAAAATCCAGATCTCCCATGATAAACTGTGCTCCTCCACCAATGACTTTAACAACTGTATGCTGAGCCTAGTCACAATCAGGTCTCCATTACCTCGCTTATAACACCAGTGCCTGGACTGGGCTCAAAGCTCAAATGGTGATGTATTGTTTGATTAATCTTAGTGTAGCAGGCACATTGCAGACAATTAACAAAGACGTATTACAAGAATTAAGTAATTATATAAGGCATTCAAAATGGGTCTCCAGGAAATGGTACTGAATTCAAGGGCCTGCATAGTTCTCAGTGTCCAGAAGAGCAAGAAGCTGGGATCCATTACGTTTATTTTTCTTTCTCCAACACATTTTTAGTAAGTGTTTGGGAATTTCATACAATGCACCCCCAGTCACACGTCCCATTCCTCCCAGGTACCATCTCACCCTTATGCCATTCCCCAGCTCCCCTCAAAATCCACCAAGTCCAATTTGTGTGGTCAATACCCACACTGGAACATGGTCAAACTCCCAGTGGCTAGCCCCTAAAAGATAACAGTTCTTCCCCACCCTAGCTCCCCCTAGATGCCTTCAATGGTGAGGAGCCATACTTCTGCATCTTTATCACAATTTTGAAGGACTCTTTTATAAAAAGCTTCCCAGGACATTTTCTAACAGCTGAATCCAGAATGTAAAAGCAAAATAGTATTTTAGGGACCAGCAGTTCTTAATTCCTTTAAGGGTTCTTGAGATAGGATCTCCTAACAACCTAGTTTGTCCTCAAACTTGACACAATCCTCCTGCCTCTGCTTTGAAGTGCTGAGATTATATGTGTGGCCCATCCCATTTTGTTATCACCTATTTTCACCTTAAGCTATTGGGAGTAAACCTGAGATCTAACCTGAAAGCACTGTTAGACATCCCGTTCTCATATTCACTCCTAAAAAGTCAGCAGAGTCCTTTTACTATTGTGCTTCCTAACCACAAAGCGCAAATGTCTTTTGAAAATGTCATACGTTAAGAAGGTTCTTATTATATATTATGAACCTTTGTGACGTTTGAAATTCATTCTATGTGAACACATTTGAAAAAGAAATGCATTCAGTAATTGTTTAGGTTAACCATAAACATTGTTTTTGAGTATTTACTATTTACTTCTGCATTCCTTAACGTTGCTTATCTTTGCTCTTCATTGGTCAAGAATGTAATGAAACAAATACCTGGCTGGGTGTGGTGCTGTGCCTCTATTCCCAGTTACTGGGAAGGTGAAGCAGAAAGGTCTTGAGTTTGAGGGCAGCCTTATCTGCAAATAGCAGCCGTCTCCCCAACCAAACAACAATAACACATATTTAATTGAACATTCTAAACATCTATAATACAGTTTGTTTTAAAGGACTGAAAACACAGACTTGGAATCCCCACTACTCCAGGGGCTGAGACAGGACAATAAATGTTCAAGGCCTTCCTAACTCCACCCAACCAAAACTAAAATCTTCTATGTACTTTGCATTACTCAAGGAAAAGGACAACTTTACTGAAAGTAACTCACTGATAAATCAGTGGGTAGTAGCACCAAAAAAAAAAAAAAAAAAACAACAGCCAAAGTCAGTTCAAGCTAGGATTCTCATTAACAAGTAGAGGCCAAATAAATGAGACAATCTTGCCAGTACAGCCTTTAACTTATTATCTTGCCTGTGCTTAAACTTTTAATACTGATGTGTTCTACTGTTTATAATAGCCATAATATAGAGACAATTCAAATGGCCACCAATGAGCAAATGGTGAATATATCTACACAACCTAAACATTGATAGTGCATAAAAAAATGCAATTAAGTACTGATGCTAGAATGTGGATGACCTTTTAAAGCACTATGCCAAGAAGTCAGATTCGAAAAAGAACGCATATAATAGCATTTAATTCACACAAAAGTCCAGAATAGGGAAATTTATGGAGATGCAAAGTAGATTAGCAGTCACTTAGGGTTAGCAAAGTAGGTAGCCCAGTATTTCTGTCCGAGCTAAAAAAAAAATGTATAAAAATCAACTGTAGGCAGATGGAGAAATGGCTCAACACTTAAGAACATTTTCTGTTGGTTTCCATCTGTGGCGGGAGACCTCTGCCTGGGCCACCAGGGCTCCATAGCCAAATAGTGCCTGGAGAAAGCTAGACTCCCAGGAGTGTGGAAAAGCCCATGAGTGGGGGTAAGATGAGCAACACTGCTCAGCAGGACTCACCCAGAATCCTTGGGACACAGGGACTCAGGAACAGCCGGGGACAGGAGCCTTCCAGTTTCCATCTGTGGCTGGAGACCTCTGCCTGGGCCACCACGGCTCCATAGCTAAATAGCGCTGGGAGAAAGCTAGACTCCCAGGAGTATGGGCAAGCCTGTCTGCTCAGAGAGACCCACCTGGAATCCCCAGGACACAGTGACTGAGGAGTGGTCTTCTGGTTTCATTCGGTGGCCAGGGAGCTAATCCTGTGACACAGGGCTCCATACTCAAATAGTGCCAGGAGAGAGTTGAAATCCGAGGAGTGCCAATTCACCTTCAAGCACAGGCAAGACCACCACTTCTGTTCAAATTCACTGGATCAAGAGGGACCCTTGCAGAGCTATCAGGACACAGGAACCAAGGGACAGCTGGGGACAAGATCCTTCTGGTTTCTATCTGCACCCCACAGCTGACCCTGAACCACAGCTCTCCAAACCCAAATTCCTCTCAGAGAGAGCTGGTCTTCAAGGAGTATTGGCACCAAGGCTTGCAGGAGGGACAAGACACAGTCAGAGAGAGTAAGACCAGCTAACACCAGAGATAACCAGATGGCGAAAGGCAAGGGCAAGAATATAAGGAACAGAAGCAAGGCTACTCAGCATCATCAGAACCCAGCTCTCCCACCACAGCAAGCCCTGGATACCCCAACACACCAGAAAAGCAAGACTCAGATTTAAAATCATTTCTCATGATGATGATAGAAGACTTTAAGAAAGAAAGAAAGAATGAATGCCCTTAAAGAAATACAAGAGAACAGAGGTAAACAACTAGAAGCCCTTAAAGAGGACAAACAAAAATCCCTTAAAGAATTCCAGGAATCAATCAAACAGACAAAAGGAAATGAACAAAACTATCCAGGAACTAAAAATAGAAATAGAAACAATGGGGGCTGGAGAGATGGCTCAGCGGTTAAGAGCATCGACTGCTCTTCCGAAGGTCCTGAGTTCAAATCCCAGCAACCACATGGTGGCTCACAACCATCCATAATGAGATCTGACGCCCTCTTCTGGTGTGTCTGAAGACAGCTACAGTGTACTTACATATAATAATAAATAAATCTTAAAAAAAAAAAAGAAATAGAAACAATGAAGAAATCACAAAGGGAGACAACCCTGGAGTTAGAAAACCTAGGAAAGAGAGCAGGAGTCATAGATGCAAGCATCACCAACAGAATACAAAAGATAGAAGAGAGAATCTCAGGAGCAGAAGATACCATAGCCACAACAGTCAAAGAAAATGCAAAATGCAAAAAGCTCCTAACCCAAAATATCCAGGATATCCAGGACACAATGAGAAGACAGAAGCTAAGGATAATAGGTTTAGAAGAGAGTAAAGATTCCCAACTTAAAGGACCAGTAAATATCTTCAACAAAATTAAAGAAGACTTTCCTAACTTAAAGAAAGAGATGAACATAAATATACAAGAAGCCTACAGAACTCCATATAGATTGGACAAGAAAAGAAATTCCTACTGTCACATTATAGTGAAAACACCAAATACACAAAATAAGGAAAGAATATTAAAAACAGTAAGGGAAAAAGTTCAAGTAACACATGAAGACAGACCTATCAGAATTACACCAGACTTCTCACCAGAGACTATGAAAGCTAGGAGATCCTGGGCAGATCTCATACAGACCCTAAGAGAACACAACTGCCAGCCCAGGCTGCTATATCCAGAAAAACTCTCAATTAACATAGATGGTGAAACCAAAATATTCTATGACAAAACCAAATTTACACATTATGTTTCCACAAACCCAGCCCTACAAAGGAAAATAGATGGAAAATGCCAACTCAAGGAGGGAAACTACAAAAAAAAGCAAGAAAGTGATCTTTCAACAAAATCAAAAGAAGATAGCCACACAAACATGAAAATAACAGGAACCAACAATCACTGTTCCTTAATATCTCTTAACATCAACGGACTCAATTCCCCAATAAAAAGACTTAGACTGACAGACAGGATCCATAAACAGGACCCAGCATTTTGCTGCATCCAGGAAACACACCTCCGTGATAAAGACAAACACTACCTCAGAGTAAAGGGCTGGAAAACAATTTTCCAGACAAATGGTCCCAAAAAACAGGCTGGAGTAGCCATTCTAATA
>CM052722.1:81945245-81979644 GCA_028551405.1 Uromys caudimaculatus | reverse complement strand
TTACAAAGATTCTGTAAGGCAAAGAACACTGTCAATGGGACAAAACGGCAACCCACAGATTGGGAAAAGATCTTTACCAATCCTATGTCCGATAGAGGGCTAATATCCAATATATACAAAGAACTCAAGAAGTTAGACTCCACAGATCCAAATAACCCTATCAAAAAATGGGGAAGAGAGCTAAATAGAGAATTCTCAACTGAGGAAACTCGTAGGGCTGAGAAGCACCTAAAGAAATGTTCAACATCCTTAGTCATCAGGGAAATGCAAATCAAAACAAGTCTGAGATTCCACCTCACACCAGTCAGAATGGCTAAGATCAAAAACTCAGGTGACAGCAGATGCTGGTGAGGATGTGGAGAAAGAGGAACACTTCTCCACTGCTGGTGGGATTGCAAGCTGGTACAACCACTCTGGAAATCAGTTTGGTGCACTCTCAGAAAAATGAACATAATACTACCTGAGGACCCAGCCTTTCCACTCCTGGGCATATACCCAGAAGATACTCCAACATGTAATAAAGACATGCTCCACTATGTTCATAGCAGCCATATTTATAATAGCCAGAAGCTGGAAACAACCCAGATGTCCCTCAACAGAGGAATGGATACAGAAAATGTGACACATCTACACAATGGAGTACTACTCAGCTATTAAAAACAATGACTTCATGAAATTCACAGGCAAATGAATGGAACTTGAAAATATCATCCTGAGCAAGGTAACTCAGTCACAAAAGAATGAACATGGTATGTACTCACTGATAAGTGGATATTAGCCCAAATTTTGGAGTATGCAAGATTCACTTCACAGCAACCGTTGGGCTGAGTGTGAGGTCCCTGATGGAGGAGTTGGAGAAGGGACTGAAGGAGCTGAGGGAGTTTGCAGCCCCATGGAGGGAGCAACAGTGTCAACTGGCCTGACCCCCCCCCCCCCGTCCTCTTGGACACTGGACCACCAACCAAAGAATACACATGGAAGGACCCATGGTTGGAACCACATATGTGGCAGAGGAGGGCCTTGTTAGCCATCAGGGGGAGGAGAGGCCCTTGGGCCTGAGGGTGTTACATGCCTCAGAATAGGGGAATGCCAAGGAGGGAAGATATGTTTGGGTGGGTAGGTGGGTGGGGCAATACCCTCATAGAGGCAGGGTTAGGGGGATGGGATAGGGAGTTTCCAAAGGGGAGACCTGGAAAGGGGGAAACATTTGAAATGTAAATAAATTATCAAAAAAAATATAAAAAAAGAGCACTTGTTCTTACAGAGGATGTATGTTTAATTCCCAGCACTAATATGGCAGCTCACAGTTGTACCTAATTCTCGTTCCGTGGGATCACACCCTCATCTGACCTCTGTGGGGACCTGGCATTCATATGTTACACAGTCATACATGAGAGCAAAGCACTCATATGCATAAAATAAAATAAATAAATCTTAAAAGAAGAACACGGAGTGTAATCATAGATAATAGGAGATGGGCTAAAATGTGTTGAAGTGTATACTTGTAGAAGAGTGTATGGCCATATACGTGCAGTGTTTCAATAAAGCTACTACAAAGTGAAAATCTTAACATATCACAGCTTCCTTTTTGATCCTAAAGTTCAGCAGTTCTTAGAGTGAAATGCCATCCATACTGGGATATGGAGAGATGGCTCAGAAGTTAAGAGCACTTTTTCTTGCAGAGACTTGGTTTTGGTTCCCAGCACCCACTTTGGGCAGTATCTAATGAACCCTCTGCAACTCCAGTTCCAAGGAATCTGAAGCCCACCTCTGGTTTCCATAAACACCAGGCATACACATGTTGTACATATGTACATGTAGATAAAACACTCACACATTAAATAAATCTTAAAAAAAGAAAGGAGATGCTATTCATAGCTGAAAGTGCTGGAACATGCTTACACTCTCAGCATGTAGGAGGCTAAGGCAGGTAAATTGTAAAGTAGAGGCTAGGCTGGGCAGTATAGCAAATTCCAGGCCAGCTTGGGGTTACATAGTGAGAGATTTTATCTCCAAAAACAAGGAACAAAACAAAGCACATAAAAAACATTCACTTTTAATCATTCAAGATAGCCAAAGCCAGGTATGGTGATAAAATTCCTGTAATTCCAGCACTCAGAAGCCTGAGGCAGGAAGACTTTGAGAGGAGCTGGACTGTACCGCACTTGGTAGAATGCTTTCATGGTAGGTGAAGCTGTTTCCTTCAGCAGTATAGCCTCCACTAAGTGTGGGAGTGCATGCTTGTAATGGAAGCACATGAGAGGTGGAGGCAAAATAGTCACGGGTTCAACATTATGCTCAACTACAGTGAGCTTGAGGCTTGCCTGTGCCACATGAGTCCTCACTCAAACGACAGGGAAAAAAAAGGTTTGCCTATGTTTGCATCTTGAAGTGTTTTCCTTTAGCAATTTCAGTGTTTCATGTTTTAAAGTGAGAGGGTTTTTTTTTTTTTTTTGGACCAATTTTGAATTTATTTTTGGGTGGGTCTAATGTCACTCTTCTGTAGGGGGATATAGAGTTTCGATAGCACAATTTGCTAAATAGGATTTTTTCTAGTGTATGCTATTTATCACCTCTGTCCAATATTATGTGATTATAGCTGTCTGTGTTCGTGTTCATTCATAGGTCCCCATAGTATATCTTTGGTCTACAAGTCTGTTTTTCTCTGGACCATGTTTTCTTGTTTTTGGCCAGTACAGCTCTTTAGTACAATTTGAGGTCAAGTAATTTTGATACCTTCCAGCAGGCTTCTTTCTGCTTAGCACTGCTTGGGAGACACCTGGTGTCTTGCATTTTCATATGAATCTGAGGATTTTTTTTCTAGTTCTGTGTACAATGTCCACAATGATGGGTTTTTTCCAGCCACAAACATCAATAAAATTGTGTCATTTACAGGAAAAATGATGGAACTAGGGATCACATCAAATGAACTAAACATTCAAAAGAATAGATATTCTGAGTTTTTCATATGCAATATCTTTACACACTCACGCACCCACACATATGCCACATACATAGGATGTGAATGTCAAGGACTATTTGGAAAGAGGAAATAAACCCCTGGGATGGATGGAGGCGGGGAAAAAGAGGGGAATGGAGTAAATATGGTCAAAGTACATTATGTATTTGCATGAAGATTTCATGATGAATTCTTTCATTGCTGTACAATGAACTTATGCTAATAAAAGTTCTAGTAAGTAAAAAAATAGCTAAAAAGTAAACGAAAGCAAGTACACCAAGTGATTGTCTTCGCTTGATGTCCACGTGTCATAGATCTGCTAATTTAGGTTTATTCAATTTGATTGCCCCCCACACCCCCTTTACATTATTTCTTTCCTTCCTTCTTTCACTCCATCTCTTCTTCCTCCTTCCCTGGTCCCCCTCTCTGCTGCGGATCAAATCTATGACTTTACTTATGCCCAGTAAACCACTGAGCTGTATCTCCAGATCTCAGCTTCCATGCTTATCGCAAGAAAATTCAAGTTCATTTCTTTTTCCCCCAACTCAATGGGTCCTCTATGGGTTCCACGTGGGTTCAAGCAGCACCAGGTGGAAAACACTCAGAAAGACCCGTGTCTGTATTCGACTTGTATAGATCTTTTCTTGTCCTCATTCTCTAAGCAATACAAGCTATGCTTTCCTATTCTATGAGGTATTGAGTAACCTAGGGATGATTTAATCATCTATGTGGGAGCGTGCTGTAAGTGTAGCTCAGTGGTAAGTTTAGAATGTGAGAGGCTTTTGATTCAGTTTTCACCTCCACTCGCAAAAAAGCATGAAGAATGTGCATAGGCTTTATGGGAAGACCACCTTATTTCCTATAAGTGACTTCTGCATCCGGAGAAAGTTCCTGAAACCCATTTCTTGTGAATATAGAGGGAATGCTGGAAATGGGTCCTGCTGTGTGTCGGGCTACTATGAAGGTACTAGAACAGAGATTTTCCTTGCAAGTTTATTTGCTCTATCTATCCCTGCTTCTGGTAGTTCATCCATTGGCAGGAATTTCTTAATGGCTTTCAAGAAAGCCATACGTATTACTTTGATTCCGTGCTTCCAGAGGGAGGCACTGTCAGACCTGAAATCCCAGGTTCTCCCACTCAATTTAAAATCATGTGAAAATCATGAAGTACAAGGTCGAAAATGAAAGCCATAAGCTGTAGGAGTTACTTACACTTTATACACAGTTGAGATAAAACCTATGCGAATAGGAGCTACAGAAGGCCCGAGTACTGCTGCAAGGCAGCTTTTCTAAGGGCTTCTGTACACCGATACTTGGATATTTCCACAGCTGTAGAGCCAACTACTACTCTCCTTGTACACAGAATCTCCAATTTAGTGAAGCTGGAAAGAATTTTATTTTTGTAAAAACAAAATTGGGTGTGGCACATTTTCTAGCCAAAGGGCTATTTTATTCCAAGACACTGGTGTCTGCTGACCTTCATTTATAGGCTGAGCAATGTTCTATTTAAGTAAAATTAACTCATAGTGGGCTCTTTTTTTAGGACGTAATAATTATTGCAAAGAAATAACAATGTTTAAATGTGGTTTGTTCTTAGTTTAGATTTGATTATACTGGGATTTAAGTGAATGTCTTTGTCCATATAATGTTTAAACTTAGAAATTATTTTATGTTTTAAAAAGATGGAATTTAAATTCATTTCTCCATGATATATATATATCATGAGATAGATAGCCCAACAGGTAAAAATGATAGCCATGAAACGACTGAAAGTTCAATTCTGGAACCAACTTAAAAAGCCATATGTTGTGGTGGGCATCCGTAATCCCATCACAGAAATGGGAAGTAGAGAGGAGAATTGCCCTAGCATCATCTAGTTGGCCAGAAGATGCAGTGCTGCAGGAGTAAGACACTGTCTCAATAAGGTGGGAGACAAGAACCAGTTTCTGCAAGTTGTCCTGATGTTACATGCAGGTGCACTTGCACACGCACACACACAAATTAATAAATAACTAATAAATATTTTTAGATTCCATAAAAACCAATATTACCTTTGTGTCTTTTTCTTCTCCTAAATTGCAGGAGTTATCTTCTATCCTCTTTGTAACCCCAGTACATAAGTCTTCATTAATTACTTTTATTAAATGATGCGTCTGGAGAGATGGTTCAGCAGTTAACAGCATTAGTTGCTCTTGCAAATGACCTGGGTTTGGTTCCCAGCACCCATGTGGCAGCTTACAACTAGCAGTAACTCCAGTTCCAGAGAAACCAGAGCCCTCTTCTGACCTCTGTAGGCTCTAGGCATCTACACGCAGCACTTGCACAAGTTTCTAGCTATTCATTAGTGGCCTATAGGCCGTTTTGAAGAGACATGTATTCCAGGCTAGCTTCAAAATTAATCTTGAACTTCTGGCCCTCCTCATTCTGCCTCCTGAGTACTGAGATTTACATGCTTGTGCCACTATGCTTGGGCTTTTGGGTCTTGTTGTAGTGGGGGACCAAACCTAGGACCTACTGTATGCTAGGCAGGCATTTCTCTCTCTCTCTCTCTCAATACATATACACTTCACGGTACTAGATATACCAAAGTTCCTTCATCTTTATACAGAGCTCTAGTTTGGGAAAGTTTCATTTCACTTGCCTTTAGCGCTATATACTACACGCTAGCTTGCTAGCTTGTTTTCATCTGAGAGCTAACAGAAGCTGGACTACTTAAGAGTTTAGACTTAAAAAAACAAATGCGCGAGTTGATTTGTATTTTTGAACACATAACCTATTGAAAGAACTTTTTAAAAACTCCATTGTGCTAAGTTGGTTGTATTTTAAAATTATGATAGGATAAATATTAAAATGTAATTATTTAGTCAAGACTGGTAACTCATGCTTGTAAACCTGGCTACTCCAGAGGCTGAAGCAGTAGGATCAAAATTTAAAGTCCAGCCCAAGTAACTTAAACTCTTGTCTCAAAATGTAAATGAATAAACAAGGACTGGAATTGTAGCTCAGTCATAGAGAGTTTACTCAGCAAACACAAATCACCAGAAATACAGATACTCAGAGAAAGGATTATCCCCTATAAACACTAGCAAAAATGATTCAGCTATAGCTCCACAAATCTCTTAAAATGTTTGTTTACTTGGTTCATTTTATTTCTTGTTTTTTTTTTGTTTTATTTTTATTTATTTAGTTATTTTTTGAGATGGAGTCTCTCCACATAAATCTGGTTGTCCTAGAACTTACTATATAGACCAGGCTAACCTTGAACTCATAGAGATCTGCCTACCTCTGTCTCCCAAGTGCTGGGATTAAAGGCATATGCCACTATGCTCTGCTTGTTTAAAATATTTTTTTGAATGTTTCAATACCTTTCATTTGCTAGGTTTTGCATCGGAAAACTTCAACCAGAGTAGAAAATAATAACAAATTTAAGTTTAATGTTGTAAGTTTACTAGTTTGTTTGTTTGTTTGTTTTTGAGACAGGGTTTCTCTGTGTAGCCTTGGCTGTCCCGGAACTCACTCTGTAGACCAGGCTGGCCTTGAACTCAGAAATCTGCCTGCCTCTGCCTCCCAAGTGCTGGGATTAAAGGCATGCACCACCACTGCCCAGCAGTTTATCAGCTTCTAAAGGCTTTATGTCACATTGGAAAAGAAACTGATTTAGGGTCCATACAAAGGATTTAGGAGCTATGTGCTTAAAGCAGGCCATAATGACCGGAACCCAGAATCTATAGTGGAAGGAAGGTTGAACCAATTCCTCTGCCCTCTGCCCATGAACAAACACAAACACACACTAAGAAATATTTTCAAAAGGAAAGATACTGATTTAACTTATAACCCTCTGCCTTCTTCAAGATTTTAGTTTTCACTAATTTATTCTGTCTATGCTGTTTTTCTTCAAAGTAAATTTTTTACCATTGATATTTTTATTACTGTGAAAACCATGCAAATCTTGAAGCCTCCTCTCCCATATATTAAACTGGGCATCAACATTACCTATTACCTTTCACTCTTGTTTAAGCTATATTTGTTATATGTAACTTATTAGGAGTCATGTTTCCAATTTTCGTTTTTAGACTGTTGGCTAGTAAATCCTCATAAAAGGATACATTCAAGAATAAACAGGTTTCTGAGCTAAGCAAAGCAGTCCCTTTAACCTATACCTTTGCTTAAATCATCATAGACACAAAGAAAATCAACAGAAAACAGTATTTTCATACTAGTATTTAACAAAACAAACAAGGGCTAGTGACATGGCTCAGTGGTTAAGAATGCTTGCTGCCAAGCCTGTGAACTTGAGTTCAATGCTGGGGACACTACATAGTGGAAGAAGAACATGATTCCTGCAAGTTGTCCTCTGACCTACACACACACACACACACACACACACACACACACACACACACACACGCAAAGATAATCTAACTTTTATTTTCAATGCACAAGTTACAGGATTACACAAAATGCCTTTCCTAGTGATATTTTAAATCACAGATGGTCGAAGTAAGAGGACACAACTTAAAAATGAAAAATGATACTTCAGGATAAAAATCACCCACTCTTACAAAGGAGCCATGATTCTCAGTTATTCTCAAGCCATTTAACTGGGCTGGCAAGATGGCTCAGGATGACTGAATTCAATTCCTGAGACCCACAAGATAGAAGAACTCCTTCTGCAGGTTGTCCTCTGACCTCTGTGTGCATCATGACACATGTGCATACAGAATAAATAAATATAAAAATTATATTAAATCAGAACCACCAGATGACTCAGCTGCCATCCCTGGCATATACCATAAGGACTCTCTATGCTACCACAGAGATACTTACATATCTATTTTTATTGCTGCTCTCTATTCATAACAGCAAGGAAATGGAATCAGCCTAGATATCCATCAACAGATAAATGGATAAAGAAAATGTAATACAAACACAGTGGGTAATTTTATTCAGCCATAAAGAAAAATGAAATTTGTAGGAAAACAAATGAATCTGGAAAGCATTATTTTACATAAAAGGTGGCTGAGATTCAGACAAAAATCACGTTCTTTCATGTGTGCATCCTAGCACATAATGTTTATATGTATATAAACAGGCAAAAGTGAGTGTTGGCACGGTCTATGAAACTAGAAATGAGACCGTTAGTGTGGTGAGAGATGTTGAGGAAGAGGAAGCAATCTGGCATATGTGTGCTGAAAGCAGGCAGGAGGGTGGGGAAGGGTACAAGGGGGAAAAGGGGAAAAGGGAGGTATATGAAAAGAAACCATAACAAACTGTTCGAAAATAACATAGGGAAGCCTAAATGTGTATATGCTAATGAACATTTTCAAAGAAGAAAAAAATAGAAGACCACAGTGGACTCTGTATTGACAACCAATGAGGAAAAATAAACTTTTTAGTGTCTTAATCAGGGTTTCTATTCCTGCACAAACATCATGACCAAGAAGGAAGTTGGGGAGGAAAGGGTTTATTGAGCTTACTCTTCCATGCTGCTGTTCATCACCAAAGGAAGTCAGGACTGGAACTCAAGCAGGCCAAGGAGCAGGAGCTGATGCAGAGGCCATGGAGGGATGCTGCTTACTGGCTTGCTTGCTTCTCCTGGCTTGCTCAGCCTACTTTCTTATAGAACCCAAGACTACCAGCCCACAGATGGTACTACTCACAAGGGGCCCTCCCCCCTTGATCACTAATTGAGAAAATGCCTTACACCTGGATCTCATGGAGGCATTTTCTCAACTGAAACTCCTTTCTCTGTGATAACTCCAGCTTGTGGAGGAACAAGGAAAAAAATCGATTGATGACATTAACATGCTATTCTGCATAACATATGAAGCAAGAAATATAATAATTGCTAGTGTGTGTGCGTGCACAAGTATGTGTGTGTGTGTGTGTGTGTGTGTGTGTGTGTGTGTGTGTGTGTGTGTGGTGTGATGCTGGGGATTGAGCCCAGAGCCTCATGCAAGCAAAGCAAATGTTCTGTCATTGAACTATACCCCAGTCTTCTGAAAAGGTCTGCTAAAGCCCTGGCAGAGTTATGAAATACAGCTACAGTACACTGGATTTATATAGCACCTGTCTGCTGAAGAGCCAAGCTTTCACATAGCTCACTTATCCTTTCAGCATGCCTGTGAAATGCATAGATTAAAAACAGATGCCTTAAAAATCAAGCAAACTCCAGCTAGGAGCACAACAGTGATTTACTGAAAAGGGTCTATCTGTCCAGACAGCTGAGAAATGAAAGAGCAGAGATTCCACACCCAGTATCACTTAGAATCAGCAACACTACATTTATCATCAATCACATTTCTAAGCTTTAAGAAAATTTAAGTTTTTCATTGTATAAAATTGGTCTGTAGCTAGGCCTGTGGGTGCAAGCCTATAATCCAGGGTCCTTGAGAGGTTGAGGCAGGAGGATTACAAGTTCAAAGGCCGACTCGATCTACAAAGTGAGTTTAAGGCTAGTCTGGGTGTCATAAGCAGGACTCTGACTCAAAGTAAAAAGCAACATGTGTCCTTAGCATATTGATCTGTAGTAGAGAGCTTGCCTGGCATGAGGGAGGCACTGATATCCATCTCCAGCCCTGCAACTATAAAACGAAGTTAAATGATAATACTACTAAGAACAAGACCTGGGGGATGGCTCAAGTGCGTAAGAACACTGGCTGAGCTTCTAGAGGACCTGAGTTTGATTCCCAGCACCCAAACTGCAGCTCACAACTGTCTTTAACTCCAGATTTCGGGGATTTGATATCTTCTTCTGGCTTCCAAGGGCACTAGGTACCACAAGTGATACACAGACATGCATGCAGGCAAAACACCCATACACATTAAAAAAAAAAAAAAAACAGTAAGAAATTTAAGCAAGAATAGCCAGATTACAGCTATATTCAAAATGTAATTCTAGCCAATTGAAATCCACTTTTCCAAACTGAGAAAATGCTCTGTGTCTAGTACATATATGGGCTAAATGATATTTACCAATGTAACAATTTTATGTGAGTTTCTCAAGATGAAATTCTAGCACAGTGGCAGTTCCTCTGAGGCTATATCCAATATACTTGCCCCTCCATATTTTGTTTTGTTTTTGAGACAAGATCCCATGCCACTAAGGTTAGTCTAGAGCTCATTCTATATACTGACATCCTATATGCTGGGATTATAGGCCCTTGATTCCACACCCCTCTTCTCTCTCAGCATTTTCAATTAAATATAGCATGTCTGCATTACTAGAACAATCCTGAGTCACATTTTACTTTCAAGTGGTAAGAATATGGCAACGTTCAATATTACCGAATTTAGCTGTGAATCTTTTGAAACGGCCTAACCCTTGATAACTAAAATAATTTGGCCCATGTCTTATGAGATTGGCTCTTAAGAATGGCATTTAAGGTCTGCAAAGATGGGTCAGCAGTGAAGTGCTTGCTGGGCAGACATGAGGGCCTGTGTTCAGATTTCTCAACATATATGCACAAAAGATAGATGAGGTAGCATGTGCCTGAACTGACAGACCACACTGAGGAGGTGCAGACAGGAGGATCCCTAGGGCTCACCGGCTGGACAGTCTAGCCAAATGGGCAAGCTCCAATTTCAGTTAGAGTCTCCATTTTAAAAAATAAGGAGGGAGGTCATTGAGGAAGTCACTTTATGTCTATCTCCGTAAGGTACACACAGACACACACACACATGAGGTGGAGATTGTCACGTAAGCATTAGAGAGTTGCCACAACTTTAAACAAAGGACTCCAAACTG
Source organism: Uromys caudimaculatus (assembly GCA_028551405.1). NCBI lineage: Eukaryota > Metazoa > Chordata > Mammalia > Rodentia > Muridae > Uromys > Uromys caudimaculatus. Next base: position 81,968,938 of record CM052722.1, on the reverse strand, counting down.
AAAACAATCACAACAATGCATCCAAAAAGCTTTGGAATCCTCTATCACATTAAGCTTACATTATATGGCACACCACTCCCTAAAATAAGTACACATACTCGAAATGTGACCCAGCTTCGAAACTTCTAATCTTAGGCTTACTTTCTACAGATCAGTCTGTCCCCTTTAGATCATTTTCCACCAAAATAAATAAATAAATAAATAACCTGTCATGCTAACAAGTACAAAATAATTCTAAAACACAGATAATTCAAGCTGTTGTATATTGATAGATGTTCATTTTCAAATCTGATTTCATACCAGATACTTTTAAAATCAGTTACAACAACAAATGTCTTGGAATATATAGTTCCCACCCAGAGTATACTAGACTGAATACAAATACAAATCTCTGCCATTGTAATATATGCTAAGAATATGATATCAAGAAATGTGAAAAGCCAAGTAGGAACAACACCTTAAACAGAACATGGAGTTAGAAGTAGACTTTCTTCCTTTGTCCAAGGTCATAACCAAGGTCAAGCAACATAGCCAAGCTGCCCCTTTCCCCCTTTAGCAACAGCAATCATACTACTTGCCTAGGAGGAAAATTTCACTGGGTTTCTGATAGTATACTGAATAGTAATATTCTGCCATAATTGTCATGATCAAATTTAATAAAGGTATAAACTTTTTGTTTGTTGAAGAGCCTTATCTCTGTCAAAATATTACTAATCCTACTCCAAATGTCACAAACCTAGTCACATTTTAGCAATTAGACTCTAAAGGTCATCTAAAAGACTAGACATTTTATACTTCAATGTCATTTAAGGTATTACAAGAGAGGCAAAACAATGTAGCTTGCATCGCAAGTGGCTAGGCAGAAGGATAGAAATTAAGAATTAGAGTTACAGGCTGGGTGTGGTAGCACATGCCTTTAATCTCAGTACTCGGTAAGCAGAGGCAGGTGGATCTCTTTGAGTTTGAGGCCAGCCTGGTCTACAAATTGAGTCCAGGACAGCCAGGGCTTGTTACACAGAGAAACCCTGTCTCAAAAAAAACAAAAAAACAAAAACAAAAGACAAACCACCACCACCAACAAAACAAAAAGAAAAAGAAAAGAAAGAAAGAAAAAGAAAAACAGATTCACAATCCTCCAATTTCAATACGAAATCTAGGTTAATTAGATAATACCTCTAAATTGCAGGCCAGCAATGAGAGTCGTTTTAAGTGTATGGGCATTCCAAGAAGTGCTGTGGACCAGAAAGTAGTGGTAACTCTCTTTAGTGGGAGGGACATCTTGCCATGTCATGTGTGGAGATCAGAGGCCAACTGTCAGGAGTCAGTTCTCAACTGCTGTTATGTGGTACAGAGATCAAATCCGGGTTCTCAAGCCTGGTGATATGTGCCTTTACTCACTGAGCATCTTCCAGGCTCATGATTCTGGTTTTGTATGACTTATACAGCCTGCAGCCCAGCTCATCAGGAGTGTTCCACCTCTTAGACATGATTTCGCATTGGGATGTTTTGTCTGAATTGCTTTGGTTTTCATTTTGTTGAGAGAGAGAGAGAGAGAGAGAGAGAGAGAGAGAGAGATCATAAAGAAGTTGGATGAATAATAATATCTGGGAAGGCTGGGAGAGGAGAGAAAAATGTGATCAAACTATACTGCATGTAAAAAGTTAAATAATGGTTAAAAAAGTAAACCACAAATAAAAAAAAAAAAGAGCAATTTAAAACATTTTTTCTTCTTGCCTTATTGAGACAGGCTCTCACTGAAGCAAGACTAGTTGAGGATGTCCTAGAATCCGTGATTCTCCTGCATCTGCCACTTAAATGCTGGAATGACAGATGTATTTTACCATGACTGGCTTTAAAACATATAGACGTTGTTAATCTTCACCCAGCTAGCATCATTTTATATATCTATCTAAACAGCTTTTAAAGCTAAGAAATTAACAATGGTTATTAGTGTCTACTCAGGTACACAGTGCTGAGTTTCGTAAACAGTTTGACTGTCTTTTCTTTTTTTAAGTTAAACCTTTATTAGAAATTCACTCTAAAATTATATTGTCACCTTACTTCCACTAGGGGGGCTCATCTCTAGGAGTTTAGGTACAGTTTCAATCCATTGCCAGCTAATCTGTGCAACAGGCTAGCCTGCACATCAGGACCGTGTGTTTTTAGATAAGTGTGGTTTGCAGGCTCAGAATCTTATGTACAGCTGAAAATGGAGTGCAGAAGGTATTCAGAGGTTACTGAAATAAAAAGTCTGGGAGGAAAGACGCAAAGCAAAAATCTTTTAAATATTCCCAGTTCTTTAAAAAAAAACATAGTGTGTGTGTGAATATATGCATACATAAAGTGTGCTAAGAAGGGCTGTGTAAAGGTTAGAGGACAAATTGCAGGAGCTACTTCTCTGTTATCCAATAGGTCCAGGGGGTTGGACTTAGGTAGTCAAGACTGATACCAAGTTTTTTTATTTTTTATCATGTGAACCATCTCTAAGGGGTCCTCAACCCCTAACCCTCATTTTCCTTTTATAGAGGTCTGCAGTACTTGATTTGAAGAACGAATATGTGTAAACTGAGCCTGTTTTTGCAAGCAAGTGAAACTTTTAAATTCCTGACCTTGGTGACTCCTCTACATGTTTCCCTTTCCTTTTCTTTTTCTTCCATTTTCTTGTTTCCTTAATTCATACACTTACTGCTCGAGACAGGGCATCCTGTAGTCCTTCTTGGCTTTGGACGGCTGATGCCCCTGCCTCAGCCTCCCAAGTGCTGGGATTACAATCACTTGCCACCACCTCACTTGGCTGTTCTACACTGTTTCCATACTTGACATATATAATCTAAATAGTGAAATTTCTACTACAGGATAATACGGGAAAGTCCTTTCATAGTCTTCTAATCAAGCCACTACATAGGACAAAACCCAACCAACTTTGGTAATTTTGCATTAAGTAGCTCTGGGTGTGGTTTCTGAGCCAATTAATTCCAAACAACAAATAACTGATAGTTAATTTTAGACAAGGGATTGTTCGCCACCTTTAAGAAGATGTCCAATATTGAGAATAGTATAGGCCAGATTAAAGGGTAGGGATGGTCTATTTTTTTTTAACACTATCTTGTGGGATATGGCTTCAAAACTAGCCATTTAGGGATGACATGGGACATGAGTTAAACGTTAGCTTTCTTAGAAGATGATTTTAAAATGACGTTTAAGTTTTAGAAAAGGCGTATGGGATTTCTGGGAAACAGAGATACATGTCACCACAGAAGTGCATTTACAGCTTCTGTTTTAAAAGCAGCATTTAAAATTTTTAATATTCTGTTTAACTTTTTTTATTTTGCTTAAAACCACAGCAACAGATCACTTTCTGCTCCTCTCATGCAAATCCAAGAAAAACCCTTCAGTGAATGCCAGCTGACACACACGGGGTCCCCCTCCCCCTTTCCCCCACTTTTGTCTTGGTAGTTTGGGGAATATGGGCCTCAGCCATTGCATTCCAGTTTTAAAGTCAAAAGAGGTCATGTGACCATTACCCTAGGGGCATCAGAGACTTAAGACACGTGATTCCAGTTGGCACGTGTGGGACTTCGGCCGGCCGTTAAGTTACAATTCACAGTAAACTGCATCTCAGGGTTCAATTTTAGCCTCCCCAACCCATTGTGAGGTTGAAAAGGAGTAACTGCTGACTGCTCAGTAGGTTTTTAAACTTCACCCACATCTTCTACCTACCATAGCCACCCAAGCTCCCTCACCCGGTCTCCATTACCCTAAGAGGAAGGGCAATGGGAGCATCCCTTAGGTCTGGTCCCTATAAGACTAGGCACCCCAATTTAAATCCAAGCTAGACCTGCACCACTGGTGTAGTTATACAGCTCAAGGGAAAAGCGAGTCTTCAGGATGTAAACTGTCAGCAAAGCTGCAGCAAGCAAGGGCCTGGAGCCAGGTCGGAACCGCCAGCACTTGACCTAGTGGAGCTGCAACAGCAACTTTGGGACTGGCGACCGCAGGGGTAGTCAGCGTCCCCAGGCCTCTCATTAGGTCGCTAAAGTAAGCGGGCGGAGAAAAGTAAACACAGGCAAGTGCAGCTGAGTCTGGGAATGGGGCTCCAGCCATCATCTCTGCTCAGCCTCCTAGGGATCCCAGAGCGTTCCCGGGTGCCGCAGCCCTGCTCGCTAGCTCTGAGTTGCACAACCAGAGCCACCAGGACTCAAGCTGACCGCCAGGGCGCTGCTAGGGGAGAGAACTGAAAGGTACCTCTGGGCTAGCCTGGAGAGCTTCTGCCACCGAAAGAAAAAAAAAAAAAAAAACCCAAAAAATCTGCTTACTCATAGGGAGTCGCGGCGCGGTCCCGAAGCTCCGTGTAAGGGCTGGGGAGGGAAGCGGGAGGAAGGTGGGCGGCCGAGGCCAGGTTCCTTCGCGGGGGTGAGGGGGCACCGCACCCGCTCTGCGTCCCGCCCCTTTGGGAGCCTCGGGGTCCTCAGGAAACCGCCCGGTCACCTAGAGTGGGCAATTTGGAACTAGCCTGGAAGAGACCTAGGCTGCTGGCTCCGGGATTTCCCAGCGGCTGAGAGGGAGGGAGGGAGGCATGGATTGAGGAATGGCAGTAGCTGGAAAAGGAAGGCAGAGGGAAGTTAGGCTTAGGGTTTCCACTTCAAGGGTGGTCGCCGCCTTAGGGAATCTCGGTAAGGGTTGGCTTTTAAGCCCTTCCGCCTGTGGTGGGCAACAAGTTAGGAGGAACTAGAGAGCATTCACAGCGAAGAGCAAAAAAAGTGATGGCAGAGGGTGGTAATAAGGAACCTTTGGGAGCTCCCACCCATCCTGGCGGCGAAGAGCGCCTTGGAGCCCAGCCTCAGACTCCAGAAGAAATTTTCTTCGATCTCGCCCTTTACCCAACCCCAGCCCCCTAGTATAAGGCTCGTTCCTGCTGATGTTCCAGGAGATGCTCTCACCAGGACCCACTCTTACCCACGCCCAGGAAACCCGCTCCCCTCGCGCCCTCGGAGCTGCAAGACACTTACGTAAAAGTCGCAGAGTCGCTGATCTGGCCCTACAGCTTCTGACCAAGCTCTCAGACAACTTCTACCCCTAGGAATCTCTGCAGCTGTGCTTCTAAAGCCAGCGCTCCCTCCCCTCTTGCCAGCCCCCTCCGCCCTGCGGCCTCAGCCATTGGCTCTGGTGGTGTTCACCAGCGGCCTGGGAACCAGGAAGGGGATTGGGCCAGAAGCCTGTCACATCAACTGGGTGGGGAGCTGAGAGACCAGGCACGGGCAGGGATGGGCACTGAGGAGGGATGAGGACTGGAATTCTGTTTGCAAGCCTGTTTTTCCATTCCCTACCTGGTGAAAGAACTTAGAAGTAAGTTTCAGTGCTTGGCTTGGAATACACGTTTCAAAAAACATTACTGAAATAACTGTAAAGTTGAGAATTTCGGAGCATGTTTGAACGTAGCCTATTTAAGTCAGGTATGGGGGGGTGACTGCCGTTTTTTTCTCTTCATTAGGAAGGTATAGTACTTCATTTTGATTTCTTTAGACCTGGCACCAAAGGACTCTGAGGAGGGACCCTCCCAGCTACTGTTCCTTTGTTTTTGCTTGGTTTGTTTTGAGAGAGGATCACACTAGGTAGCCTCAAATTAGCCTCAAATTGGAGTTCTCTCGGCTCCACAATCAAGTACTGGAATAACCACCTAGTGACAACACGCCCATTTCAAAATAGTCAGGGGAAGGCCCATGTGTATCTGGCACCAGCCAAATGAACTGTTGGCCTAAATCACTTGTCTGGTAGCTTTGTCCTTGAGAGGAGTAAGAGGTGGGTGAGAGAAGGAAGAGGTGGTAGAAACAACTTGGTTGCACTGGAGCAGTCGCTAGGTGGGTCTCCTCGGTGTCCTTTCCCCTGAGACAACTTGGGGACATGAGGTTTCCTTTCACCGTCTCCGTTGCCCACAGTTCTGCCCCTTTGCCACCTTCTACACATGGTTCCCCTATGGATCTGTTTTTCAGTCCATTGGCTTATCCTAGCTCCAAAATCAGCCTGGAGGGCCAAAGTTGAAGAGTCCTTCTAAACCCTAACTAGATTGTTTTATACGAGAACCATAGAAAAACCCTGAGTACTTCCTGCTCGGCAGCATTCCAGCCCTAAACATGTTGTTGTTGTCCAGGAAGAGACTGCTTGGGAAGTCTGAAAAATGTAAAGTTGGTTCCATGGTACATATGCCAGGGAAGATTTCAAAAGTAAGAGAAGCTTAAAAATTGAATGCAAGGGCCAGCAAAACAGCTTAGTGTGGAAAGGCAGTTGCCAAAACTGTCCACCTGAGCTCTATCCCTGGACCCAAATGGTGGAAGGAGAGCTGTCCTCTGACGTCCACTCATGTGCTTGGAATATGTACAACACACACACACACACAAATAAACAAACAAACAAAAACATAATGTATATTTAACTAATAAAAGTTATATGGTCTATGAAATATTTATAAGGATTTTATTATAAAAGTATAAAGTTAAAATTAATTTAAGTAATATATGTTTTGTCCCAATATATCTAAAACTTATAATTAAACGTTTTTATAGAGGAGCTCTGGACATGGTATTTTTATATCTGTAATCCCAGTATTCAGGAAGCTGAGGCAGGAGGATTGCTGAAATGTTCAAAGCTAACCTGTGCTACATAATGAAATGAAGACCGAGAGGATGGGGATGGGGGAAGCACAGGCTTGTAGTGAATTCTAGGGCTTCTTAGATGAGAAAGGGGTACACAGTGCCTAGAGGCTAGACCAGCAGAGAAACACTTGGCACTGGGGAAAACCTTGTTAAATATTAGTCAACCATTAGCCAACTAGGAGACCTTACAAAAGGCACAGAAAGGTGAAGAAGAAATGAGTAAGCGCTCATGCTTTTAAGAGACAGTACATCTCTGTTATTTGTGATGTTGTCCTGAGTCTGCCTGGGTTAAGCATACAACACATTGCTGTGTACATTTCTAAGAGCCTCCAGAAGGAGATTCCTAGTTTTCAGTAATTGGCCCAAAGGTTTGGTGTGGTTACTGGCACACTTTCCTCACACTTTCTGGATACACTAAATAGGGAAGGTTACTTTTGCAACTTTTCCTGGGTCAGTCCCTATTGAACCGTCCACTCCTGCGTTTAAGATAGAGTCACTAATTTAACAGGAGTGCAACCTTGTTCCAGTATAGGCAAGTTTGTCTAGTTTGACTTGTATTCCATTTTACCATGGTTTTCTAGTTCTAGAATTTAAAAGAAGGCAGAGAGGGACAATAAGAAGGCTCCATGAGTAAAGGGACTTGTCACAAGGCCTGACAATCTGTACTCAGTTCCAGAAACATGAGGTGTAAAGAGAGTCCTGAAGGTGTCCTCTAACACATATTCTCACCTTACGAGTGCACTGCATTTGCAGGTACAGAAACACATTTTAAAAACTTCTATTCTTCTTTCATATATTCCATCCCAAATGCAGTTTCCCCTCCCTCCACCCCTCTCAGTCCCTCCCTACCCCTCTCCTCTCCCCCAGATCCACTCCTCCTCCCATTTCCCTTGAGGAGAGAGCAGGCCTCCCAGGGATACCCACCGAACATGGAAAAACAAGATGCAATAAGACTAGGCACAAATCCTTATATGGAGGCTGGATGAGGTAACCCAGTAGTAGGAAAAGGGTTCCAAGAGCAGGCAAGAGCCAGAGACACCCCCAAGTCCCGCTGTCAGGAGTCCCACAAGAATACCAAGCTACACAACCTCAAATTATTTGCAGAGAACCTAGCTCAGACTCATACAGGGTCTGTTACTTCAGTCTCTATGAGCCCCTATGAGCCCTGCATAAGGGGGTGTTTAATTAATTAATTAAATATAAAGTAAAATAAGGCAGAATGTAACCATTCTGCAATGTAGAATGACTGCACTTATCTATAATCTCAGCACTCAGGAGGCAGATGCCAGCTTGGGTTACAGAGGGAAAAATCGTTCTCAAAATGTGAAACAAACAAAAAACTTACATAGACGGGAAGACTATAGTATAGTTGGTAAAGTATTTGCCTAGCATGGTGAAGCCCTGGGTTGGATCTCTGCTTGAAATGGTAATACTTAGGAGACAGAGGCAGGAGGCTCAAGGTTGTCCTTGGCTACATAGTAAGCAGGGCCTGCCTGGGATAGTTAAGACCCTGCAAAACAAAACAAAAGAATACAAAACAGACACCATTTTGTTCATGTTCATTTTTTATGTCTATGTGTGAACATGTATGCATTCATATGAATGCATGTGTATGCCAGTAAGTCTGGAGGTCACAGGATCACCCCAGGTAGTATTCTTTAAGAGATGGTGCCACCCTGGGTGGGGGAGGGGTGTATGAGGGGGTGTCCGGAAGGAGTGCGAATCAACCAGGACGTAAAGTGAATAAATAAATAAATTAATGGGGAAAAAGAGTTAAATATAATTATATATTTAAAAAGAGATGGTGCCACACACCTTGTGTTCCTCTTCTGAGTATATGTGTGTGGTGTGTGTGTAAGTATGAGTGTTCGTTCATGTGTGGTGGCTGGGTTCATGTGCAAGCATGTGGGTGTAGAGGCCTAACATTGGCCTCAAGGGGCTTCCTCCTTTACTATCACCTTATTTACAGAGGCAGGGTTCTGGCTGAACCACAATACTCTAATAGCCCTGGGCAGCTTTTCTCAGGGATCCTGTCTCTGCCTCCTGAGTACTGGGATTATAGGTGGCCAGCAGGACTTTCAGGTATTTGCTGATTCTTTATCCAAGGTGTCATCTTCCCAGCTATTCTCTCTCTGTCTCTCTCTCCCTCCCTCCCCCCTCTGTCTGACCTCTAACTCCAGTCCTCATGTTTGCCAGGCACTGAACTACCTTCTCAGACCCCCCCCCCCAAATTGTTTCTACTAATATAGTTTCTATCACCACTAAAGATCTCAAAGTTCAACCAATTGGGCTGGGGGTGTATCTCAGTTGTACAATGCTTGCCCACATGGAACAGTGCACTGGGTTCAATCCCTAGCACCAAAACAACCTTCCTCCCTTCAAAAAAGAAACCCTGAGTCAAACATCACTCTTTAATGGCAGCTTAGCAGTGCATACTTTTAAAACTGTGCTACCTCATTATCTCAGTAACTTTCCAAGAGATAATACGTGCCTTTCGCACAGAAGCACACTTTTGGATTGTAGTTGAGATTCCTGTTTGACTAGCCCAACAGTATAACCCCGGTAGAACTCCTTCGTAATGAGCAGCATGAAGATAGCCAAAGATATATAACCAAGCTAGCTTTCATTTCAAAGTCATTTTCCAAGTTTAGCATTTGGATCTAAGGAGCCGCACTCATGCCCAGAGATGTATTTAGACTGCTTTCCTTTATGCCAGGAAAGGAAATGTAACCCAGGAAGGATGGTTCAGAGGGAACCTAAAGTTGATGGTTTTCTTATCTATGTAAATCATCCCGCCCAGATGATCTTTGGTGGCCCCTCCCCTGCTTACAGGCAGGTTATGGGCTCTAATTCATCCTAACAGCACCTGACAAAGTACTACAGTACACAGTAGTTCTCTGAATGTTTATTGAACTAATGGTTATTTTATGGGTCTATTCTTGTAAAACACTAGTGAGGAAAAGGCTAGATAGAGGTCTCTTAGGACCTTGTGAATCAATAACCTAAATGTTTTTAGCTCTGTCCTTCTGACTCCAGTTTTCTATCCATCTCATCTTTATGATAAATAACTTAAAATCAATATCACAAAAATTTGAAAGCATTTCCTCCTGTCCTCCCTGAAGCTCACAAAAGAATCCAATTTCTTTTTAGGTGTTCTCTCTGTTCAGTCGACCTTTCTCTTGACCTTTCTACTTGTGTATTTCCATTTTCCCAACTTTTTCAGTCCAGTCCACAGGTTAGGAGGTTTACTCAGACACTCTCTGAGGGTTCTTGTCTTTTTGTTTATTTGTTCTGTTCTGATGTGTTTGTTAGTTTTTATTTTGTATTGCTATATTTTATTTCATTATTAAAATAAATTAATTAGCCAGGTGCTTGTCTTTAGTCCCAGAGAAACCCCATCTAGAAAAACCCAAATAAAATAAAATATAAAAAAATAATTAATTAAAAAATATGTCTGGCAAGATCATGGCCCACCGGTAAAGGTGATTGCTACCAAGTTTGGCAAATTGACTTGGATCACTGAGACCCACACGGTAGAAGGAGAGATGTCTACTCACTTCCTTGGGCATACTGTAGCACAAATAACTGAGCTCATCACATACTCAAACACAATAATCTTTCTTTTTATTTTTTGGGGGGAGGGGTTGAGACAGGGTTTCTCTGTGTAGCCCTAGCTATCCTGGAACAACACACTCTGTAGAGCTGGCTGGCCTTGAATTCACAGAGATCACCTTCCACTGCCTCCTGAGTGCTGAGATTAAAGGTATGTGCTACCACTACCCTGCTATAATAATTCATAAATATTAAAAATGTTAAAACTAGTAATAAAATAAGAAAATGATACTGTTCTTTTGATATGTTATCACAATGTAATTTGATTACACAAACTTTATGTAACAAAATCTTAAAAGAATCTTGATCATCTCAATATCAACCTGATTTACTTTACTGGTTTTAAAGTTACATGGTGTGTATGTGTGTGTGTGTGTGTGTGTATGTGTGTGTGTATGTCCGTGAGTATGTGTGTGTGTGTGTCCGTGAGTATGTATGTGTGTGTATGTGTGTACGTGTGTGTGTATGTGTCCGTGAGTATGTGTGTATGTGTGTATGAGTGTGTGTGATCCACCTTTACTAGGCCTTGAACTCGAGGCTTTGAGTATAGCTGGATAGGCCCTCTAGTTCTAACCTCAGTCCCAGCCCCAGCCTCAATTTTGTCAACGTATTGTATCTACCTCACAATTTATTTTCAAGCCAGAATTCATTATTTTTTAAAATTATGGTTTACATGATAATTGTACCCTGTGTATGATGCATTAGATCCTTAGACTGACCCTTGCTTTTACGTTACTATTTAACATGTTGTGACATAACTTTTACTAAAATGAAGTGTGATTTTAAAGACTTCTCATGTAATTAAAATGTTAGTCAAGGAGGAAATCTTGGTAGCCCTGAGAAGTTCTTGAAATTTTTGAACCAGGGAATAAAAATTTTGATAAGCATTCCAATTGTTTGTTGAGGATTGTTTTTTATGTTTCCAACTCAAAATAAACACATATGTGAATCACGGATGCTAATTTTTTGAATAGACACTTATGAAATATTTTTCTAGCTGCAAAAGGTACTCTAAGTCTAAATGTCTGCTAAGGCAGGCCAGTTGTTTCACAGAGACTTTGTCAAAAAGAAATTAGTGTGAGAGAGAGAGAGAGATCTACAGCTATTTCAGAATTTCATTGAAAATAAGAATACAAAGCAAAAGTGGATCGAAATATATTTGATAGGATTTGAGCATTATAAACCAACATTAGCTCTGTTTTCTATAGCTTCATGAGAAATCACTGTCATCATTGGGTACGTTAAAAATTCAAGTGTCATGGTGTGCCTTCCCTTCTCAGAGGAGAAGGGGAGGTGGCAATGGGGGGAGGGGGATGGTAGAGTGAGATTGGGAAGAGAGGAGGGGGCTGCTATTGGGATGTAAAGTGAATAAATAAATTAAAGGGAAAAAAATCAAATGTCACTGTGCCCCTTGCTTTTGTTGTCTGTTAAAATATTCATTTAAGCGCTAGGCATGGTGACACACACCTGTGAGTTCAGTAATTTGGATGCCTGAAGTAGGAGCCATGAAAGTTTGAGGCCAGCTCGGACAAAGCGTTCCTCTCCATAAACTAACTGAATGAATGAATGAATGAGTGAGTAAATGAATGAATCCATCTATTACTATTCTTTTAAAGGGCCTGTTAATTATCCTTGAATTATCCTAAGCAGCATAGGAAAAGCATATTTGCAGAGCACAAGTAATCAGTCACCCAAGGCAAGATGAACTGAAGTGAGATAATAAGAAAACAGTTCAAGACAAAAATATATTAAAGGCATATTGTAGGGATTATAAAAGCAATGTGTGAAAAGAATAGGGCTAAAGCCCCCAAGAGGCTGGGTCCTTTGTGAGGTGAGGCTCAAGGAGGTTTGAAAAGTGGGTAAAGCATTAAAGGCTAAAAAGAAGCAAAAAAAAAAAAAAATCTCTTATGAAGAAAACAAAAGGGGTTTTGAGGTGTGTTTTGGGGATTGGGCTTTCTTTCAGGGCTCCTGGATCACTATCTGCAAAACAAAAGCTAAGGATTTGCCCAAAATAAAGGACCCCTGATAACATCAATGGGTAAAAAGATTGATCTATTTAATCTATTGAAAAGATAAATTACCAAGGGTAGCAGGCCTCCTCCTATGTGCCAGATTCAGTCAACTGTGGCCAAATTTATTTTATTTTATTTTATCTTTTACTGACCATATAGAGACTTTTTTCCTTGTTAATATTGTTTTCTAAATAATACAGCTACCATTTCTCTGGTATTTACTTAGTATTAGCTATTCTAAGTCATATACAGTGTTTGATTCACATAGGTTAGCATCCACTGGAATCCAGGAATCAATCTCCTACAGATTTCCAGTGTTGGGTGAGGACTATATTAGGTATCCTTACTGTAAAAACATAAAAGACTCTTGTCTTACAGTCATTTTTTTTGTTTGTTTGGGTTTTTGTTTTTGTTTTTGTTTTTCACGACAGGGTTTCTCTGTGTAGCCCTGGCTGTCCTGGAACTCACTCTGTAGACCAGGCTGGCCTCGAACTCAGAAATCCACCTGCCTCTGCCTCCCAAGTGCTGGGATTAAAGGCGTGCGCCACCACTGCCTGGCTGTCTTACAGTCATTTAACACCAAGTTACAGAATATTTTGCTTTTATCTAGAGAATGTTTGTGATGCTTTCAATATAGCATTATTAATTATCTCATGATGTCTATCTAATAAATTGCCACATGCTACATTTTGCTTTCATCTTTATTTCTTTAGGTTTTAAACTCTTTTTTTTTTTTTTTTAACAAAACAAAAACAGAGTCTGACTATGTAGCCCTGATTGGCCTAGAACTCACAGAGATCCTCCTGTCTTTGCCTCTTGCGTGCTGGGATTAAAGATATTCGCCACTATGCTTAGAACTGTTTTATTTTATAATAATGATAATAATAATAATAATAATAATAATAATAGTTGTTATTACATTATTAACTCTGTCCAGGTTCTGGCTTGCATTAAGAAGCCAAATTGCATCAGAAGAATGAAAATTGCCTTCTCTTCATCAACTCACCACGATGGCCACCAAAACAACCCATCCAAAATCTACTAGGAAAAATACGTGTGATTAATTATTTCTGTATATTTTCTCAAGAGAGCAAGTGTGCTTGGCAGTTCATAAGCACAGTGATCACCTATGGAATTTAGTTTACTACTTCCAGAAGTTGGTTCTCTCCTCTCAACATAATTTCCAGGCATGGAATTCAGGTCATCATTAGGCTAGGCAGCTGGGGCATCTTACTGGCCTCATTAGTTTGATTTTTGAAATCTGGTCTTGCACTGTAGCCCAGGTTAGCCTGGAACTCAAGATGATACTGCTTGTTCAACCTCCTAGGTGCTAGCATTACAACATTTTGGCTTTAGAATAAGCATGAACATGACTGTAACTTGCAAGGAGGTTGAGGTAGGTGAATATGCTAGTCTTTATTTATCATCTTGTGAGTCTAGGTTATAAAGTATTCTTTTTGATGAAATATTCAACGTGAACTCGTCCTCAGAATGTTACTTTCAAATATTAGATTTTCAGAAAAGAAAGGTCTGCTAGAGATACCTTGAAGTATCTTCAGAATAAATCGTAAAGTACATTTTAAAACCCATATAGATGATTCTCAGTGTCCACGTCACTAAGCAGGCTCTTAAAGAAACAGGCATGGCAAAAAAGCTCTCGCTGGGGTTCCCTGTACCTGCCCTTTACCACTTTTCTTTCCCAGTTCCAAGTGGAGTCTATCAGTGTGAGTCAGGACGCCCGGTTTGGTTGCAGACAGAGATTACCCGTGCAGCCTGCCACCAGCTTGGCAGTGCAGGTCACTCACTCACTGCCAGGGATCGGCAAAGGCCTCTTCTCTGAGGTGATCAGAGGTGGCCACTTGACCCTGAAGCGTCACACAGGATGCTTCTCAAACCAGAGCCCTTTTCCACACCGACCTTCCAGGAAAACCGCAGTGACTTCAGTTGCTAGTTTGGGCTAGGACACACACCTCTGCCAGGATAAGCCATGTAGATGCTCTCACGCAGAACTTTTACCTTTCCTTGTCATTTCAAGGGGCTGCTAAAGGACTCTGACAGAAGAGAGCAGAAGGAAGGAAAGCGGTATCTGTAATTGACCCCACCTGGTGTTTGCTTCTAACGCAGATGACTGCTCCCTGGTGTCTGGGAGGCCTGACTCTCAGGCAACCAGATTTCACTGTCAGATGAGTGGCCCCCAGGGAGGTCCCCTGTGGCTCTGAAGGCAAATCCCACACTCTAAAGTGAGCGACAAACCCACAGGAGGGCTCTGGTCTCCTCCCACTTAGTATTTATTTCAGCACCTGTTTCTGTGCGATTTTTCATTAGCCTCTACCTATTGCACTGTTGTGACTTGTTGGTCATTATTTGATTTTTGTACGGAAAGAAAAGCTTTGTTATAGAAATCAGCATACTATTTTTTTTAAATCTGGAGAGAAGATATTATGGTGACTGGAAATATGGTCAGGTGTCAAATATAAATATATGAACGCCTTGCTGCATCCCGTCAGATGTACAACATTCATTTTATATTTGCTGGCAATATTGAAGTATTCTTTTTGTTTGTGTAAACTCTAATTTCTATCAAGGTATCATGGATTTTTAAAATTAGTATTTCATTACAAATGTCTCAATGTTGGTTAACTAATTTTTGCCAGGACCATTATTGGTCAAAGTAATAAATTCAACAGCCATTTGAGAAAAAAAATGAAAGAAAGAAAGAAAGAAAGAAAGAAAGAAAGAAAGAAAGAAAGAAAGAAAGAAAGAGGCATGGTTTATCAGTTATATTTGGTTGTTTAATTCTTGAGCATGTTTAGATCATATTTTGGTGAATTTAGGAGTTCCCATCTTGTTTTAGAGTGTGTGTGTGTGTGTGTGTGTGTGTGTGTGTGTGAGAGAGAGAGAGAGAGAGAGAGAGAGAGAGAAAGAGAGAGAGAGATGTATATAATCATTTTAAAATGCTATCACTATTTACTCTTCCTCCAAAAATGCCCATGTTTAAATATTTGAGTCTGTATCTACTAAATAAGCAAAATGGCACTAAAAAAAAGCAGAAACATTGCCAAAGTTGGATGAGTAGACGGACCTTGCAACATTAAGCTAATGCAAAGAAGTCAGTTACAAAGAGGATGTACTATATGATTCTAGTTACATGTGATGTACAAAAAAGGGGAGGGGGGAACTAATGATTGCTAAAGTGGAGAAAAATGGTGAATTATAGCTCACAGGGAAGGGGTTCCTTCTAGAGTTAATGAAAAAAGATCCTAAAATAGATTGTGTTCATTGCACAAGTTTATCAATTGACTAAAAATTTCTTGAATTATAGCATTAAAAAGTGAATTGTATGATGTATGAATTATATCTCAATAAACCTGTAAAGAGAGAGTGGAGCGGAGTGAGAGAAAAAGGGGAGACAGGGAGGGAAGCAGGGGAGCCAAGCAATTAGACCACTTAGACTCAAGGAAAACCATAATGCATCTGCAACAGGATGGCAGAAAACCAGTAGAGGGTCTGTGATCCCAAGAGACTAAACTCAGAAATCCGAAGGGCTTTCGAAGCTACAGGATCCCTTCTTTGGGAGTCATGCAAGAAGGACAAATTAATTCAGTTTACCAAGCGTAAGATTTGATATCAATGTTTCAACATTATATTAAATTAAGCTGGAAGCCGAGTTCTGATAGCAAAGATGACAGGTTTCTTTGATATTTTTAGAACAGTTTTAATTACCATATGACAACTAGTTCAAGGATTTAAAATATAACTTGTGTTTATAAAAGGAAATGTCTTTGGGAAATGTCAAAGAAGGCTTTTTGATAAGAACTTTCCCGGCATCAGGCAACATCTCTTGGTAGCACGTGTGTGTGCTTTCCGCCAACTGCTGGACAAAAGAATGAAAGACAGAAGCACAAATCCTCTTTTGTAACCCAGAACCCTTTGTTCAGTAGGAGTTTTGATACATATAAAAAGGCATGTGAGACTCACACAAAAGGAAAGAAACATCCCTTAGTTAATTGGAGACCAAGAACGTGCTGGCTGGCTTGTTTACCACTGTGATGGCCTCACCTGGTGCAAGCAGGACAAGCTGTCTACCCACCAAAGCATCCCCTTGGCACACTGAGTAGTCCTTAGATAACTTAGATAACTTCTAGTTGTGGTTGAGCTCCCATGTGTTTTTAACTAAGCCCAATAAAGTGGTACAAAACATTTGTGTGGGTGTGCACACATGAGTGCATGTTTATGTGTGGGTGTACATCTGTGTGTGTAGGTCAGTGTTCATCCTCTGTGTCATTGTCATCTTAGTTTTTGTGATAGATATGATCTCTCATGGGTTTAGACTAGATTGGATAGACAGTGAATGGAAGGCTCTCTCTCTCTCTCTCTCTCAGATTAAAAGTAGGTGCCACTGTGCACAGATTTTTTTCATTTAAATGCTTGAAAGCTTTTTAAAAACTGAATTGTTTTTACTTATTTGCTTTATATCCCACTCATTGCTCCTCCCAGTCCCCCCTCCCAGAATCCTTCCCCCCTCCCCTTCTCCTCTCAGCGGGTGGGCCCCTTTGTTTATCACCCCCTAACCCTGGCACTTTAAATTTCTATGAGGCTAGGCGCTTCCTCTCCCACTGAGTCCAGACAAGCCAGTACAGCTAGAAGAACATATCCTAGGAACAGGCAACAGCTTTTGGGATAGTACCTGCTCCAGTTGTTCATGACCCACATCAAGAACAAGCTGCACATCTGCAACATATGTGCGGAGAGGCCTAGGTCCAGTCCGTGTATGTTCTTTGGTTGGTGGTTCAGACTCTGAGAGCCTAAAGCTCCAGGTTAGTTGACTCTGTTGGTCTTCCCGTGGAGTTCCTGTCAGCATCCAGGCAGCAATCCTTCCTGCTGTTCTTCCATAAGTCCCCAAGCTCCATCCACTGTTTGGCTGCAGGTGTCTGCATCTGACTGAGTCAGCTGCTGGGTGGAGCCTCTCACAGGACAACATGCTCCTGTCTGCAGGCATAACAGAGTATCATTAATAGTGTTAGGGATTGGTGTTTGTCCATGGGATGGGTCTCAACTTGGGCCGGTTATTAGTTGGCCATTCCCTCAGGCTCTGCTCCATCCCCCATGCTTGCATTTCTTATAAACAGGATAAAATTTGGGTGGAAAGTTTTATGGGTGGGTTGGTGTCTCTATCACTCCATGAGGGTTCTTGCCTGGCAACAGGAGGTGGCCTCTTCTGGTTCCATATCCTCAATGCTGTGAGTCGCAGCTAAGGTCACCCACATTGATTCTTGGGTGCCTTCCCATCCAGTTCTCTGTTGTGCACAGATTTTTTTAAAGATATATTTTTGCTTTTAGGTTTTCTGTTTGTTGTTGTTGTTGTTGTTTTTGTTTTTGTTTTTTGTGTTTTTGAGACAGGGCTTCTCTGTGTAGCCCTGGCTCTCCTGGAACTTGCTCTGTAGACCAGGCTGTCCTGGAATTCAGAGATTTGCCTGCCTCTGGCTCCTAAATGCTGAGATTAAAAGTGTATACCACCACCCCAAGGCAAAAATTACCTTTTTAATATCTTGAGATTATAATACTATGCTCTTTACTTTTATGTGAACTTGACACAAACTAAAGTCATTTGAGAAGAGGGAATCTCATTTAAGGAAATGCCTCCATTAGATCTTGTTGTAGGCAAGCCTGTAGGGCATTTTGTTAATTAGTGATTGATTGATGAGAGCCCAGTCCATTTTGGGTGGGGCTATCTCTAAGCTGGTGGTCCTGAGTTCTATAAGAAAGAAGGCCTAGCAAGCAATGAGGAGCAAGTCAGTAAGCAGCACCCTTCTATGGCCTCTGCATCAGCTTGCTCCAGGTTCCTGTCCTGGCTTCCTTCAATGATGAATACAGATATGGAAGGCTAAGCCAAATAAACCCTTTCCTCCTCAACTTATGTTTTGGCCATGATCATAACTCTAACTAAGGCAAATATTAAACATAATTTTATTCCTCAAACGTCTCTCATGTTTCTGCTCCCCTTCTTTCCTCTCAAATTAATGGCCTCTTTTTCTTTAATTGTTGTTGGTAGTGATGATGGTGGTGGTGGAGGTGGTGGTGGGTATATGTGGTAGAGGGAATTTTTTTGTTTTGTTTTTTGAGACAGGTTCCACTGTGTAGCCCCACTGGACTGTTTGCTATGTGCACCAGGCTTCCCTTGAACTCATAGAGATCCTCCTGCCTCTGCCTCCTGACATCCCACATATATAACATCGATCTGCTCAGTTTGGCTAATATTACTCATAGGCATGTTTTAAAGGCTGACCATTTAGTAGTAGCTAACTGCCCTGATTGGGGGGGGGGGTTGGCATTTAGGAGAGGCAAGAGAGGACTATGACACATAAGACATGAAAGCAGAAACAATATGGGAGGGAGGGAGGGAGAGAGGAAGGGAAGAAGGGAACCAGCTTTGTAATGTGGATGGTTAGGAATCTGAAACCAGGTCCTTATGCTTATATGGCAAACATGTTACTGGCTGAGCTGTTGCCTACTCCGATATAAAATTTAAATTAAAAAAATATGGGCTCTTGGAGATTAGTTGAATTCTCAGCACCCACACTAGATGACTCATGATCGCCTGTAACTCCATCTCCAAGTCCAGGGGATATGACAGCCTTCATAGGCTGGAACACTCTTGTGCATACCCACACACACATATATAACTAAAAATAATAAAATTAAGTTAAAAATAAAAAAAATCAAACACAGGTTGGAATCCTCAAGAAAGAATATCACATGAAATAAGATCAGATGACTAAGAAATATTTTAAGTCGGGAGTCACTGATGTTTGTCTTAAAAGGACTGGAATTTTTGTGTGTGTTCCTGGATGCTGGTGATGCTGGTGGTGGTGGTGATAGGGGTTACTCCAGGTTCTGGGGAGTGGTAACCAAATGTTCTACCCTCGAACTATGCCCCAGCTTATGCATACCAAGTATTCCTTGCATACAGGTCATAAAATCTGTTTTAAGGAGTCGAGTCTGTTATAACACAGAAACATCCTTATAAAGTATGTAAGCGTGTGTGTGTGTGTGTGTGTGTGTGTGTGTGTGTGTGTGTGTGAGCCCAACTTAACGGATAAGAATTAGCAGCAACAGATAACGCTGCCTCTAGGGTTGGCCACTCTTATCTCCATCACTCTGCTTATTTCAGCATGGTCTGAGTATCTAGATAGAATGCTGTTCATTCCTTGTTCTTTTCTTGATGTTGGAGATGTAACTAAGGGCTGGCCATACCGTAGATAGGCCTTCTATCACCTAGTGATATATCCAGTCTAGAGTTGTTTTACTTTTCTAGTTTTTTTTTTTAAAGGTTTGTTTTTCTGTTGTGATTTAGAGACATGGTTTCCATGCATACCCAGGATGGCCTCTTGCTGACTAGATAGCCCAGGCTAGCCTGTATGTACAGAGCCCTTCCTTTCGGCTTTCTGGGTATGGGAGTGCAGCAGCCATTGCTCCTGGCTCCAGAATTCTATGTTTTTAGATGTTCTTTTAAAAATTAGTATACAAAGATTAGGTTTCATTATGGCATTTTGAAACAAATTTGAGTTTATTTTCCACTCTACATAATCTCCCTGATCCCCCTTCCTCCCCTTATGTCCTCCCTATACCCTCCTTTCTGCTTTCTTTCTTTCTTTCTTTCTTTCTTTCTTTCTTTCTTTCTTTCTTTCTTTTTTTTTCTTTTTTTTTGTTTTTTTTTGGTTTTTCAAGACAGGGTTTCTCTGTGTAGCCCTGGCTGTCCTGGAACTCACTCTGTAGACCAGGCTGGCCTCAAACTCAGAAATCCACCTGCCTCTGCCTCCCGAGTGCTGGTGCGCCACCACTGCCTGGCCCTTTCTGCTTTCTTGTCTTATGGGTCGTATTCCTCTCCTCCCCTTCCTAAACACCCTCCTCCCCTTCAACGGTCCCCTTTCGGCCTTCCTAGCCTATGCTTACATTGGCACCCATATTCACATGTGCATATTCATTAATAGGCATTATCTGCTTTCGAAATAAAATGTAACTTTTGTCTTTCAGAGCCTAGATCACCCCACTTAATATTTTTCAGATACATCTATCTTCTTGAAAATCTCCCAATTTTATTTTTATTACAACTGAGCCAATTAGTATTCTTAAGGGGTGTTCCTGTAAGAATAAGAGACAAATCAAAATGTGAATTAGAGCTCATGCCTCTACTGTCATCCCTTGATGGCCACAGACAGGAAGGCTTACCATGACTTTGAGTCTAGCCTTTTCTACATACTGACTTCCAGGCCAGCTTGGGCTATTTAATGAGACCCTATTTCAAACAAACAATAAAACAAAACAAATGAAACAGAACAAAGTAGCCTAGAATGGTAGAGATAGCTGCAATCTCAGCACTCAAGAGGTGGATAGGAGACTATTAGAAGTTGAAAGCCACTCTTAGCTACACACCAAGTTTTTGGTCAGCCTGGGCTTCATTAGAGTCTGTTTCAACAAAGCAAACTATAATTAGTTAATAAAATTCAAATGAGCACCTTTGCTTGATTATTTATAATCCTCAACACCAAATTGACAGATGGTCATCTACTTTCTTTTCTCTTTCACTTTTAAATGTCAATGTAAGTGTACTGGTAAAAGTTTACCGGAGAGGAAATGCAAATCACAACAGTTATCACTACTAATTATAACTGTGTGCCTACATGACAAGCCCTGTCTACAATTCTATAAACATTGCAATGTTTAATGGTAACCATTCTTCCACTATTAGAAACATTTCCATTCTTAGGTGAGAAAAATATGGGTTACAGAAACTTCTGTCCAGCATGGTGATGCACAGCTGTCATCCCAGAATTTGAAAAGCTGAGACAGGATGATCGTGAGTTCTGGACCATCTTAGGCTATATAATAAGTCTGCCTGAAAGTTCAATAATAGGGCTTGGGATATAGTTCGGTTGATAGAGTGCTTGCCTGGTATGCACAACAAAACACTAGTTTTTCTCAACCTCACTGCATAATCTGGGCACTTGGAATCCCAGTACTCAGAACATGGAGGCAGGGGAAAGTCAAAAGTTCAATGCCATTCCTGGCTACATAGAAATTCTAAGGTACAGTGGGTATAAATGTTTGTTTCCTAGCTTTACTAGCAGAGTTGGATCCTAGAAACCCACATAGTGGAAGAGAGCTGACTTCCACTAGGTGTCTTCCACCATCCTGTGTTCATGTATATGTATATTACATATGTATGCATACAATAAGTAAACACATGTAATAACAATGATAGAAAGTTGGAGGCTAGCCTGGTCTATAAGAGATCTTATCTCAAAAACAAATGGCAGGGCCTGTGTGATGGCCTAGTGACTTTACGCACTTAATCCCATGAGTTTGATCTGTGGAACTCCAATGGCAGAAAGAACATACGCCTACAAAATTTCCTTTGACCTGTAGATGCATGCTATAGCATGCATGCACTACTACCCAAGCACTTCTAGCCCACAAAATAAAGTACTACCTTAAATAAAGCCCAAATTATAACAGTACTCATGATTTCAGCTCTCTTCTCAATTCCATGCTCAGGTCTGTGTTAGTAACCATCGCCCACCTGTGTTGAAAGCTAATTACCAAGGTGTTGGTATTTAAAAATGGGGTATCTAAGAGGTAAATAACCAAATAATAAATGTAAGATTTAGTTTTTTAAAAGTAGACCAAAATAAAGCATTAAACTCTCTTGAGGCAGAGGCAGGAGGATTGATACAAGGTCATCCTGCTCTAAATAGAAAGTTCCAGGCCAACTAGGCTTACAGAAGAACATCCCATCTCAAAGAAAAAAATCAAGCCAAAACAACCAAATAAAATGAACTAACAGAATAAGTACCTCTTGCCCAAGATTTGTTGTAGAGTGAGAAAAGCCTTGGCTTGTGAAGAGGGTTTGACCCTGTCTTGTGTCTGACTGTGTAGCCCATGATTGCAGCCAGAGGACTTCATTGGAAGCATTGGTGGACTCCAATCCTATGAAATAAAGCAGAAATAGGAAACTGCTTATGATCCACCTTCTTACTTCCATGGAAAATTAGCTTGCACATAGGCAGTAATGGTCTTAGCAAAGCATATTTCTTTTATGCTCTCATCTGAATGTTCGTAACTTCTCCAGTATCCATTCAAGTGCTGAAAGTTAATCAACAAGAGGATAGTATTGAAGAAGGTGATTTGGTCAAAAGGAGGAAGCCCTCATGAGTAGTATTAATGCCTTCATAAAAGAGACCCCGGGTGGCTGTCGTGTCTCTGCCATAAGGACACTTAACTATATCATGTATAATGGCTAATCTTCACATGACCTGTAGTCTGTCTTCTGGTGCTTCATCGTTCTGAGATGTCCTACTTTCTAGAACCGTGACTAGCAAATTGCTATTCTTCAGAAATCATGGGTATTAATCTAGGACAGCAGTTCTCAGCCTTCCTATGGTTGTAACCCTTTAACGCAGTTTTTCCTGTTGTGGTGACACCCAAACATAAAACTATTTCCACTGCTATTTTATAACTGTAATTCCGCTACTGTTATGAATCATACTGTGAATATCTGATATGCAGGATATCTGATATGTGAGCCCAGAGGGTTCATGGCCCACAGGTTGAGAACCACTGCCTACGATGATTTGTTAGAGCAACATAAACAGGCTAAAATACCACACGTATAGCTAGTCTGCTGTCAATTCTGTACAGTAGCATGTACTTATTTTGTGGTCATTCTGTCCATGGTGTTTTCTCTTCATCAAATGAAACTTTTAGTTTTCAGAGCAAGTAAAAAAATTAGTAAGTAGCAAAGTAGAACTGTAGTCTATCTAGTCAGGAATAGTGATCTTGTTGCTTCAGTACTATTAAGACTAGAAGCAGTCAAGCATGGCGGTGCATCTCTGTATTCCTAGAACTTGGGAGTTGAGGCAGGAGCATTACTGGGATTTTAAAGTTATCGAGAGCTTCAGAGTAAGCCACTGCAACAACCATGAACACAAAAACTAGAAGAAACGAGTGGAGAGTTTTAATTTGGGGGTTGTATTGTATGGAATAGTGAACTATGTAAGAATTTTAATGAAAAGTTTTTGTCATATCAGTTACTTGTTGCAAATACAAGATGATAGATTCTCATCTGTCCACTATACAGAATAGAGACAAGCACAATTTACTAAAATTTCCAGAAAATAGAATGCTAATGTCCAATTTACCCTATGCTACATTACAGATCACATTGATCATTACAAAGAGGTGACTTTAAGCAAATTAGATATATCCAAGAATCGACATCTTAGAGCAAAGTACCCCAAACTGGCATTTCCTTTCATTTTACTTAATACAGAGGCTCTTGCAACATCAGTTTCAGTTTGTGATGGAAACAACATTGTTTCTTTGAAAGAACCGTTATGGATCATCTCCTGAGGACTTCCGG
>CM052722.1:81935245-81942745 GCA_028551405.1 Uromys caudimaculatus | reverse complement strand
ACCTGGAGTTACAGAGGGTTGTGTGCTGCCATATGGATGTTCAGAATTGAAGCTGGACCCTCTGAAAGAGCAGTCCTAACCACTCACCCATCTCTCCAGCCCCTGTATATGGCATTCTTTAAATAAAAGAAAATAAAATTCAAAAAATCAGAAAAACAGGAAAAGTGCTGTCCTGGTTAAGTTTCTATTGTAACAAAACACCACGCGCAAAAGCAACTTGGGAAGGAAAGGATTTATTTCAGCTTCCACATCCTGATCATAGTTTGCCCGGAGGGAACTCAAGGCTGAACCTTGGAGGCAAGAACTGGAGTACAGACCACCAAGGAACGCTGCTTCCTGGCTTGTTTCCCATGGCTGGCTCAGCCGGCTTTCTTATATCGCTCAGGACAATCTGCCCAGTTGGCTGGGCCCTCCCACATCAATCATTAATCAAGAAAATGTCCTCACAGACTTGCCTACAGTCCAATCTGATGGGAGCACTTTCTCAACTGAAGTTCCTTCTTTCCCAATGACCCTGGTTTCTGCCAAGTTGAAGGGGAAAAAGCCTAACCAACTGGCAAAGGAAATGCAAAATGTATGCTTTGAAGGACCTAACCCCAGATCAGTGGAAGCAAGGTAGCTCCAAGCAAAGCTGAAGAGCCCCTCAGGGGAAAGAGGGAGAGCTGATGATTTGTTAGGATTGAGGAAGATTCCCTGCAGATACATCACATCATGCAAAGAATTTTTTTTGGCACTATTCTTTTAGTCTTCTCTCTACTAATGACTCTGCAACATACTACGGGAATTTCCTAGGGAGCCTGGAGTAAATTATTCACTTTGTTTAAAGAAAGTCAGAGTCTGCGAAGGGGTAGCTTGTCAGGTAATTGTTCCACACAATAGGAAGGCTTACATCACTTTCCTACTTTAGTTCTCCTTTCTTGACCACCTTATCTCTGAACATATAAAATCCTCTCTTGTTTGTTAAGCGTGAAGGCAGGCCTCTTCTCTCAGTCACTTCCAAGCAAGGTGTCTGGCATGGGCAGTACTTTCCTGTAATCCCAGTCTAGTCGGGGGAGGAGGCTAACCAAGCAACACATGGACACGGGTGTTTCAAAATCTAAACCAAACAAGCAGTCTGGAAAACAAGATAATGTTGTATCTCAGGGTCTCTCCAAACTCTATTCAACCACACTATGCAGTTTTTTGGTGGTTCAGGGGTGGGGGTGGGGGAAACAACCAAGGCACCATGCTTGCTAGGCAAGCACTATACCAAGTAGTACATCACCTGCCCCTCTCATTTTAAAACCTTGAGTGAAGCAGGTGCTGCTCATTAAATTGACAGCAACACTGGGTTACTGTAAACTTCAAATATCCTTCAGGAGAGAAGCTGGGTAAGGGATTGCTAAGGACTGGCAGTACTTTGTTATTTATGAGTACAGGAGCAACACAATTCTGGATCACAGGGCCCCTAGCGTTCTAGACACTCATTTCACACGGAATTCTGTCCCTGGTATTCAGGACTTCTTTAAAGCCCTGATATGGTGTCCAGACTTTCCTAGCTCCCAGAAACATGATTATGTATTGGAGTTTCCTAAGGTGTGTAAATCTAGAATAGCTCAATCGTTATCTAGAATTGTTCTTTTAAATTTGGCTTGCATGTTTAAAATAGTAATAGTAACACTTAAAAGGGTACCAGAAATGATTTAGAATTCCAAAGGTTTTTTTTTCCATACCTTAGTTTTCACTTTGAATTACCTAAGTATTTTTCAAAAACAAATCAGTACCTTCCTTTATATTATATTAATGTATTTTTGGAGGCAGGGTTTCACATAGTCTTGGCTGGCTTCCAGCTTGTTCTGTGGCCAAGGATGACATTGAATTTCTGATCTTTCTGCTTCTATCTTTGGAGGTATGAGTAGTGCAGGTGTGGACTAACACAGTTTTATGTGGTGGATTTCGAACTCAGTGCTCTACCAGCTGACCTCCATTTTTAGCCCTAAGCTTATTGAGTACAGAGATCCTCTGGACATTTGGAAGTGCCCAGCATCTCAAAAATTGGGCTCATTGCTTATTCAGAGTACTGGAATTTTTTCAAATGTCTTATAGGACTTTATTCATAATTAGAAAAGCAAGTTTTGTTTTTCAAGAGAAAATTGATACATAATTTATAACATTCACAAAAGCGCCAAGTCTTTTATAAATTCAAAATATGCACACTTTTTATTAGTAGGTTTTCCAATTTAAATATTATACAAAGTGATACTGTCCTATTTATAATTTCTGTTTTCAGTTATTTCTACTAAGTAACTCTTAAAGTAATCTCAGTGGTTAGATTCTCTATGGCAACTAAATGTTTGCTTAGCTGTCAGCAAACCAAAAATCAACATTTTTAAATCTCCACGCAAGCACATTTTCCTCCGTGATCTTTAAGATATCATTTCACTTACAGCCCTGAGGCTTAATACACAACCCATGAAAGGACTATGAAGCTGTCCTACTTAACAACTGGATCTTTTCTGGAAAAAAAAAAAAAAGCTTCCATTTTCTTTGTAATCCCAGCATCCTGCTAGATCATTCAGTGAGACTCCATTCTGTAAGTAAAGAGCTTTCATGTTCTACGCAGATTCCTGAAACATGTCTATAACTTTGAGAACATGACATACCCATGCAGAATACAGCTACGATACATGGTACAGTCTGTTGACTGTACGTGGCACTCATGTCTTGTTTGCTTCTGAAAGCCGTTCTCTTCTTGTTGCTTGGGTTTTGGTATCTTATCTGGGAAGCTATGGGATACATAATCATGAATCGTGTTTTAAATTAATTCCATGTAAAGAAAAGTGGCTGAATTGAAAATCAATTTGAATTCCTGCTTGACTTATGTTTTTTACTGTCAATTATTCAGGGTCATAACTTTGTTTAAACATTACAAGGTTGTTTTTGTACTTTCTCCTGGATCTTCTTGGAAAGGTTCATACACAAAAGGAATTATCTCCCCTTTTCTTTAACAAAACCCAATTGATTAGACATGTAAAACATTGTACAAAAACTCATGCATTCCATAGATTTTTCTGATGCTGCTTCTCCTCCAACCCCAGACCCCATATTCGCTTATATATTCTAGCTAAACCACATAGTCATTTCCCATATAGAATTGTATACTTACCTCAGCACCTTTGGCAGGTGTTCAGGAGAGTCAGAACATTTTTGCAGTGTTAAGTCTAAAACCCAGGGTCTAGTATATACTACTTCCCCAGATTGAGAGTCAGAACATAACATTTGTTTTGGCCACTTACTACATTTTCTATCTCTGTGACTTTGGGAAAATCATCTTATGACTACAGAACTGAATAAGATTGAGTTGACTCGTCTACCAGAATTTTACAAGGTTGCAAGGTTTGAAGCCAGTTATGGAGGTGCATGAACGGAACAGGCTTGTAATCTCAGGATTTAGGGGATTTAGGATTGCCATGAGTTCAGAGATGCCTGGGTTTACATACTGTCTTTTGAGGCCAGCCATGGTTGCTTAGTGAGATTCTGTCTTACAAAAGAAAACAAAATGTAGTATTTTGATTAAGCTTTTTTATAGCAAATATTAACTCATCTGTTCTCACTAAACTAGGAAAACTTTTTTTTTTCTTTTTGAGACAGAGTGTCATGTAGACAGGGGTATCTTTGAACTCCCACTGTAGTCAACAATGACCTTGAGCATCTGATCTTTTGGCCTGAGTGCTGGGACTACAGGCGTGTGTCATCGCCTCATTTATGGGTATCTGGCGGTTTAAGGGATTTGTGAGTACTAGGCAAGCACTCTATCAACTGAGCTATATCTCCAGCCTTAAACCATGAAATCTTTAAGACCTTCATTCTGCGTATTTGTAGCATGGGTAATAAAAGTCAGTTGTATTTAAGTAGGTCAATAACTGTCTTTAGGGCCCATATCTCCGTTCTTTCACGAACCCTCCTATCTGCACTGCAAAGTCTCTTCACACTAGCTGCCTTACCCTGCACACTCTCAGTGTGTGTGTGTGTGTGTGTGTGTGTGTGTGTGTGTGTGTGTGTGTGTGTGTGTGTGTGTTTAAACCCATAGCCTGCAACATTTTAGGCAAGCACTTTCTCCTTCATCCATGTCCCCAGTTTATCCTTTAAAAGATGGATGATTGAAGCTGGAGAGACGGCTCAGAGGTTAGGAGCACTTGCTACTAGCTTACCCAAGTCCACTTCCCAGCAGTCACATTGCGTGGTTCACAGCCCCTGTAACCATAGCGACAAATTAACTCCACCCCTCCACCCTTTAAGGTTTCTAAGGGTATGAGAAGACACATGCCACACACTGACACAGACACAGATGCCAGATACACACACACACACACACACACACACACACACACACACACACACACACACAAATCAGAACATCTTTAAAACTATGGAGAATTAAACTCACTAAGTCAAATCTCTCCCTTTGAGTATGGAAATGGTCAAAATAAGTCTGGGAGAAAATCTTGGTTTTGCCTTCCTCCCTCCCTTCTTCCCACCCCTTCTTCTCCTCCTCTTCCTCCTCCTTCTTATGGGGCAGAGGGGAGCAATGTCTCATGGTATCCCAGGCTGGCACGGAACTTTTTATGTAATAATCTGTTTAAGTTTTGTTTGCTTAGGGGCTATTTACCACACTTATTTTAATACGAAGCAATCTGGGTTCTAGTTGAGCATTCAGCAAGCAAGTAGCATTATTACATTTTTTTTGTTCTTTGGTTATCTATGAACCATTATCCATGAAAATCATACAGCTGTATGACTAGAATTTTCTGGTATTTTCTCTTGCAAAGGTGGTCTTTGATAGAATGGTGCAAGAAACTTAATATAGACCAGCGTCCTTTCAGTGTGTTTTTGGTTGTGAGCCTAGCCTTTAAGGCTGATCCATCTCTCCAGCTCATTTTCAGTTTTTTGGTCATCAAAATTAACTCCTTATGCACAAGACCTAGTGGCACTGGTCTGTAATCCTTGTATTTGGGAGGTGGAGACAAGAAGCTTGCCAGTTACAGGTGAGACTAGGTTACATAGAGACCCTTTTCTGAAACAAATCAAAGAAACAAAGAACAAAAATGATAAAAATATATTTTAAAAACTAATCCTCTTGTAACCATCAGACTACTCGGAGGAAACCAGGAATTTCTTATGTGATTATAGCTTAATATTGAATCATGTCCACTGTTAGTCATGTTTAAGTTAACAGAAAAAACTTTCCTGCAGAAATTTTAAGTAATCATTTAGCATTCCTGAGGGCTAGGATTTCATCTCCAGCTTCTACCACTCTAAAAATATGAGAAGTCATAAATACTAACCGTGTTGCTTGTGTGGATCAGTCTTTGGGACAGTCTTTACAAGGAGAGATGTTTTGACCTTGAGTACTAAACTAAACTGAAAGTAGACTAATTATTGTCAGTAAATGTCTCCTTTTCCTTTCCCCACATAATTGTTTTATCTCACTTCAGACATCTGTTCCTGGAGACAGTTGACTTTCCTCCTTGTCCTCCTCTTTAAATTAGGGAGTCAGATAAGCAGTTGTCTTGCAAGTATAAGGTCACTGGCATTCCAAAAGTATCTCCCACAGAGACAAATGGTGAGTGTTCTTTGTCACTTGCAAACTATAAATTGAATAAGCTGATCACTCTTCCCTTTTTATGATACATTTTGAGAAGGCCTTTTGAACTAGTTCATTGCAGTTTCTGATTATGAATGCAACATATAGTTCTTGTGTAGAATTGGTAACGTGATAGCACCAAAAAGGAAAATAAAAATCTGAACACACAGGCGTAACAACTGTTAGCACTGTAGTGCCTTATTTATACCTTTTTTTATGTTTATACAATTGTTTTAAAATAAAATGGGAGTCATATGATAGATGGATGGGTGGATGGATAGATAGATAGATAGATAGATAGATATTTTAGAGTATAGTGCCGTAATGCACAGCTCTAGCTGTAGTACTTGGGAGATGGAGGCAGGAGAATCAGGAGTTCAAGGCTAGCTTCAGCTATGTAAAGAGTTGAGGTGACCCCGGGCTATGTGAGACCCTGTGTCAAAGTTTCCTTACATTTGAAATACTGTGTCATGTATTACATGCTGGACTCAAACTCACTATGGAGCCAAGGATATCCTTGAACTCCTTATCCTACAACTCCCTCCTCCCAAGTGATATGATTACAAATATTAGCTCTGCGGCTACCACACCTGCTTTATATGGTGCTGAGGATGAAGCCCAGGGCTTTCTGCATGCTATGTAAGGCCCCTATCAACTAAATTACATGCCCACTCTTGAAACATTTTTAAGTGCTACTAAGTGCTTTAAAACATCAACTTAAATTGCGACATATCATTTTCATGTGTGGATATCCCATGGAGGGAATATTTTAAAAACAATGATTCCAAATCCCCCTTTAATAGTTCTGTACTAAGTTGTCTGACTTATTCATTATTTCTATTACATTACAATCCTAGAGAGAAACTTACTAGGTTTAAATGTGTGTTAAAAATTATGATGAGAACTTAATTTTTCTTAAATCTGTATATAATTAAAACATTCTATCTATCTATCTATCTATCTATCTATCTATCTATCTATGTTACTTCTGTAAGACATGATATCATTTTGTATCTCTGGCTTGCCTGAGACTCACTGTATAGCTCAGGATAGCCTCAAAATTAGGATGATCTTCCTGCTTTGGCTTCCCCAGTTTGGAGATTACTGGTGTCTGCCAACCTGCCTAGGCTTAGAAGTTTTTAAACAATTAAAAATTTATTTGTTCCAATTTGGTCACTTATTAGCAATCCATTTAACTGTCTCTCAATTAATTATTTAAATTTTTATTAACAAAATGGTACATATCACTGGGGTCTTTTTTTTTCTTTTACAAGTCACGTCATAATTTATTTAAAAAATCATGTTTCATTTCCTTTTAAAAATGAAATCTATATGATATTCCCTCATTTTCTCTATGAAAATCTTACACCACCTCGGATTTCTTTTTTATTATTTTTATTATTTATTTTTTTGATACTTTATTTACATTTCCAATGTTTCCCCCTTTCTAGGTGTCCTCTTTGGAAACCACCTATCCCCTCCCCCTCCCCCACCTCTATGAGGGTATTCCATCTCCCACCCACCCATCCACCCACCCACTCCCCTATTCTCACCTTGACATTTCCCTTTACTGGGGCCTCTCCTCCCCCTGATGGCCAACAAGGCCCTCCTCTGCCACATATGTGGTTCGAACCATGGGTCCCTCGATGTGTATTCTTTGGTTGGTGGTCCAGCCTCCAGGACGACCGGGGGGGGGGGGGTTGGGCCAGTTGACACTGTTGCTCTCTCCATGGGGCTGCAGACTCCCTCAGCTCCTTCAGTCCCTTCTCCAACTCCTCCATCTAGGACCTCACTCTCAGTCCAGCGGTTACTGTAAAGTGAAACTTGGGTATTCCGAACGTTTGGGCTAATATCCGCTTATCAGTGAGTACATACCA
>CM052722.1:81909606-81934745 GCA_028551405.1 Uromys caudimaculatus | reverse complement strand
TAGGTGCTTCTCAGCCCTACGAGTTTCCTCAGTTGAGAATTCTCTGTTTAGTTCTGTTCCCCATTTTTTGATGTGGTTATTTGGTTTTCTGGAGTCTAACTTCTTGAGTTCTTTGTGTATGCTGGATATTAGCCCTCTATCGGATGTAGGATTGGTAAAGATCTTTTCCCAATCTGTCGGTTGGTGTTTTGTCTTATTGACAGTGTCCTTTGCCTTACAGAAGCTTTGTAATTTCAAGAGGTCCCATTTGTCAATTCTTGATCTTAGAGCATAAGCCATTGGTGTTCTGTTCAGGAACTTTTCCCCTGTACCCAGGTATTCGAGAGTTTTCCCCACTTTCTCTTCTATTAGATTCAGTGTATCTGGTTTTATGTGGAGGTCCTTGATCCTCTTGGACTTGAGCTTTTGGGTTAAAGTCGATTTTATCCGATATTAGAATGGCTACTCCAGCCTGTTTCTTGGGACCATTTGCTTGGAAAATTGTTTTCCATCCCTTTACTCTGAGGTGGTGTTTGTCTTTATCACGGAGGTGTGTTTCCTGGATGCAGCAAAATGCTGGGTCCTGTTTATGGATCCTGTCTGTCAGTCTATGTCTTTTTATTGGGAAATTGAGTCCATTGATGTTAAAATGTTTAACCTTTGTTTCCTTCCTTCCTTCCTTCCTTCCTTCCTTCCTTCCTTCCTTCCTTCCTTCCTTCCTTCCTTCCAAGCTTTTTTGAAACAGGGTTTCTCTCACAGCAACCCTGGCTGCTCTGGAACTCAGTAGATCAGTCTCTCTGCAAACTCACAGAGATCCACCTGCTTCTGCCTTCTGGGATAAAAGGTGTGCACCGTCTCCCCTGGCTATTTCGCTATTATTGCCTAGCTTTGACAGTTTGTGACTTTTTTTTTCTTTCCATAATTTATTTTTCTTATGCACATTCATCCCAATCGCAGACACCCTCCCTCCTCTTCTCCGAGTCCCACTCTTACATATCCTATTACTTCCTCCCCTTCTCCTAAGAGAAGAGGAAGTCCCCTTTGGGTTCGTTCCATCCTACCCTGGGACATCTAGTCCCAGCAGGACTAGGCACATCTTCTCCTGTTTAGGCCCAACCAGGCAGTCTAGGTAGATAAAGGGGGACCCGATGTTAGGTAACAGAGTCAGAGACAGTCCCTGCTCCAGTGTTTGGTGCCCACATGAAGACCAGGCTACACATCTACTACAAATGTGTAGGGGGCCTAGGTCTAGCCCCCGCATGTTCTTTGGTTCATGGTTCAGTTTCTGTGAGCCCTGATGGACCAAGGATATTTGACCCTGTAGGTTCTTCTTGTGTCCTTGATCCATCTGGATTGCTCAATTCTATCCTGGATTCTTCTATAAGACTCTCGAGCTCTGCCTGAGGTTTGGCTGTGGGTCTCTGCTCTTTTTCCATTGGCTGCTGGATGAAGCCTCTCAGAGCACAGTTATGCTAGGCTCCTGTCTGTAAGCATAGCAGAGTATCATGATTACTATCAGGGGTCCTGGCTTTCTGTATTCTTGTTCTTCTTACCTCATTTAGTAATAATATCTTATATATTATTGTTATTATTAATTAGTGTTTTTCTTCAGCCTCTCACTTTGTAGCCCAGTGTGGCCCACAAGTCACCCACAAGTCACTTTGGATGTCAGGGACCCCTCCTGCCTCAACCCCCATTAAGTGCTAGAATTAGAGAAGTGAGTCACTTCCCCCAGCGAAAACCTTCTTATATTATTTACTTTTTAAAATTGAATCAAGTAATTAAATTTTGTATGAGTGTTTTGCCTTTATGTTATTTATGTATACTATGTGTATGCTTCATGCTCATGGGGCTCAGAAGTGGGTTTAGGGTTCCTTGGAACTGTAGTTAAAGCCGGTTATAAGCCACCATGTTGGTTCTGGGAAGTGACCACTGGTTCTGTGGAAGAGCTGGAAGTACCCTTAAACACTGAGCTGTGTCTCCAGCCCACCAAACTGTGTTCCTTTACATTTATGCCTTAAAGCTGAAATAAAAAGCATTTGAACATTTAAAATCATAGTCACTAAAATTTTGGACTTGACTCAAGCATGTTTGCCTTTGTTCTCTCCTTTGCTCATATTCATTTCTGACTTCTATATGCATTTTAGAACTTTAAACCTGTCTTTCAGTTTGCATGCTTGCTGCAAATATTTTCCCAGATAATGTGGCCCGTCTCTTAGGCGTCCTTGTTTAATATTGGTTTTTGAAGTTTATTTTTTCTATTTTTATACGATCCAAAGCTATTGATTTTGTCCCACATGTAATTCATATACTTAACAATTTTGTTCCAATGCAGTGCAGACATTTTTTGCTTTAGTTAGCCTTATAATTGTGAATGCAATAGAATTATTCTACACAACTGCAGCTACAGCTACAACTGTACTTTGCTCGTTTTGAACATTCTTCAAACACATTTGGTGGCATAGGTTTTTAAAGTAGAAACAGGTATAAACAGGGCAGTGTGTGGATAGAGCGATTCTTAAGTCTTGCAGAGGTGGGGCAGGACAGTTGAAAGGTTGACATTTTATTGCACTGAATAGTCTTCATTTCTCAGTGTGTCCTGTAACTCAAGGCAACACAGTAGGACCACTGAAGAATCCCACAGCATTTTCATTTCAAGGGTGACCTGATTTTAGCCTGTTTTTGAATAGTTAATCCAGACACCATTTCTAAAGAGTCCTGGTTTTGATTATCACCTTGATTATTTATTCAAATTGGGATTCCCGAGTGTTTCCTTTTGCAAGCATACTAAGTCATATCTACTGGGATAAAGGTCCCAAATCCATGTTCTCATAAGGATCGTAGATAATTGATAATTGTGGTTTACTCTAAATTCTGGAACTCTCTTATCGGGGGGGGGGCACATTCATTGAATTGGAATTACAGAGGCAAAAGACAAAATGCATACATGTGAGGACTTGAATCCTGTATGTCAGAGAATAGCACAAGGCACAGTTAGGATGCAAACGTGTAGGCTAAAGACTACCTGTCTATTTATAAAGGGAATGCTTTTAGCCTGATATATTATGTCCTAAAACAAGTGACAAATTTTCAGCTGATAAAAGATATGTATTAGGAGTTCAAGGTGTGGCACAGTTGCAGGGGTCTTGCCTAGCATATGCTGGGTCCTGGGCTCCATTGGCAGTACAGAGTGAGAGAGATAAAAATAGTTAAGTAATGTACCAGAAGATTCTTTTATAAAAATTTTAAACATTTTTTGCTTAGTGTGTGTATGTGTGGAGGTCAGAGGTCACCTTTCAGGAGTCAAGTCTTGACTTCCACCACATGAGTTCCAGGGATCCAACTTAGGACACAAGGCTTTGTGGCAATTATCAGTCAGCTCTTTTCCTGGAATTAGAACTTTAAGGAATAAACAGGCTTAGAAGATGTGGAGGGATATAAAATATTCTGTTGTCACAAATTCAGGCAACAGGAACTATGCCTTCTCAAGATTTTTAGATATTTAATTAGCATTATGTGCTCATCTCTGTGTGTATGTGCGTCTACCCATATGTGCCTGTTTAGGCCGGAAGGTGTCATATTCCCTGCAGCTACAATTGCAGGTGGTTGTAGGCAGCCCAATGTGGTTGCTCAGAACTGATCTTGGGTCCTCTGGACAAGCAGCAATCTTCCTTAAGTATAAAGCTTTCTCTCTGCATTGCCTGCTGAACATTTTTAGTTTCTCCTCTATAGGATTTCAGCCTTATTCATTGTGTAATTAATATATCCCCATATCAACAAGTATCAGGGAACAGTGAAGAGATTCTTCAGGACACACACACACACACACACACACACACACACACACATTTAAATGAGACATAATTTTTCAAAGAGTACTTTTCTTGGTTATCACCTGGGTTACTTTTTCAAATTGGGATGCATGAGTCTCCCAGTATCAACGTGTGTGTGTGTGTGTGTGTGTGTGTGTGTGTGTGTGTGTGTGTGCACGTGTGTATATACATATATACACAAATATAGATATGGATATGTGAGCCAGTCTGATGCCAACTGTCTTCATTCAATCTTGAACATGATGTAATGTACTATCAGTTTTAAAGACTGAAGACTAGGCTTTATTTGTTTGTTGCCAGGGATCTAAAGAGAGCTTGTGTAGGCTGGGCACATGCCTTACTGCTGAGTTTGGGGCATAAAAAATTTTAATTGAATTTTTATTTAAGGAGCACATAAAAAAAAGAAAAAAATACCCAACCCATTGACTTCTAGCACCTATTAAGTAACAACCTGTTTTGTAACAACCAATTAATGATATTTCAATAATTTTTATCAGATTGTCTAATATCCTGACTGAACACATTGCTTTATCCTCAGTCACCTGGGATCCTTCATCCTCTGGGTCCTCATCTCTCTTTTCTCCTTGATCCATTTTATTTCTTTTTCTCTTTCATGTTCATTTGCTTCCTCTCATTTTTGTTTAAAAGGAGGGAATTCTTTGATCTGACATCGAGGACCACTTCTTTCTAAAGTAAAAATTCCATTACTGTCTCGAATATTAAATGTCGCCTCAGTCCGTGCCTAGGAGGAGCGCCTCTCTACTAGCCCCCGCTTTTATTATGATCTTTCCTAGTATATTACTATGGTATTTTATGTCAAAATCTTTACTCATCTTGCTATTAGGTACAAAGTTTTCCCACATCCCTTTCTCTCCAGCCCTGAATAATTATTTTATATTTCACCTCTGTCAATCTTCCTTTTCTGATCACATTTGAGTTGCTTTGCAGATTTGTAAAAGTCATAATGGCCTAGAATCCAGCCATTGATGGGGGTTGTCTCAACCAAGCTGACATTTTTATATCTGGCCTTGAGAAACCTGTAAAAGTCCTTGTTCTTTCTTTCTTTTTCTTCTTTCTTTTCCTTTCCTTCCTTTCCTCCTTCTCCCACTCTCTCTTCCTCTGGCCCTTATTTCTTTTCTTTCCCTCTCCCCCATCAACATGTTGGACTCAGACTCACTATGTTGCACAGAATAACTTTGAACTTTCGATCTTCCAACTTCCACCTCTCAAGTGTTCAGATTGCAGTCATCTCTCGCCATGCCCAGCTTATGTGGTGGTGGACATTGAGCCCAGGCAACCCCCTACAAATGGAGATACATCTTCAGGCCTAATTTAATTTTTTTTATTTATCCATAGCTCCCCATTTATTTTTAGTTGTTGAGTATTACTTGCTTCTTGAGATTCTGTCAGTGCAGAAAATGCCAACCCTTTTTCCTTTTTTCTTCACTCAAGTAGCTCCAGATAATAGCTCTCCATTGTATTTTATTTCCAGGTAATAAAAGAGGAGATATTTGCTTGCAGACATCTGAGTATGCCATTTAGTTCATGCTACATTTAGTACAAGATAAATCAGCTCACTTATCCAGTTACTTATTTAACAAGTATTTATCAATAACTCATGCTATTCCAGACATAGTGGTATTAGCTACAACCCTAGCACTCTGGAGACACACATGACGATTGCTCCAAGTTAACAGGCAGCCTGTTCTTCATAGCATCCAGGACTTCAAGGCCATCCAGGACTACATAGCAGTGCCATGTATCAAACAAGTAAACAATGCCCATTGTAATCCATTAGGTACATTTCTATATGAACAGATCAAGACAAGAGCGTAGGTTATAGCTCACTAGAAGAAGGGCTGCCTATCATGTGCAACATCCTTGGGTAACACCCCCAGGGTGATGAGTCAACTTGGGACCCTATTCTCTTGGAGTAATACACACCACAAAAGGATTAATGAGTGTTATAAACGAAGTAGAATGGATCTTTATAGAAGTTGGGAATTCCTCTGGGCTGAAAGTCTTCCTTCCGTAGCTGACCAAAATGACATATCAGTTTCACGAAGCCAGCCTCAGCAACAAAATTTTAAGCTATTCTAACTCAAAAGAGAAAAGAAATGGGATCAGTTGTCTCAATAATGAACAGAGTATCATTGGGCCATGGCAGCCTGTGGATAATTGCAGTGCTCCAGCCAGAAGACCTCCTTTCTTTTCCCCAGGTTGAAGAAATAAACTAAAATAGACCTCAAGAAGAGTAACATGGAGAGTTCTCAAGTTTGTCCTGCATTAAGTGGCTCGTTGGCACTGAATAGAATGAAAAAAAAAAAAGTTCGTTTGCCACCAAAGTATAATGACCCCGTGGCCTTTCTCCTCACTCTGTACCCTGTACTTTAGATGGTAAACAGCAATCTGAGTGGCAGTATTAAAAAAGAGGTTAACTCTTTGTTGTCCAGCAAGTGTGAAGATATAGCACCTCCACTGTGCTCATTGTCAGGACATAATCATTTTCCTGCTCAATGAAGATGAATATCTGGAAATATAATTGTGGCCTCATCTGACAGTAGAGAAACTGGTAAACCTGACCTTGACTTGCACAAGAACTTAAGTTCTGTCAGTAACCCACTACTATCCTAAATTTTAAAGAAAGTAATGGAATGGTTAAATTTTATATACATCTATGTGTGTGTACACATACATATATTTACTATCCAGAAAGGAAACATCGTTTTCTTTCTGTAGCATAATACTTTGTTTTAAATTGAATGTTATATCATCTATTTGGTGGTGGCGCACGCCTTTAATCCCAGCACTCAGGAGGCAGAGGCAGGCGGATCCCTGACTTTGAGGCCAGCCTGGTCCACAGAGTGAGTTCCAGAATAGCTAGGACTACAGTAGAACCCTGTTTTGAAAAGCCTTCCAAAAAGTTATATTTGTGTATACCCAAGTTAATAATTTTTTTAAAAATTAAAAAGAAAGAAAGAACGAATGTTAAATAAGTATTGGGCTTGACAGTTCACATCTGTAATTGCAGCTTTAATAAGGTAGGGGCAAGAAAATGGAAAGCTCGGTGTCATTTAAAGCTACATGGAAAGTTTGAGGCCAGCATGAGCCTGTCAAAAACAAAACAAATTATCACCCCCTAAAAAATCCATAAAGACAAAACACAGTATTCAATTACAAAACTTAATTCTGAACTTTAAATTGTCATTATTATTATTATTATTATTATTATTATTATTATTATACTTTTGTATGTATAGAAAATGTAGATACATAGGTACATGTATGATACATTGAACATTGGAAGTCAGGGATCAAACATTTGTGAAGTCAGTTCTCTTTTTCCAGCTTTATGTGGAATCCAAGGATGAAACTCATGTCACTGGGCTTCGTGGCTGAAGTGCAGTTGGTGTTGCTTAGCAGACGCTGTCAGGATCTCACTGTGATCTGAATGGTCTCTCTGCAGTCCCATTCCTGAAGGATCCACACAATTCTTTTTAACCTAGCACGTCTACAGACCATTTCTGCTCTGGGTCGAGGAGTCCACGCCTCTGTCACCTCTGCTATGTCTGTTGCAACTAAGAAGACAGTGCAAGGCCCACTGTCCTCTGAGTACATTTTTAAATGGGAATCTAAATACGGTGCTCACAATTACCATCCTTTACCTGTTGCCCTGGAGAGAGGAGAAGGCATTTATATGTGGGATGTGGAAGGCAGGCAGTACTTTGACTTCCTGAGTGCTTATGGTGCTGTCAGCCAAGGACTCGGCCACCTAAAGATCATAGATGCCATGAAAAGTCAGGTGGACAAGCTGACATTAACATCTCGGGCTTTCTAGAACAATGTCCTTGGTGAATATGAGGAATACGTTACCAAGCTTTTAAACTACAACAAAGTTCTTCCTATGAATACAGGAGTGGAGGCTGGAGAGACTGCATGTAAGCTTGCTGTCATCGGGGCTATACCGTGAAAGGCATCCAGAAATAGAAAGCAAAGATCGTTTTTTGCTGTTGGAAACCCTTGGAGTCTAACGTTGTCTGCAATCCCCAGTTCCACAGATCCGACCAGTTACGATGGCTTTGGACCCTTCATGCCAGGCTTTGAAACCATCCCATATAACGATCTGCCTGCCAGCCTTTGAAACGATCCCATATAACGATCTGCCTGCACTGGAGATGCTCTTCAGAGTCCCAATGTTGCTGCTTTCATGGTGGAGCCCATACAGGGTGAAACAGGTGTTATTGTTTCAGATCCAGGATACGTGACTGGAGTTCGAGAACTCTGCACCAGGCGCCAGGTTCTGTTTATTGCTGAGGAATTCCAGACAGGATTGGCCAGAACTGGTAGACGGCTAGCTGTGGATCATGAGAGGGTCAGACCTGACATAGTTCTTTTTGGGAAGGCCCTTTCTGGAGGCTTATACTCTGTGTCTGCAGTGCTGTGTGATGATGAGATAATGCTGACCATTAAACCAGGCGCGCACGCCTCTACATCTGGGTGCATCCCACTAGGCTGCCGAGTTGCCACTGTGGCTCTTGAGGTTTTAGAAGAGAATCTTGCTGAAAATGCAGACATGATGGGCGTTATCTTGAGAAAGGAGCTCATGAAGCTGCCCTCTGATGTTGTGACTGCTGTGAGAGGGAAAGGCTTGCTGAATGCCATCATCATCAGAGAAACCAAAGATTGTGAGGCTTGGAAGTGTGCCTGCGACTCCGAGATAACGGGCTTCTGGCCAAGCCAACCCACGGCGTTATCTTCAGGTTTGCCCCTCCACTTGTGATCAAGGAGAATGAGATTCGGGAGTCAGTCGAGATCATCAAGACCATCTTGTCCTTCTGAGAGTAGGTCCTACCGGGAGCCATCTTCAGATGGGGCTCTTGCAAATTTCTGCTTGCAATGGGCAGATTCGGCTTGTCTGTCTCCTAAAAGACATTTTTAAAAAATATATATTATATGTTTCAGTTGATGCATAGTAGAGTGACACCTAGAAACCTGCAGGTGACTGTGTGACAGAAGAGTGAGAGCGAGAGGCATTTCTTTGTTAAGGTTTGACTGTATGGGAACTTTCTAAGGAGAATCAGATCCACCTGCATACAGCCTGCAAATCGAGTCCTGCAGTAATTTACGTGCGTTTTTACAATCTCCTTGCTGTTGTGAAAGTTTTGTATTTGGAAGTTATTTCTGAGATACCACATAAGAAACTAGCTTAACCTCATGCAGTTGAATCATTATAATCAATGAATGTTAAGATGATTCAAGATTCTGAGAATTCATTGCTAAATTAGACTTTAAGTGCTTGATTGCAATCTGTAAAACATTTCTTTTCAGGATTTCTTTGAATAAAGCTTAATTTTTCTGATGACTGGCATTTCATCTCCTATTGAGATCACTGGGTGTGTTTCAGGCTTTTTATTCTAAATAAAGCTATGATCAGTTCATATCTGAAAACAAAAACAACAACAACAACAACAACAACAACCCCTCATTTCCTCAGGTTTTAACTGCCCGTGCTTTACCCATTGTGCCATTTTGCCCGCTCGGGTCTGATATGATGGTGTTAAACCTGTCTCAGTCAGTGTTTCTATTGCTGTGACAAAACAGCATGACCAAAGAGCTAGTTGGGGAGGAAAGGATTTATTTGGCTTACATTTCCACATCGATGTTCACCACCAAAGGAAATCAGAGCAGGAACTCCGACAGGGTAGGAACTTGAGGGCAGGAGTGGATTCAGACGCCGTAGAGGGGGTGTTGCTTACTGGCTTGCTCTGTATTGCTTGGTTAGTCTGCTTTCTTATAGAATCCATGACCACCAGCTCAGGGGTGGCTCCACCCACTGTGGGCTGGGCCTTCACCCATTAATCACTAATGGAGAAAATGACTTATAACTGGATATCATAAAGGTATTTTCTGAACTGGGGCTCTTTCCTCTCTAATAACTAACTTCTGTCAGTTTGACACATGAAACCAGCCAGTACAAAGCCTTATTATGCTTAGTAGATTTAGCAAACAAACTATTGAATGAGGAGGCTGAGGAAATGGCTCACTGAGTAAGTGATTACCACCAGAGCAATCAGTTTCTCAGCACCCATGTAAGAGCAGAGAGTGATGGTGTGGGTCTGTAACCTCAGCCCTGAAAGCCTGGACCCTAGAATACCTTGTTCTGCTAGCCTAGCGAATTGATAAGCTCCAGGTTCCTTGAGAGATTCTACATCAAAAAGTAAGGTGAGAATAACTCATCCTCAATTGCTGGCCTCCACACATATGTACATGTCCAAACATACACACACACAAAGTTAGTGATGAATGCTTAAACTTGAATTTGAGATAAATAATCTTTATTATGATTTTGCAACCACAACCTTAGAGAACATAGTGTTATTATATAACACTCCAGTGGACTGGCTGAGTTTTACAAGACAGGTTTGGTTTGAGTCTACAGCACCACAGAATAGTTTTAATGGCCTCTGATTTAGATATATACAATTGTGATAGGGCAGATTCCAAATTGATATTTATAATACCTTTTAAGATAGTATTTAAAACTGCCTGTAGTTTTATTTTTATGTTAAATACCTGAGCTGTGCTTTTCAGATTCATATACCCTTATTTTATTCCTTTACCTTTGAGACAAGTTCTCATTATATAGGTCTGGCTGTATGGGAACTTGTCATGTATTCTAAGCTGGTCTTGTGCTCACAGAGATCCATCCACTTCTTCCTCCACAGTTTTGAGATTATGTAGTTGTGTTCCACCCCATACAGTTTAATATTGTACATGTCTTAACAACAGTATGGTGATTATTTTTATAATTGTTTCAAAAATACATGATTTTATTTTTATATGCATTTCACCTACATGGATTTAGGTTTACCATGTGTGTGCAGTGCATGCAAAGGACAGAAGGTAGTTTAAGATCCCCAGATGTGTAGTTATAGGTGGTTATGAGCTGTCATGTGGGAGCTAGGAACTGACCTCAGGTTTTCTGCAAGAGCAGCAAGTGCTCTTAATCCCTGAGCCATCTCTCTAGCTCCAACTGTTCTTTAAAAATTTATTTATTTATTTATTTATTTATTTATTTATTTATTTATTTATTTATTTATGTGTACCCATGTGTGCTTGTCATAGTAAACCTGTGGAGGTCACAGAACACCTTGTAGGAGTCATTTTTCTTTTCTGACAATGTGGGTCCCTTGGATCAATCTCAGACTTGGCAGCGAGGGCCTTGATTTGCTGAACCTCCTCTCAGGTTCTTACCACGAATCTGTTAGAGTATAAAATCACCAGTCTTTACCTTTATATTTTGCCAAAAGAACAAAGTGATGCAGCATGTACTGTTCTGAAGGCAGCATGAGCCTCAGCCTGGGGACTATGCTGTCCATGTGTGCTGCTGCTTCTCTGTGTCCCGTTCGATCCTACCAATTGATCTACTCTTCCCCTGATGCCTAGCAATACAATCTTGTTTGTACTTAGTTTGTGATCACTGCTAAAGGACTTAGTATCACATCCAAACTGGGACATAGTCCTTCTGGGTACCTTGTGACACTTCAACCTTTTTGCACCGCTACTAAGCTGTGTCCCCAGCCTACATAATGAGACCAGCTATTGTCACACAGTAAAATAAGTCTTCATGTGTCCTCAAAGCAGGGCTCACATGTTTAACATAAAATGAAACTGTAAATAAATTTGATGATCTTGAATGTGTCGAGGTCTCTTCAGATTTTTTGAGCAGGTAGCAAACTTATCACACATACACACTACCCATTTATTATTTTTTCACAATTTCTGTAGTTATGAATTTAACGTCTGACTAATGTTGCTTTTGCATCCAATTTTATAATGAGCCTTAACTTTGTATCATTTCATTCCATTAAAAGAGAGAGAGAGAGA
This sequence comes from Uromys caudimaculatus, assembly GCA_028551405.1. Classification (NCBI taxonomy): domain Eukaryota; kingdom Metazoa; phylum Chordata; class Mammalia; order Rodentia; family Muridae; genus Uromys; species Uromys caudimaculatus. Next base: position 81,923,046 of record CM052722.1, on the reverse strand, counting down.
AACCTACATTTACTGGCAAAGCAAATGCCTCATAAGGTCATCTGGGTGAGAGTGAAAGAACAGCTCTCACCATAATATGAAACTATAAAAGAGTAAGGATGGAATAGAATTACAGAAGACTCCCGTGTAGCTGAAGGAAAGTCCCCCTGAGTCCCTGTAGCATCTCTAAGCAACAAGCTTTTAGAATGTTAGTAATCATTAAGTGTATACAGTATGGGATATGGCAATGAGAACCCTTCATTTTTTCAGGCTTTGAAGCTGGGCATTCTATTATACCTATCGCAATATTTTTACCTTCAATCTCACAAATTTCTTTATGAATTTACTATATAAATATTTAGATTTTTTAAAAAACAGAGTATCTCTCCTAACACATATTTGTTTTGAGATATCAAAGTGATGCAGGGAATTCTACCAAATACTAAAACAGCCTATTACAAAGCAAAGATCTAATGTTATTATCTGACATCAGCTTCTTTGCACAATTTCTGTGTATTACTGGAAAAGTCCACTCATCTCTCTAATCAGAGTTATTATGTTCTAGTGGTAAGTGCAATTATATGTGAAAGCTCTTTGAATCATGACTATTTGGCAAATATGAGGCATTTTATTCCAAAGAGCTACCAAAATGCATGTTGTGTTTTCTGTTTTCTTAGGCCTGAGCCAGGAACAAATGTAGTGTGACTACACATAAGTATTAAGCGGTTAGACATGTGGCTCTTCATTTGGTTGAAATAGATTCAAATTCTGGGTTTTCTCTTCCAAAGCAAGAAACAATATTAAATATTTTTACATAAAGTTCCTACAAATAAGATATATATATATATGTATATATATATATATACATATATATGTATATGTATGTACACACACACACACACACACACACACACATGCCCTGATACCTTCCTGACTAGCACTTGCAGTAGCATAAAGTACACACAGAGTAGGAGCTTATAAATGGAAGTGTTTCAAAGTGAAAAAAAAAAAAAAAGCCTTTGAAGCTGGGTGTGGTAGCACATGGCTGTCATCCTAGCATTCAGGAGACTGAATTCAAAGCCAGTTTGGATCTAAGTGTGAGACAGAAAGTTTCAGGGGATTTTTTTTTTTTTAAAAACAGACTATATCTGTATCTGTATCTTTATTTCTCTCTATATAACACATATATGGAAATAGGTAATCCTTACGTAGTTACTATGTATAATGCCTGTTGCTAAGCAGTTTCCACATCTATATAACGGAGCCCTTGAAGTAGAACTAAAATATGAAACTTATCTTTATTGCCATAGAAAGATTGAGGCGAAGTGACTGCCCCTCTCAGCCATCTTGCCTTCTCATGATCTTGAAACTCAGTTGTCTCTCAAACTTTTGTTGCCACTGCAGCACCACTCAGAAGAAATTCAATGTAAGTATTCCAGAAAAGGCTCTGGAAACAGCGGATTCCAGGCAGTCCCCTACACCTCTAAGTTTGCTGGCTAAAGAGAAAGGAGCTCCTTGTGCAGTTCCTTCTAAGCACTTATGTTTAAGACTAGCTAGAGACAAAATTGCTTGGTTTTCCTAACAGGATGTCCTGCTCGCTAGTGCTTGTACATGCATAGTAGGAGCTTAGAAACAGGCATTTCAAACTAGAAATCATCTTTGAAGCTGCTTGTGGTAGCACACACCTGTCCTTGTAACAACATTTGGGAGGCTGAGCTCAAAGCCAGTTTGGGTGTTCAGGGTGAGACCCAATGTTTCAAAGAGGTTTTGTACTTCCAGTCAATATAGCACCATAGGGAGTGGAATATCAAAGTTTGAGCTGAGCAGGCAATGATGGGGAATTACCTGGGTAGTACACACTGCCACTCTTCAGTTAGATGTAGCTTATCGATTCTCCAGTGTCTTCCTCTCACTTTCTTCTTAGTTTGCAATCACAATATTCTTTTGAGGAAACAGATTTCATGTTATATCCTTTGAAAGACATTCTATTGTTTCAAAGTTATAGAGCTTCTATTTACATATTTTTACAGTGTACTGGATTGAACCCAGGGCCTTGTCCATGCTAACTAAGCAAGTGCTCTACCACTGGACTATCCCCCAAGGCCTATGGTAGTTGAATTGTTAATGGCACAGCCCTCCAAATACCACCTCTAGGCTTGTTGTAAATGATTATTTTAATATATTACCTGTAAAAGTTTTTACAAAGATTTATTTTATTTTAAATATATGAGTGCTTTGTCTGCACATATGTCTGTCTACCATGTGTGTATCTGGTGTTCATAGAGTCCAGAAGAGTGCATTAGAGCCTCTGGAACTAGAAATGTGGAAGGTTGTGAGCCATCTTCTGGATGTTAGGACTGAACCTGCATCCTTTGCAAGAGCAAGTGCTCTAAACTTCTGGACCATCTCTCCAGCTTAATCAGCAAGTATTGCTTGTATTGTGATAACTGTTGAACCCAATGTCTCATGTATACTAGGCAGGCATTGTACCATTTAGCTAGATCCCAACTTTCATAAAATATCATTGAAAGGGAAGTACACAGACAAATTATCTAGTGCATCATCATTTCTTGAAGATTAGTAATCTTGAGTCATTAAGACCATGTGGGCCACAGCTCACACTTGGAACCCTATCTTTTACCATGAAATTACTCAGATTATATTTCTGTTAGGGAGAATTACTTTCCAAATAGTTACTCTTTAGCTCTTTATTCTTCATATTATTCAGTGCTGAAGACCAAACATAAAGCCTCACATACTCCCTGAACACACCTGCACAATTACTGCTTTGGCCAAAATAGCCAGGAAAATGTTGAACGTTATCAAGAAAAATAGGAGGAAAATCAGTAATCCGTCATCTTAATTTGTGGCCAACCCTTGAGATGTCTCCACCTTGGTTCTTTTTTGTAGTTCTGTTCTGTGTATAAGACAGGAAAAATAGACTTGGAGACAATCCTATGGCAACTCATTCCAGTGATGACAGGAACAGAAGGCAAGGCCAAGGATAGGCTATACATAAAATAGACTTTCCAGAGAAAGCGGCTAACAGCAAGCCCCCTCAGACAGCACTGTGGCTGCCAGACTGTCACTGGTATGCTGCCAGAGCATGCATGCATGATGAACAGTTTCTCTTCCTAAAGCCTTAGCCTTTGGCTGAAATTTGGCTCTTCCTTTTTCTCTAAATTCTTCCATTTGAAGTGTTCTTGGTCCCTCGCATCCCCATTTATTGGGGAGCTTTTTATACCCAAATGAGCAAGGTCAGGATGCCCTTGTATTTTTTGCTTCCTTGTTCCCATTTCTTTTATTCTTATTCTTTTCTCTTTCTCTCTCCTCTCCCCCTCCCCTCCTTTTCTCTTAAATATAATATTTGTGATTTATTCTTCTGAGTGCTTCACACAATTATGAGTGTTTTCCTGCATGTACATCTACATTCTGCACACGTGCTTGGTGCCCAAAGAAGTTGGAATAGGGCATTAAATCCTCTGAGACTGGAGTTACAGATAGTTGTAAGCCACCATGTTGGTGCTGGGAACTAAACCTAGGGCAGCTCAGTGCTTTTACCTACTGAGTCAGTTCTCCAGCCTCTCTTCTCTCTCTCTCTCTCTCTCTCTCTCTCTCTTACAGGGTTTTTCTGTATAGCTCTGGCTGTCATGGAACTCACGCTGGCCTCGATCTCAGAGATCTGCTTGCTTCTGCCTCCTGAGAGCTGGGATTAAAGTCATTGTGCTACCACCTGGCTTCTACTAAAGTTCTTCTTATCACCTACCTGATCAGATTCCTCTAGAGCTAATTTGACATTTTAATGGTTCGCATCTCATCACAAGATTTCAATTCACTATGCTGTAGATTTGTTTCAAAGTTAAGTGCTCAAATACTCCTTTTAACTTGACTTTCAGATACGGGCATTACTGGGCAGGGTTGATTTTGTTTTTTGTTTTTTTTTTTCTTTTTCTTTTTCTTTCTTTCTTTCTTTTTTTTTTTTTTTTTTTTTTTTTTTTTTTTGGTGCCTGGGAATCTAACCTAGGACCTTGTACTGGCTAGGAGAGCTCTTTATCACTACACTACAATTCTGGTGCTAGAATGGCCCTGTATACAAGTGAGGTAGCAGGTGAGCAATCTCCTTTAATGAACCAGAAAGCTCGTTCATAATAGGTCTGGTTTGATTCTCTCTTTAATCTCTATGAGTTTTAATGTAGTTGTTCACATCAGAATCGCCTGGGGAACTGTGCAGCTATGAATCATTTAGCACTTAGTTTTTCTATTGTCTAAAACCGGAATGTCGCCTGTGTGTTTATTTATATATAGAATAGAACTAAATAAACAATGGTACTGCATCAGTAAGTAGCAAACTGTTTTGGGCTTAATGTGAGATATCAATTCTGGTGACAGAAAGGTATGCAAGGCTGAAAATGTTTGGACCACAAGGTTGTGTTTCATTGCCATTAGGCTTGGGCAAACAACCACTTTAGTAAGTATCTCCATTTGGCAAGGCCAAACCCCATTATTTACATCTCCCCTTCTGTAGCTTTCTACTTGTAACATCTTGCTTGCTGAAACTATTTCCACACCAACCTTGTTATCATATACCTCACTGCCTATTTGAAATAAGGAGGGCTGGGGAGCTGGCTAAGTTGGACAAGCATAAGAACCTTGATTTAGAGCCTCAGGATTCATATAAAAGCCAGGTGTGATGGTCAATATCACTAATTCTGATTCTGGGCACCTAAGGAAGTAAGAACAATTTCAGGAGTTTAGTTAACTTGCTAAAATCACATCGCCATTTGTTGCATGATGTAGGGCATAAAGCTTAATGTTTCTGAAAGTAACACCACCAGTGATTCCTATCTTAAAAAAAGTATAGCTCTTTGCCCTGAAATTGTAACCTTATGCTATGCACCCTAGATCATGAACTGCTGTATATTGAAGTTATTCGTCAGAAAGAACATAGTCTTTCCTAGTATTTTCTATCCAAACACAGGGCTAGATTTTCTGAAGACTTTTTGTTTGTTTGTTTGTTTTTCCTTTTAAAGGTGCCGATGAAAGAGATACTGGTTGCTTATAAAGACATACCTGAAAGCAAGGTACAATTTTAATGGATTAGCAGGGAAGGCCACCTTTTTTCTTAAGGCATTCAAGAGTCATATATAGACTTGTAGGAATATAGTTTCTGCGACATCTGCTCTGCGTTTGTACAAGAGGAATGATGACAATATGTGAGCAAGTGCATAAGCACGGCTGTGTGTCACTACACCTTATCCAGCGAGGGTATTTGGCTGGGCAAATGGCTCAGTGGGAAGACACTTGCTAGCATGGATGAGGCTCCTGAGTTCAATCCTATGTACCATGAAGCAAGGAAAAACAAATAAAACGCCCACTATCTCCACAAAATCTAACCCAAAACAGACCTGTTAAAGTTCAAGTCAGAGTTTTCTGGCCTCTGGATGCCAGTGGCTAAAGTCTGTTGCAATGGTATAATGTTGTAAAACCTAACCTACTTACATTTGTGTCTGACTATGTAGTAAGGTCCTTATGTATGTGTGTGGGTGTGTCTCTGTGTGTGCATTTGTACGTTTGTGTACAGGTATGTGTGTAGGCCAGAATTCAATGTCGGTTGGCTTTCCCCATTCCTTTTGTATTATGCTTTTCATAGTTTTTAGCTTTTATTTTTTTATTTGTGTGTGTGTGTGTGTGTGTGTGTGTGTGTGCGCCATATGCCAAGGCAGGTATGTGGAAGTCATTTCTCCATTTCTACCATATGGGTCCTATATATGGAACTCTGGTTGTCAGGTTTGATGGCAGGTTCCTTCACCTGCTGAGTTATCTTGATGGACTCCGCTTTCCTTTTTGAGACAAGATCTCTCTAATAGAGATGGAGGTGGTCAATTTGTCTAGTCTGGATAGCCAGCATCCCCTAGAGATGGTCCCTTTCCTACCTTGTTAACTCTATGATGGCAGCCCTGCACTGTCATTCTTGATTTTTCATGGGTACTGGGGTTTGGATTTAAGTCTTCATGCTGGTCCAACAAGCATTTTATTTATTGAGCTATTTCCCCAGTCCTCATTGGTAACCTCTTGCTAATACACTTTAGATATTTTTAAAATTTATTCATTTTATATGTATGCACATTTTGCCTACATGTATATATGTGCACCATGTGCATTCCTGGTATCCACAAAGTTCTGAAGAGGGCATCAGATCCCCTGGAACTGGAGTTAATGGATGGGTGTGAACCTCTATATGGATGCTGGAAACTGAACCTAGGTCCTAATGCAAGAGCAACAAGTGCTTTTAACTGATGAACCCTTTCTCCAGCTCCATGTTTTTTTTGTTTTTTGTTTTTTGTTTTTTGTTTTTTTTGTTTTTTCGAGACAGGGTTTCTCTGTGTAGCCTTGGCTGTTCTGGAACTCACTCTGTAGACCAGGCTGGCCTCGAACTCAGAAATCCACCTGTCTCTGCCTCCCAAGTTCTGGGATTAAAGGCGTGCGCCACCACTGCTCAGCTCATGTTTTGTATTTTATATAAATATATTATCATAACCCCCTAGGTCAAAAATATAACGACTACTTATGTGAAAAGATAAAATATTACTATAGGTATAGAAAATTGAAGTAGAAAAGAACCGGTTTTAGTTTTTTGTTCTATTATTATTATTATTACGTTTGAGGCAGGATCTTCCTACAGCCCTGGGTGGTCTGGTACTCACTGCAGAGCACAGACTGTTCTTGACCCTACAGCAATATCCCTGCCTTAGGCTGCCCAGTTCTTGAACTCCACATGTGTATCATTGTGCTAAGCTGATTTCAAAGTTTCATCTTTCAATTAATCTGCCATTTACTGTCTGGTCTTGATCTTCTTACATTAATCAATTGAACATTAGTTTTTTTTTGGCACCATTAAATGCACATGGTAATATAATTTCTGTAAGGATGTTGTTATGGTCTGTATTCAATGTCCAGTCCCCAGCTCCCATGCTGAAGCCTTGATCCCTAGCCGATGGCACTATTGGGAGGTGGTTGCAAGTATGTGAAGTGTGGCCTTGTTGGAGGAAGTAAATGAATGTTTCAGTGATGAACACTCCCTTGGAGAGTATAATAATAGGACCCTATTCCCATCTTCTCCCATTGTGTTCCCAGCTTCAGTGGTGTGGTGATATGGGCAGCTTTACTAGAATGTTTGTTCTAGTCGCCAGCCCCAGTGAGGAGTATAAGCAAGAATGGAATGGTTCTTCTGAAATGTTGAGTTAAAATATTCCTTTCCTGCTTCTAAGTTGTTTCTCTCAGGCATTTTGTCACTGCAATGAGAAACCGTTACCATATGTATTTGAAACATACAATGAATCTTCACTGGATTCCAAAGCAACGGAATTGCTCATTCACCTGATCTTTCTTCTGACAATTACAATATAATGGAAAAGCCCATAGTGCCCTGAAGTGGTATTTACTCTGAAAATATTAGCTGTGCACATCAAAGTATTTCATAAGGCACGTGCATGAAGAAACATTCTTGGAGGGCTGGGATGTAATTGAGGTCAAAGCCTGTTTTCCTAGCATGCTCTAAGCCCTGGATTCCATCCCCAGCACCTCATAAAATGGGTATGGTAGTACATTCCTGTAATTCCAGTATTCCAGAGTTAATAGGTAGGAGGATCCGATGATCAAGGTCACTCTTGGCTACTGAGCAGGTTCAAGACCAGCTTGTGCTACATGAAATCCTAGATAGATTATCTGTAGATAGATAGATAGATAGATGATAGATATGCAGATATGCACTTATATAGGTAGGTAGATTAAAATAAAGGATTCTCAGAAGACACAAAGTTTGCCTTGAGCCTCTATAGGAGGGCTTGCTTAGAATTTTTTTTAACCAACTAGAATCTTCCAACACTATCCTTTAACACTTGAGCCCTTCAAGGCATACCTGAATGTTATAGCCAATTATCTCTAATAACAAACAAATACAAAATTTCCTTTATTCTATCATGGCAGCAACCTCAGAAATCCTGCCCTCTGGAAGACTAGGAAGTCCTAGACTGTGAAGGCAAAATTCAGTGAGAACCATACAGTATTCTCACACAGCAAAGGGGAGTGCATGCAAGATTGGTGCCTATGGAGGCAAGAAAAGTGTACTGTATTTCCTAGAACTAGAGTTACAGATGGATGTGAACCACCCTGTGGGTACTGGGCATTGAACCTGGATCCTCTGCAGAGTCAACGAGTGCTCTTAAACTACAGAGCCATCTTTCCAGCCCGCCCTTTTCTTTTTAAAATGCAAAAATTTCACTATGTATAACAGGCTAGCCTTGGACTGATAGCAATCCTCCTGCAGCACGGTCCAAATTCTGGGGTTACTGGTATACACTATTGTGCTCAGCTAAAAGTTTGTTAGCTTAGTTACTAAACCTGTTTCCCGTTGTACATAATTTGGAGGGCAGAAAGCATGCCAATATGACAAGTTTATAGTACTAAATAAGACATCTAGAGTATAAACTGCATTCACCAAATAATCTGATAATGTAACTGTTTGGCTGGGTCATTGGTTGAGCAGCTGGTTGAGACCAGCTTGGGCTGCATGAAATCCTAGATAGATGATTAGATATGTAGAGATGAACTTATGTAGGTAGGCAAGTAACTATATACTCCTTCTTTTATGATGGAAGCACAGTCTCTGTGTCCTCTGTAGCTTGCTAATAGTAATTATCCTGTCTGCCTTTCTTCTTTTCTTTTCTATTTTTTCTTTTTCTTTCCTTTCTCTACTCCTTTCTTTTTCATGAGGTTGAGTTAAAAGTGTCAATTGATTCCAAATGGTTTGTTGTTGACTATTAGCAACAAGCAAGACACCAGAAATGTGCATATATTTCAGTTTGTACTTTTGGTTACTTCAGGACACGATTTGTTCTTAGAACAGTATATTTATTTCAATCATTCTTTTCCAATTCCCTCCACAAAACTTGAGATCTTCACAGGTTTAAAGAGCAGAGTGTTAGAGATGTTGACTAGGAAGTTGCCTGAGACGTGTTCATTTTCCTTTAACACAGTCTCCTGGCCCAAAACGTCAGGACTATTTATGTAACTAAATATTGCCCATGTTTCCTATTTTTCTCATTACTGTTCTTGATAGGTTGAAGCTTTGTCTTTGAAATTCACCTTACTTTCTACTATGAGGGATCCACTGAAAAATCGGAGTTCAAAACCATGCCTAAGGTAACAAAGTCTAACTGCCCAGGTCAATCAGGAGCCTAACCTTCAGAGGCTGCCCATAGTTTGTCTTTTACCTTTTTCAAAAAGTGCTGGGATGGTAGCCAGGGCCTTACATAACATCTTCTACTACTTAGCTATGCCTTTAGCCCTGTCTTCTTCCTTCAGCCTCCTGCACCCACAATCCCGGTGGAAGAACTGTTAGAACGCTGGTAAATAGGAAATAGGTTTTTGTAATTGAGCCCCAGGTATTAGCCTAGACCTCTAGACCAATTAATTACAATACACAAATTTCTCTGCTACCCTACCTTGATTACCTTGCTCCAAATTCCTGGAAACTGCTTTTTATCTACATCCTTGACCTACATAAGCTTACACAAGCTAGTCTGGAATCTTGACAACAGTATCCGCCCTTCTTTGTTCATTCTTCATGTCATTTCAGGTTTTCTTCTCTCCACATCTTCTCATGATTTACACTGGACTTAGAATCATCTCCCATTGTGTGTTATCTGTTCATTGTATTTTATCTCTCGTGAACCAGTATTCTTTCAAAAACATTATTTTAAGTTATGTGTATGTGTGCATGCCTGCATAGGTTTATGGGTACCAGATGTGTGCAGGTACCTGCAGAATGCCAGAGAGCGCATCAGGTCACTTGGAACTGATATTTCAGGCATGTGTGAGCTGTGTGGTGTGAGTGCTGGGAGATGAAAGGACTGTGGTGGTTTCAATAGGTATGACCCCCATAGACTCATGTGTTTGAATTCTCGGCCCATGAGGGGCAATACTATTAGAATGTGTGACCTTGATGGAGTAGGTGTGGCCTTGTTGGAGGAAATGTATCACTGTGGGGGTGGGTTTTGAATTATCCTATGCTCAAGCTCTACCCAGTGTAGAACAGTGTCTGTCCTGACCTTTAGACCAAGATATAGATAGAACTCTTGACTCCTCCAGCAAGCACGCTGTCTCCCTGGACACTGCCATGCTTCCTGCCATGATTATGGACTGAACCTCTGAACCTGTAAGCCCCAATTAAATGTCCTTTATAAGTGCTTCCTTGGTAGGATGGCCTTGTTGGGCATCAATGGGAGGAGAGGTTCTTGGTCCTATGAAGGCTTGAGAGATGCCCCAGGATAGGGGAATTCGAGGGTGGGGAGGCAGGAGTGGGTGGGTGGGTGGGGGAACACCCTCATAGAAGAAGGGATGGGGGGTTGTTAGGGGGGAAACCAGGAAAGGGGATAACATTTGAAATGTAAATAATGAAAGTATCCAATAAAAAAAAAAAAGAGATTCCTTTGTCATGGAATCTTTTCACAGCAATAAAACCCTAAGACAAGTATATAATGTTTATAATTTTATGTGTTTTTATTTTCTTGTGTGTGTGTGTGTGTGTCTCTCTCTGTGTCTGTGAGTGTGTGTGTGTGTGTGTGTGTGTGTGTGTGTGTGTGTGTGTGTGTATGATGGAGGCCAGAAGAGGGTGTCAGATGCCTTGGCACTGGAGTAACAGGTGGTTGTGAACTGCACAACATGAGTGCTTGGAAGCAAACCTGAGTCTTTTTAATTGCTAGAGCCAAATTTTTTTTTCCTCGAATTTTTCAAAATAACACAAAATTACATTTCGTAGACCAATGCACTGGGGTCATAGTTCATTTGGCAGGTGCTTCACTAGCATCAACACAGTCCTGGGTTTGATGTCCAGAACTGCATAAAACTGGATGTAGTAGTACACACCTGTAATCCTAGCACTTGGGTAGAAGTGGGAAGATCAGAAGTTCAAGATCATCGTCTGATATGTAGTTAGAGGACAGCATCAGTTACAAGATACTCTTTCTCTACATATGTAAAATACGAAGGAAAGAAAGACATTTCTTAGAATGCAATGAAGCTATACAGACAATGCCAACTGTTTTGGGGAGCATGAGTCATTGTACTGTATATTGTAACTCGTGCAGAATTCCAAAGAAACAAACTTCTAGTGTCTGAGACCACTATGTCTGCTTTATAACCCTAGAAAGAGAAAAAGAACTATTAGAGTGACCATCATCTTTAAAGTTTTTAAGTACACTTATTTACATATTTGGTTATTGGGAGGGCCCATGTTTTCCATGGTGTACAGTGGGAAGTCAGAGGACGACTTACAGGAGTCCTTCAACCATGTCCCCCTGCAACAGATGGCAATAAAAGAAAAGACCCATAGCCAGACATTATACAAAGAGTGACACTGGAATATTCAGCCTTAAATGAAATGTCTCTATCAAATCCCTCCCTTCTTAGCTCAGGAAACCCCTTAGAAGAGGAGGCAGAAGATGTGGGTGAGCCAGAAGTGCTGGAGAACATGAGAACAAGGCCATCTAAAACAATGGCTCAAAGCTCTTATGAACTCACAGAGTTGGAAACAGTAAGTAAAGGGCCTGCCTGGCTCTGTACCAGGTCCTCGACACACACACACACACACACACACACACACACACACACACACACACACACTATTATTATATATATATTTATATATAATATATATATATATTATAGCTTTTAGCTTTAGTAGTTGATGAGACTCTGAGAGTGAGAACAAGTACGTGCCTGCTCTTGGGACTCTTTCCTCCTGTTGCATTGCCATGTCCAACTTCAATAGGATGATTTTTGTTTTAATAACATTTTATTTTGTTAAAAATGAACTAAAAAAGCTGAAAGCTTTGGAATTTTATTTATTGATTTGTTTGTTTGTTTGTTTATGGGGAGGGCATGTGCCTTCCATGGTGAGTGGTGTGCTTTGGGAGGTCAGAGGACAACTTTTAATCATCAGTTTTCTCCTTTCAATATGTTGGTCCAGTGAATTAAAATTAGCATGCCAGGCTTGGTATTTGCAAGCATCCTTATCCTCTGTGCTGTTTCATTGGCTGAAATTCCTTGTGTTTTTTGTTGTTGATGGTTGTTTGTTCGTTTGTTCGTTCCTGATGTCAGTGTGTGTACCTTGTTGTCCTGGAACTCACTTTGTAGACCAGATTGGCATTGAACTCACTGAGATCCACTTGCCTCTGCCTCTGCCTGGGATTAAAGGCATGGGCCACCGTGCCCTGCTCAAATGCCTGTTTTTTTTTTTTTTTTTTACGTAGTCTTCAAAAGAATATTAAAATAATAAACGGTCAGGCTGTGAACCAAAATTTTTATTTCATCTTGTTTGACAGTTTTTAAGATACAGCCTTACTTCTGTAGCCCAGGGTGGATTTGAAGTTATGCTGCCTCAGCCTCTGGAGTGCAGGATTCAAAATGTGGGCTTCCGTAGTCTGAACATTTTATTCCTCACTGAAAACAATTAGATACAGTTTATTGATAAATTATCAGTTTTAATTTCTTTTAGAGAATTTAAGTTGTCAAAAATATGAGTAAACCACAGAGTAATGGAAATAAAAAGTCTCCCAAGTTATGAGGCAAATACAAACGGCAATCTTATTCTCTAAGACACTCTAAGATACTCTAATTCTCTAAGATACTGCCTGATGAGAATAACATCCTGTCACAATTGCTTGCTACACAGAAGCATCTTTGTTTTTAAAAAAGTATCTTTTTCTTTACAGTCCAGTCTTTATCCCCCTCCCCATCTGCCCTCTGGCTGCTCCCCATCTGCCCTCTGGCTGCTCCCCATCCCATACCTCCTCCCCACCCCCTGTCCCCACCCCTTACCCCCCACCCCACCAGACCTCCCCACTCCCTGGAAACCTCCAGTCTTGAGGGTTAGGCACATCTTCTCTGACTAAATCCCAGACCAGGCAGTCCTCTGCTGTATATGTATTGGGGGCTTCATATCAGCTGGTGTATGTTGCATGGTTGGTGGCTCAGTGTCTGAGATATCTTGGGGGTCCAGGTTATTTGAGACTGAGAAGCATTCTTGTTAAATTAAAATCCTAGTTATCTTGTATCAGATTCTATAGAAGTAGAGTCAGAGACAGGTATTTGGTTGCCTATAGAGGTGAGAGAAATGGAAATCAAAGGAATCAGGAAAATGTGCCGTCTCGGAACATCTAGGCTTCTCTGATTCCTTGAGCGACAGCTGTAGAGAATAAAGCACAGGCAGAATTCTCCCCACTGGGGTAATCAATCAGTTCTGCACCTACTCTTCCTGTTTCCCCTTCCTCTCTTAGTTACTGCTCTATTGCTGTGAAGAGACAATTAGCCAGTGCAACTTAGAAAGCATTCAATTGGGGCTTGATTACAGTTTTAGAAGCCATCATACTGGGGAGTGGTGGCAGGCAGGCAGGTAGGGAC
>CM052722.1:81878580-81909106 GCA_028551405.1 Uromys caudimaculatus | reverse complement strand
TTATTTATTTATTTATTTATTTATTTATTTTTTGATATTTTATTTACATTTCCGATGATTCCCCTTTTCTTTAGAAACCCCGTGTCCCCTCCCCCTCCCCGCCTCTGTGAGGGAATTCCTCCTCCCACCTACCCGCCCACCCATTCCCATATTCCCACCTTGACATTCCCTTTTACTGGTGCCCCTAGCACCCTCAGGCTTACATCAGAGCTTACATCTTGGCAGCAGACAGCAAGGAGAGAGAAGCAAGGAGAGTGTGCGTGCTGAGTCTGCTGTAGGTTTTTGAAATCTCAAAGCCCACAGCAAGCACACCTTCTCCAAGGCCACACTTCTAATTCTTCCTAAACAGGCCACCAACTGGGGAGGAAACATTCAAGTAGATGCACCTATGGGGGCCATTTTATTCAAACTGTCACATTTCTCCGTCTAAAGGTGGGGCAGGGTCTCACATTCTACCTCAGAGTAGCCTAGAACTTGTGACATTGTTATTATCTAGGCAATTGGAAAGCTGGTGTGTCAGGAGTTCAAGGTCATTTTCATCTATGTAGTCAGCCTATAGTATATGGGACACTATGTCAATGAACAACAATACCAAACAAAACAAAATCTGGTGGAGAGGGGGAGGGGAGGGGGAGGGGAGAGGGAGAGAGGAGATTTGAGTGCTTGTTACGGGGCCACTCTACACTGGAAGAGAACTTCCTGGGAGATGTGGTTTTGACAGCTGAGAACAATTCTTCAGCTAAAAGGGGGGACAGCTGGGATGCTTTAGAAGCCAACTGCCTAGCAGCTGTAAGATGGACACACTGCTGAGATGTGGGTGGAATACTAACAGGGAGCTGGCTATATCAGGCCTTTTCAGACATTAGGAGTGCCACCCAGAGAGTCTGCTAAACAGATTTCAGAGTCCACAGAAGGAGGAAGAGAGAGAGAAAGGGAGGGAGGGAGGGAGGGAAGGAGGGAAGGAGGGAGAGAGAGAGGGAAGGAGAAACAGACAGAGACAAAGACACACACAGAGAGATAGACAGAGAGAGACAGAGAGATACACAGACACACAGACACAGACACACAGACACAGACACACACACACACAGACACACACACACACACACACACACAGAGAGAGAGAGAGAGAGAGAGAGAGAGAGAGAGAGAGAGAGAGAGAGAGAGAGAGAGATTGAGAGAGTGTGTTTAGGATTCCTTTGGCTCCTCTGCCCATAGGTTAGGTTTTAGGTTCTGCTGCTGCTGCTAGCCTTAGCATCCCTGGTTGAAGAAGCACTGCTTTTCACAGGCTGTCAACTCATAGTGGGTATCCAAAAAATTCCATCGAACTTAATTGGATACCACGTAGGATTGTCTGAGAAAATATAAGTGCTTGTTAAATTTGAATTTCATGTAAATAGTGAATAATTTTAGTATAAATATATCTATCCTATATATTGTCTGAGACAAAAATTAGTTGACGTGAAATCTACATTTAAATCTAAATGTATTTGCTGTATCTGATGGCTCTGATTTGCCTTCATGAATCTGTATGAATGTAATGAAAATATTGCCAGCATCACAAGATGAAAATAACAGTGAGAAAAACAGACATGGTAACATCTGCTTTTAATGCCAGCAACACTCAGGTGGCAGAGGAAAGGGGACATCTGAGATCAAGGTGACATAACAAATTCCAGGTCAGCTGCAGATAGATAGCTTGATTCTGTCTAAAATAACCAGAAATGAACTAGAAAAAATGAAAGTGGTGAGAAATGATCAGTATACAACCCATAATCAGGGAGAGGAGATGGGATTTACTTGAGGAAATGGGGTCCCTTTTGAGTGTGAGATTGGGGGTCCTGCTTCAACATTATGGGCCTGTTAGTATAAAACTAACTTAGGGAGGAGCTCAAGCGTCCAGAACCTAATCCTGGTATAAATGCTCTGAATGAGACTCTGGTTTCCAGAAAGTAAGTGACTTGCAAGTTGCCATTTTATCTTAACAAGTGCAAAAGCTGATTAAAATGAACTGCCTGGCATTATCTTTACATCCCAAACACAAGAAAGCTCCAGGCAAATGGCTAGTCCCCAAAGAGATGAGATAGTCTGTATAGAGAATCTCAACTTGCCACAGCCGAAACCAGTAACTAGGAACCTCTGTGGGGAAAATGTGCTGGGGTAGAAAAAACTGTTCACTCTCATTGATGTCTTGAGGAAGGGATCAGGGTGTCAGACACTAAGCTTTGGACACTCAGATGATTTGGGCGTTGTTCCAAGCTGGGCATCCTAGAACTTAGGGAGGCTGAAGTAGGTGGAACCCTTGAGTCCAGGAATGGGATATCTGGTTAAGGAACATAACCAAACCCCTTGTCTCAAAACAAATTCTCCTGGTGAGGCTCTAGCTTTTGGAAGGGCACAGTTCTGTGAATTTGGCCTATAGGAGCTTCATCTATTTCTGGTAGTGACTAAGGGGGTGGGAGGAGGAAGTCGCCTTGAACTTCTAATGGAGGAAAACAAAAGAAACGTTATGACAGGTCATTTAACTCCACAACCAGGCTAATCTCCTGGAGATTTTTCAGAGCCTGGCTGAGCACAACTCCAGGCCTCTCTAGCCATCCTGCGTGCCGACTTTTAGAGATTGAGGAGTGTTGAGAAATACAGCTAGAGCTAAGGGCTCACAAGGAGCATTCCTTCCTCAAGTATCTTGCTACTGGTTTGGAAAAGGTCTCTTCTCAGAAGTTTTTTTGTTTTTGTTTTGTTGTTTTTTTGTTTTTGTTTTGTTTATAATCCAATAAGCGATGTCCACCTCCAAGAAAAAAATTGCAAGGCACAAAAAAGCAGTCTATAGACACATTCTTTTATCCAGTAAATGATGCATCCCCTCCAAGAAAAACAATACAAGGCATGAAAAAGCAGCACATAGAGATCATGCATTGTCTGTCATAGTTCAAATAATAGGGAGCAATTAAGAGCTGGGGCTGTCATTCAGTGGTAGAACATTACTTAGCATGTTTCCTGTCCTTGGTTTAATCTCTCATACCACACACAAAATAAAGCAAAACAACTGAACAACAGCAAAACAAACCAAAGCCCCCTATCATCAGACTACAAGGAGAAAATTTAAGCGGACATCAAATGCCTTTGATGATTTAAAAGAAGCAGATCAGAGAATGTTACGTAACTTATGATTTTAGTCATGTAGTGTACTGGAAAAGATAAAACTATGGATCAATGACGATGAGTGGTTGTTCAGGAAGTGCGAGGTATAGAGCTCAGAGGAATTTTAGAACAGTATAATTACTCTAGATGAATTTATAATGGTTGTTACATCTCATAATGCTTTTATCAAAAGCCACAAAATGTAGAATGAGAAGCACCCCTATTTTTGACTCAAAGTTTTGGGTGATGATGGTCTGTCAGTGTAGATTAAACTGTTGCAGCTTTTGTCTGGTTGCATATTCTGAGGAGTGCAGAAGACTGCTTATGAGAAATTGGGCTCAATGGGAAATGTTGGTAGCTGAGAACTTAAAACTACTGTAAAAACAAAATGATCTATGCTGACTCCAGGGATGGAACTGCTCAATGCAAAGAGAAAATGAAGAATAGGAAAACACAGACAGATAAACAAACAGAAAGCTGTGATTGAGTAGTCTGCCTCTCCTGGAGAAACCACAGTACCCTGGGATCTCAACATGTTTGTTATATAGATTTGAACAAGGAGGCAGAGTTATTACACACCGAGAAACAAGGAGACAGGGTTTATAGTGAATAATAGGATCAAGGAGATAGGTTTAGCCAATCTAGGTAGGAGCAGTGGTGGCACCACCCAGCAGAAACAGCCAGGCCTCAGCTGAATCAGTACCAGGCAGCAGGAGCAACCAGGACCAGCAGGGGCACAGTGCCTTTGAGCAGCTTCACTTTTGTGACCTCTTAATTTGGAAACAAATATGCTTCATAAAATATACTAAACTTGCTATCTAAGAATGTTTAAAGGAACAAATTCTGAAGTAAATAAATACATGATATATTATGAAATTTTTTTTAATTTTTAATTTTTGATACTTTATTTACATTTCCAATGTTTCCCCCTTTCTAGGTCTCCTCTTTGGAAACCACCTATCCCTTCCCCCTCCCCCATCTCTATGAGGGAATTCCACCTCCCACCCACCCACCCACCCACTCCCCTATTCTCGCCTTGACATTCCCTTTTACTGGGGCCTCTCCTCCCCCTGATGGCCAACAAAGCCCTCCTCTGCCACATATGTGGTCCGAACCATGGGTCCTTCCATGTGTATTCTTTTGTTGGTGGTTCAGCCTCCAGGAAGACCGGGGGGGGGGGGGTCAGGCCAGTTGACACTGTTGCTCCCTCCATGGGGCTGCAGACTCCCTTGGCTCCTTCAGTCCCTTCTCCAACTCCTCCATCTGAGACCTCACGCTCAGTCCAGCAGTTACTGTGAAGTGAAACTTGGATTCGAGGTGAGTCCCTCTGAGCAGACAGGCTTGCCCACACTCCTGGGAGTCTAGCTTTCTCCAGGCACTATTTGGCTATGGAGTCCTGTGGCACAGGCTGAGGTCCCCAGCCACAGATGGAAACCGGAAGGCTCCTGTCCCAGGCTTTTCCTCAGTCACTGTGTCCCGAAGGCCTGGGAGGCTAGTTTTCTTCTGGAGCTATTTGGCTATGGAGCCGGGGTGACCCAGGCAGAGGTCTCCATATTATGAATCTTTAAAAAGATCTTTTCTTGCCTGTCTTCCTCCCTCCCTCCCTCCCTCCCTCCCTCCCTCCCTTCCTTACTTCCTTGTTGGCTTAAATTTTTTTAATCCCACTTTAAATATGGGATTTTAAATGTTTTAATCTCTCTTTTAGTCCATCACCCACCAGAAAGAAAGGTTATTAGAATACAGGGAAAGTGGATCTGTTTAGAAATAGTTCTTTGGAGTAAATCTAATTTGCATTGTCAGATATACACCAGCAGTCTAGTTTAGTAGTTTCAGGATAGCAAACACATATCAGTGGTGGTGGCATCACCCAGCAGAAACAGCCAGGCCTCAGCTGAATTGGCACCAGTCAGCAGGAGCATGCAGGACCAGCAGGGGCACCAGGAGAAGTTCTTTGCAGTGCCTCTCTTAATGAAGTGAAGATCAGAGAACATGAAGACCTGAGACCAACAAAGCATTGCAAAGGTAGCTATGTAAGTCCAGTCACTGTTTGCCGAGCCCTATTTATACTCCCTCCAAACATCATGTATTCTCCCATGGATCTTGTCTCACCACCCGAGTCTGATACAAAACTCCACGTGAGTCTGTGTCAGCTGGCATTACTTTGTCAATCATCCCGAGTTCACTGAAGTGGCAAGAAGCTGCCAGAACACCATCAGAAGTTTTTTGTGCGTTTTTTTTCTATGAAGTCTCAACAAATGATGATCATTAAGGAATGGTAAGGCGTACCAATACCATCCAGTGTCATACGCAGTCTGTTGGGTCCTTCTTAATATCATGTGTGCTTTTATGTGTTTGCTTGAGCAAAACATCCTTTCCCTGTGTCTGCTTTAGGAATGCACCATTTGACATAACTGACTTTCCAAAGAAGCCAGGAGTTTCTCTCTCTCTCTCTCTCTCTCTCTCTCTCTCTCTCTCTCTTTCTTGAGACAGGATTTCACTATGTAGCCCAGCTTGTCTGGTACTCTCTATGTAGAACAAGCGGATCAGAACTCATGGACACCTCTCTGCCTCTTAGTGCTGGGGTTAAAGACAAGTGACACCACACTTGGCTGGCAAACGTTAATATTTTATTAAAATCTTAATTTTATGTGTATGGCTGTTTTGCCTGTGTGTATGTCAATACACCACATTTTTGCTTGGTTCTGCCAGAACCCAGAAGAGGTTCTGCCATGCAGTCTGGAACTGGAGTTACAAATGATTGTTACCTGCCCTGTGGATGCTGGAAATTGAACCTGGGTCCTCTGTGAAAGAGCAGCAAATGCTCTTAACTGCAGAACCGTCTCTTCAGCCAGCTCCCAACATTATATTTAAAAAATACATTTTTTTGGAACAAATTTTCATTCTGTGTAATTTCTACTATCCATTTAAAAGGCACAAGAACAAACTTCTTTGGAATAGTCAGAAAATTTATACCATACCTATTCCTCATGGGCTCATATTTTCATTCTCCTCAACCCAGAATATTTTATCCCAAGGTAACATATTTTCACTTTGAAAATCTTTTTCATCACCTCCTAATATTTGCCATAATAGCATGTAAAACTTACATTATAAAAAAATGTTTATTTCCTATTACTGTTATGCCCTGAGAGTTTCATCTGACTGTCTTCATTATAGCCATTATAGCACAATTGATTCAACCACAATGACACTGTCACAAAACTTTATACTTAATAAGCGTACAATATTATTGGGAAAATATTTTTAAAGTAAGGAAAGGGGATTTTATTTAATTTTGTTTACAAAATGAACTCATATATCTGCATGTCATGCATTGTTCAAATGAAATCAAATTCAGTGTTTTTAATAGACTTTAGTGTGAAGTGATATAGTTCATATAAAATACTTGATGGAGATGAATTAATTCATTTAAAACAATATCAGTGAACATTTCCTAAATTACGCACTAATGATTGCATAATTATCTATCATAAAACTTATAGTTATATGCTATGAGGTACTAAATGATAGTTTAGTCCCTCCATGATTTTATTAAAACCAAGGCAGCATAATTAATGTAATGAAGTTTTTCAATATCTGCTCCATATTTTCTATGATCCCTTGTTTTCTGGCCAGGAGGTCTGCAATCTCAATTAAACTTTGAGATGAGTTGACATGTCTCTGTTTGGTAAGGTTGGAAAAATAGATGTATAAAAGTAGCACTGTTAGGTATGTTTTGATACAGATCAAGTTTAAGAAAAACTTGAAAAAAAAAATTGAAAGTCAATTAAAAAGAGACAGAACAAAGACTGGGAATGGACTCTGTTGGTAGACTGCTCCCCTCCTGGTTCCCTTCCTGGGCCTGCATCATGGACATGGTGGTGCATTTTTGTATTCTCAGCAGTTGGAAGGTAGAGCAGGATGATGAGAAGTTCAAAATTATCCTCTGTTACATAGTGAGTGAAATGTAAAGGGCAGGCACCACATGTTAGTCATCTTGACATCTTCATGTGTATACTCGAGTGTGTGTGAGTGTGTGTGTGTGCGCGTGTATTTGGGTTTTGAAGATAGGGTTTTTCTATGTACCCCTGGCTGTCCTGGATCTCATTCTGTAGACCAGGCTGGCCTCAAACTTACAAAAATCCACCTGCTTCTGTGTCCCGAGAGCTTGGATTAAAGGCATGCGCCACTACAACCCAGAAAATATTATAATATTTTGAACATAGTCGTTGTTCAACATAGGGTGTGTTTTTGCTGAGGATGGAAACCAGGACCTTCAGCATGCCAGGCAAATGCTTTTCAACTGTGCCCCATCTGCAGTCCAGTAAATAGCTTTTAAATGAGTAAAGGTTAAATCTCTAGAAAGAGAGTGTATGTCAGACTTAGAGAAACCTTAAGCAGCCCTTCTCCTTTGAGGTCATGGGTCATTCATTCCAAATCATTAGGCAACAAGGCTTTTGAAATATAAAGGCTCTTGAGATTTATAAAAACAGCACACATAATGTGGTGTGTATGGAACTAGACTCAGTAGAACCCCCGAGTCTACTAACCACTGCACTATACACTGCAGAGCAGTCAATAGCAGCGATATGAAGACATTATGAAAATGAGATTGCTTTAAGACTAAAGGAGAAAAGAATCTGGGTGCTCTAGAGACCAAACAGTGCTCACAGCTGTTGACCCTAGGGGACAACAGAACAAGAGGAGAATAAAATGAGCAATAAAAGGCCATTGAAGGCACACCTGTTCTAGTGGAAGACAGGCCTTGGACAGGATCTAGTTACATGCCTAGAACAATTTCCCTCTTATTTATTTTAAACTCTGAGTAATCTAGGGATAAAATTGGCCTCGGATGAGGGATTGTCTTAATGTTCCCTACAGGCAACATTCTTTTTTTTTTTTTTTTTGGTATTGTTAGGCAATATATATATATATATATATATATATATATATATATATATATATTCAAAGACAAGGCACAGGCAATTTGTCTTTTAAAACACAGTGACAATGTAAAATAGTATAAGAAAAAGAAAAATAATTTTGACACTAGACATTCAACTCAGTTTAATCTCTGTCTTTCTCTCCCTTTTACATCCGCTCTCCGTTTTCCTCTCCAGTCCCCCTTGGATTTTACAGATAAGTTCTCAAGTGGACCAGGCTGGCTTCCACCTCCCTATGTAGCCAAGGTACCTTTGGCTGCATACTTCCACCTCACAAGCGTTAAAACTATAGGTGTTCATCGCTATGCCCATCTTACATGGTAATCCCCACTGTTAATCTTATTTCTTTTTAAAAGGGTTTGTTTTATATGTATGAATATTTTTCTCGAATGTCTGCTTGTTTACTATGTATGTACCTGTTGTCCACGGAGAAGAGGGAATTGGATCCCCTGGAACTGGAGTTATAGGTGGTTGTGAACCATGTGGATACTGGTAATTGAACCTGGGTCCTCTACATGAGCAACATGTTCTCTTAACCCATGAGCCATCTTTCCAGGCCCTGGATACTTTTATTACATTTTCTGCATAGAAGACATATTGCTATGCCAAACTGGTACCTAGGAGATATACATGGCAGGCAAAAGTGTTAAGTTCAGAATAAAGATATGTGAAGGTGTCATTGCCACTTGATTGAGATTGAGAACCCACTTTAAAATCTATTTTAAAAAATGTTTATTGATAATGTATGCATTCCTAATAGGAAGAAGACCCCTTTTTATAGGGATTTTAAACATTTCTTTATTTTTGAGATTATAGTATGATTACATCAGCTGTTCCTTCCCTCTCCTCCCTCTATGTCCTCCCTGTACCCCTTCTTGCTCTCCTTCACATCCACGGCCTCTATTTTTCATAAATTGTTGCTACACACATTTATGTATATGCATATATTCCTGAATACATATTCAGGTTTTTCATACATTTGCTATCATAATTTCCTAGTTTAGTTCATCCCATTTATAGTTTATGCTCGTATCTATTATAGTGTCCCACCCCTACCAGACGTGCACTGGTGATAGAACTCAGGACCTTACACATTTTAGATTCTAGGCAAGCTTTTTGTCCTCTGATCTCTGTCTCCTGCATTTTAGAGACATATATTATTTCAGTTGAGTATTAAACTGTTAGTGGAGGCAGATGGTATTGAAGGATGTTTGGTAGCATGCTCAGAGAACTCAAGATGGTAAGGGGTCCTTCTTGATGGGGGGGAAGGAGATAGAATTGTAGAAATCCAAGAGGTACAGACAACAGTTTTAGCTTGAAGTGAGTCACTTTCCTCATTTTTGTGATAAAGAAGCCAATAAAAATAACTCACAAATGGAAGAGTTTATTTTTGTTCATGTTGTAACAGGATAGAGCAATGGTTCTCAACCTCTGTGTTGTGACCACTTTGGGGGCGTGTCTAAGGACTCTTTCACAGAGGTCACCTAAGAGCATCTGAAAACACAGATATTTACATTATAATTCAGAACAATAGCAAATTATAACTCAAAGAGTTGCAGCATTAGAATGGTTCAGATCTGGGATAGATGCTTTCATGACATTGGCAATAAGATGTGGCTGGTCACATGGCTTCCATAATCCCTAAGTGGACAGTGATGAAGGCAGGAGCACAGATTACTTTCTCCTTTTTATTCAGCAGAAGGCCCCAGTCCATGGAATCCTGCCTCTCACATTTGGGGTGGCTCTTCTCTGTTCAGTTAAATATTTCTGGAAGTTTTCTTACATATATGCCCAGAGATGTGTCTCCTGGATGATCTTAGATCCTGTCAAGTTTACAGTTTCAACCAACACAGGCTTTTTCCCTACAAAGCAAGAAGAA
Organism: Uromys caudimaculatus; assembly: GCA_028551405.1. NCBI lineage: Eukaryota > Metazoa > Chordata > Mammalia > Rodentia > Muridae > Uromys > Uromys caudimaculatus. The sequence goes on along the minus strand of CM052722.1, from coordinate 81,899,143 downwards.
ATCACTGCATCACTTTTGTGTGCAAAATGACAAATATCCTTCAGTTCCAACTGGATTGTGGGACTGAGCACGGCTTGTGCTAGAGGCAGTGCTGTTTCCTGCCTTGCTCCAGAGTCATAGATGAGGAGAGAAATAATACCTTGACTCGATGGAAGTGTCACAAATGAATTAGACAGATTTACTGGTAAACTGGTGTCATCAAAAGAGCTTCAACACTGAGGAGAGCTTCTGGCTTCCTTGCTTGATCCACTGACCAGATAATGGCACTTTTGCCTGAATGTACATCACCTAAGGAGAATGAGGAATTTAGGGATGCGGCTACACATCTTGAACCCACTCTCTGTTGTTCTGGATTATTGCTATCAGAAGACATACATGGCAAGCAAGTGTTGGGTTCAGAATAAAGATGGATAGAAGTGTCATTGCCACTTGATTGAGACTGAGAATGGATGAAATAAACTAAGGTGTATATGCTATAACCTGAGGAATTTCGACACTGTAAGTTTGCTCAAAGATGGAAAAAATTGAAGCATGGTTTTAATGGCCAACAACTGTAATACAGCACTTGGGAGGTAGAGGTAGCAGTATCAGACAGTCGAGGCTACCCTTGGATACATAGCAAACGGAGGCTAGCTTGCACTACATGAGACTCTGTCTCAAATAAAAGCAAAAAGAAAAACATAAAAATGAAGAAATAAACCAGATGAATGCAGGGAGGGAAAATTTCTCAGAATCAAGGTTCAGTTTTTCAAAGGGGAAAACTGAAAAGGGACACCATTATAGAAAGCAACGGTACACTGTTTCAGCAAAGGGGTGGTGACCTTGTAATGTCCACTCATCATTCCACGGTACCTCCTACTTCTCTCCTGAGTAATATGCAATGAACACAAGAGCAAGGTGGTTCATTTTAATATATATAACTGGGGCTCATGGAAAATATGATTTTCCTTTTTTAATATAATCTAGTTTATTGAGAAATGTGCTGGGTGGTTTTCCACAGGCATATGAACAAGCTATCTTATTTTCTTTGTCTGGAGAATCAGGCTTCCTATTTCTGATTTATTATTATACAAATGGGCCAAACACACTAGAACTCACCAAATAAGGAATCAGATTCCTTTAAGGGGGGGTAATCCTACAATTAATTTAAGGGGAAAATGTCCCCAGGGATACCAATATTATGTCTGTGTTTGTTGAGCACACACAGGAGGATGATCAAAGGGTACAACACGTTGTAAAATGTACCCTGTGCTGAAACTGCTTGAAGTCTCTGAGTTTCGGGAAACACAAAGCCCTTTGAACAAAAGAGCAGAAACTGTACACAGCCTTTGAGTTCACTTAGGGTCAGATATCAAAGATGATCTGATTTACTTTAAATAATAGAACTGGACACTGGCTGGAAAAGCTTAAGCTAAAAACAGCCTAGAACTGCTGTGACTAACAGGAAGTTTCTAGAAGGAATGAAAGAAAAATGTAAAGGAGGGTGAACAGTTACAAGTTGCTACTTACTTTGCCTAAATTGTATCTCAACAATGAATTCAAATGGTAAAGGTGTTATCCCAGAAAACCAAGTTTCTTTTAAGAAAAATTACACACTGTATACATTTCTAAGCTCATGATATTAATAAATCTTGGGAAGACAGAGAAAGGGAGGGAGAGTGTGTGTGTGGGGGGGGAAGAATGAGAATCAGAGAGTTGAAGAAATGGACTCTGTGTCTGCCTGACAGCCACTGGCTGAAATCACAAAGAAAACACTGGCAAGAGATCAGGCCTCCTGGAATCCATTAAATACAAAGAAGGAGGAAGCAGAGTAAATGCTGGTTACAGCTCCGCATGCTATATCCAGACATGCTAATTCCAGACATGCTATATCCAGACATGCTATATCCAGACTTGAGCTGAGCTGTTTAAGGCTGAGCAATAACATTTCATAATCAGCATTCATAAAATAACAAGAACAGAAGTTTGCTAGGTTACAAAGCAACTACTGCTGCTACCCCAGAGTCTAGCACATACCAGGCAAACACTCTACCCCCAACCCCCATGCAAGCTGCAGCCTCAGCCTCCATGTGCCAGGCTTAACCAGAAACAAAGATATTGGTGGGAATTTTGAGTCAGCTCTTAGTTGTAACGTTAAGTTTTTCGAACCTTATTTTTAATGATGGTTCTTAAATGCTTAAACTTCCCTTGTAGCCCACCACTCACCAGAGGGAGTGGAAAAGAAAGGATATGGGGGGGGAGTGGACCTGGTTAGAAAGGTTCTTTGGAGTAACTCCCATCTGTGTTGTCTGGAAATTGGCAGTTCAGTTCACAGGTTAGCAGGCAGCTGCAGCTCGATCCACGCACAAACACCTCATGGATACACCAGCCGTTCAGTTCAGTAAAGTCGGCTTAGCAACAATGGTGACATGACCTAGCAGACAGGCCTCAGCCTTGGCTCAAGTCAGCAGGAGGGACCCAAAGGGATACCAAGAGAAGTTCTTGGCTGTGTGTCTCTCAGGGAAGCAAAGACCAGTGAAGACTCAAGACCCACAAGCGTTGCACAGCTAGCTATACCAGCGAGCCAAGCTCTGTCTCTGTCACTCAGGGGAGTCCTATTTACACCCTCCAAACATCACGTGCCCTCCACGTGCCTTGCCTCAGCACGGCTCTTGCCTCAGTGTATGCATCCAATCAGCCCGAGTTCATGGAAGTGGCCAGAAACTGCAGCACACCACCAGAAGTTTTTTGGTGCTTTCTCTCTCTCTCTCTCTATGGAGTCCTGACAAATGCAGCTCAACTACGCAATGTAAGGCAGACCTATACATGCATGCTGTTAGCAAAGACTCCTACATGTGTCCTTTCACATGCTTAATTTAGCAGAGCATCCTCTCTCCTGTGTCTCCTCCAGCAAAATGTCCTTTCATGAATCTGCCTTAGCCTTTCACACCTGTGTCTACTTTAATGAAACGTTCCTTTATGTGTTTGCCCCAACAAAACATCATCCGACTGACTTTCCAAAGAACCCTTAAGTTACCACTTCACTTCAGTTTTGTTTTTGCCTCTGAGGACAAGCAAGTCTTCATAATGCCTCTAGGAGCCACTAGTCATTGTGGCAGTCTTTGAAGGCATTCTCAGAAGAGAGTGGGATCTTCCAATCCATATAAGCACAGAATTAGAATTCAAATTTTTGCTAGCCTACTGTGGTGGTTTGAATGAAAATAGCCCCTCTAGGCCTTTAGGGAGTGGCACATTTAGGAGGTGTGGCCTATTGGACTAGATGTGGTCTTGTTGGATAAAGTGTGTTACAGGTGGTTGCACCTTCAAGTCTCTCTCAGATGCTCAAGCCAGACCCAGTGTGACAGTCTCTTCCTGCTACCTGTGGATCCAGATGTAGAAGTTTCAGCTCCTTCTGAGCACCATGGCTGCCTGCGTGCCACCACGCTTCCTGCCATGATGGTAATGGACTAAATCTATGAACGGTAAGCCAGTCTGAATGAAATGTTTCCTTTATAAGAGTTGGTCATGGTGTCTCTTCACCGCAATAGTACCCTAAGTAAGATACCTACAGTAGGAGATTGTCACACTGACAATCATGTCCTTCTGCCTGGAACTCAAATCAACAGACAACTACCATATGGTAGATTGATAGTTGGTATAACTTGTGACAGAAAAAGATTTAGAGATTACGTAGAGGTTGGATAGGCAAGGTGCTGAACAGAAAAGTAAGCTAATAGGATGAATGAACAGGTTGCTACAGAGTCTTGAATAGTCTCGAAAAATGGCTTCTGATGTTTTTTAAAAAACATAACATTTTAGTAATTCTCTGAGAATTGTGTGTCTTGTATTTTGATCATATTCATGCCCAACCTCTAACTTTGACCAAGCCCCTCCATACCCTACTCTCCCAACTTCATAGTATCTCTTTAGTTTTACTATTTGATTAAGTCCAATTTGTATTGCCTACATATTACTAGGTGTGGGGCCAGCTAGTGGAGTGTGGTTGACCTAGCAGTGATTACATATTTAGACAAAAATAGCTGTTCCTCCCCAGAAGCTATCAGCTCTTCATGATTCCTCAGTAAGGGGTGAGGTCCATGTTCTAATGTTGACTGGCTTATTTTAAACTGTTCCAATGAAGAGTCAGGTTCTGTTTTATTTTATAAAAATACATACTGGTTGGTGTTTATTTATTAACACGTGTTTTTATCCATTTCCTCCTCAAGATACATAGCTGAAAGAACGAAAGAGATAAATATTTACTCATGGGAACGGAAGCATCACATTCCAGTTCTCAACAGAATATTAAACACTGCATATCATTTGTGTGGGGTCACTTTAAGAAATGCAATCCTATCTATGCATTGCTTCACAAACTGCTAAGTACAACAGCTAGAACTTCCAGGAGAGCTCCCTAGTAATGCATTTCCATATCGTTTTGACCTATGAGCTACATGCAATAAAATTCATCTTTTTGTTCTTCTTTGTTTTATTTTGTTTTCAGATAGGGTCTCTTGTAGCCCAGACTGTCCTCAAACTTTCTCTAAAGGCAAGGTTGCCCTTCATTTGCTCATCCTATTGCTATACGCTCCCAAGTGTTGAGATTGTAGGTCTGTGCCAATATGCCCACTTTTAAATTTGCTTTTTATTCAATGGTCTTTTGTATATGCAAATTGTTATGTAGTCATCAGCACTGTTTCATTTTACATTGATTTTCTTCACCTTACCTGAGCAAACCCATTTTGCTTCCATTGCCAGCCACTCTGCCTCTTCTCTTTCCCCTCAATGCTTCCCAAGCACTATGAGCCTTCTGGCTCTGTGGATATATCTATTGAATATGACTGGACTCCTACCACACCTGGCCTTTTAAAATTGGCTACTTTCATTTAGCACGCTTCAAAGGTCAGTCCATGTTATATACCCCATTCCTTTTCATAATTAAACCTCATACTGTATTTTGTTTATCAATTCATCAGTAGAGAGTGGATATTTGACCACCATGAATAATGCTGTTATAAGCACTTATGTACAGAATTCTGAGTCTCCGTGCTTTTAATTTACTTGCTCCTATACTCAACGCTTAACATGTGTGATGGGGATTGAACTCAGGTCCTTATACTTGCATGACAAGCACTACTCACTGAACTATCTCCCCACCCCCAAACTGTGTTTCAAAGCAGCTGAACTCTTATCATTTTTATCAGAAAAATTTGAATGATTCAGGTAACGTTGAAACTTCTAGCTCTTTGGAAAGTTAGTTATGTCAAATGTTTTGCTGGGGCACACAGGTGAGAGGATGTCTTGCTAAAGTAAACACGTGAAAGAATGTTGTCCTGAAGCAGACACAGGTGAAAGGATGTTTGGATATAGCAAACACAAGAAAGGCCCCAGGATGACGGAGTATAAATATGACCCACAGACGGGGGAGACGAGCACTGAGTTTTGGTTTGGTTTGCTCCATCTCGCTATGCTTCATTAAAGACATGCAGGTTTGCCTTACATAGCTTTGTTGAGCTCCACTTGTGGCAGCTCCTATATTGGAAGAATTCGCCCAAGAACTGCTTGTGAGGTTCCTGCAACAGTTGCTGCTTCTGTGGCCTCTCTTCAGGCCAGTTGGTGATCTACAACTGCCTGGTGTCTGCTTGCTGAAAGGACTGGACTGTAGCTGCTGGTCTGTACATGGCATCTGCCTGCCTACAGGACTGCTCTGCAGATGCTAAGTTGTATTTGGTGTTTGCTATGGGACTGAGCTGCTGCCCAAGAAGATCGAGCTCTCCCCCAAAAAACTATTGCTGAACAGGCCCACTTCCCCCATAGCCTGATAACTTTTCTCTTCCACTACCTCTGCTGGGTGGTGGGCCAGAGGAGAGACTGAACCCTTATTAAAAGTAGGTTGCAAAAAATGTGTGCCTATGTTCAGTTTCTTCACTTCCTCAGTAACATCTGTTATTCTGTTTTTCAATTATAGCTAGCTTAGTGCTTGTGAAACAGACATGTCAGGTAGCATTGTTCTCCTACACATCTCATACAATGCAGAATTTCTCTTTCATTAAGGACATGTCTTAATGCTATCTATTTGTCATGGTTAAGGAGCCAGTACTGACTTGTCATTATTGATCCAAGTTCATAGTTCACATAAGGGGTCACTCTGAGTGTTGTACATTTTCTGAGACATTGCATTAGCTGTATTTTGTCATTGTTGCTTTTTGAGATGAGATCACATGATACCGTCCAGGCTTCTCTTGAATTCACAACATTTTTGCTTCAGTCTCTAAGCCCTGGGATTGACTGTATATTCCACGTTATCTGTCTTTTTTTTTTTTTTTTTTAAGTTGGTTTAGTTTCATTTTTAAAAACTGATCTGTGAAGTTTTCTTACAATTTATAAATACAATTTTACTTTTGGCTTTTTGAGACAAGAGTTTCTCTGTGTAGCCCTGGCTGGACTGGAACTTGTTCTGTGGACTAGGCTGTCCTCCAAGTCACAGAGCTCTGCCTCCCAAGTACTGTGATGAGGACATATGCAACCATGTCTTTCTCACAGATACCTTCTTAGATATATGTTTTGCAATATTTTCTCATACAGTGTAGATTAGCTTTGTACATTTTCTTTTGAAGTAGTGGGGCTAGGACCACATGATCGGCAAGTATTGTGCCTTGTACTTCCTTGCATTTTTGTGGTGCCTTGCTTGGGAGTAATGAACTACTTTAATATATGAGGCTCAAGAATAAAGTTTGAGCATGTTGGTGTTTGACTATAAACCTGCTGCTCAGGAAGTGAAATAGAAGGATTGTGAGTTTGGGGCCAATGGGTAAAGTTGAGGGGCGGGGTGTAGTCCTGTGATACAGCACTTACCTAATCATGTTCAAAGCCTTGGGTTCTGTCTCTAGCAATGCTGTAAATACAATAGAGACTGTTTTTAATTAATCAACAAATTAATAACTAATTAAAGGTCTTACCATGGAGTCCTTGTTTTCTTGGAAGCAATGTGTAGGCCAAACTAGCCTTTATCTTTTGCAATCCTCATTCCTCATCCTCTGGCGTTCTGGTATCACAGGCATGTGACATCAGGTCCAGCAAAGACCTAGTCAAACAATTTAAAGACATTTACATATAAAAATGGTGTTGTCCATACCCAGTTTACTGTCTGGGAACATATTGATTCTAAGTACAATACTGATGTTTACATTCTTTACCAGGAGCTAAGAGCCCAGGAGCACTGCTCTAGAGTATCAAGGTGTCAGATTCTTGTGTGTTTCACAACCACCAGGAGCTCTCTGTCCTTCACATTCAAATTGCACCCCACACTCATCAGATGTGAAGTCGAGACTAATAATTGGCCTAAACTTTCTTAGAATCTTCAGGGAAATAACTGACGCTGACAGTAGTGAGCCACATGGTGAGAACCAGGCACAAAGCTGCCTTTTCCAGACTGTCTGTGGTTACCAAAAGCTGTTGAATGGTGGAAGGATTTCAGTGATTTAGACTTCTTTGCCAAGTATCTCCTCTGAGCTTTTAATCCATGAATGTGAATTTCTATGTCCTAAGGTGGGACAGGCTGTATTGTCACCAAATTTTTAAATGTGGGATGATTGTCAAAACCATTTTATTAAACTCTTATCAGTGTGGTTGCAGTGTATGACTAAAGATACATTTGTGTCTTATTGTGTAGCAATGTCCACCATGTAAAGTTAGCACCAGGAAATGCAGTATATCTGAAATTATGATAACATTGTTCTTCATCTGACACTGTCCTACAAACCAAACCATTTTCCCACTCTCAGTTATTTCCAGTGGCAAGACTATTAATTATGTTGACCCCAAACTAGAGCTGAATGTAAGCAAGTTACAAAATTATGTACTAGTCTTGAAATACTAACCTATAGGCATGACAGTATCTTTCTTGAAATCAGAGCAACTGTGCTTTCCCAAAACAAGATGCTTCAGAAATGTTATCACTTACTTAAAGGGTTCATGTTTTTTATTTACAAATATTAGCTTTAAAACTACTTGCCCAGGTCATTCATTCATTCATTCATTTGTGCTGAAGAACAAACCCTTTTGCATACTAGGTCAATCACTGAGCATCTCCAGCTTTACTTGTTCTTTAAAAAGGAAATCTGGTGTCTCTAAGACACAGCAGGAATCATGCACATATGATTCACAGCAGGTCTCTTTAAGATACAGCAGGCAATATGCACAGGTCCTGCACAGGTTTAAGCCAGATGGGGCCCCAGCACTGCAACTGGTAAATGGACAGAGGCTTCCAGTGTTAACCAAGAAGCTATCTGTAATTGCTGTCCAGTTCAAAGGAAAAATCAGTTTTCTCTAACAAAGACTCAATAAATACAGGTCAGGGCATGCCCCAAACACAGAAGTAGATTGCTAACACAAAATGTAAAAATAAAGTGAAGTCTATTGTTATAAAAAGAATGTTTTGGGATGGAGCATGTAGATTACCTGGTAGAGTGCTTGCCTAGTAATCATGAAGCTCTGGTTTGATCCTAAACACTGCACAAACTAGCTGTGCCTATAATCCCTGGTCTTGGTAAGTGGAGGCCATTTTGTGCTATTGAGACTGTCTAAAGAAAAAGTGAATGAAGTTACTTTCATTGTTGCAGTATGTGGGGGACACTGATGAATACCTACACTGTAACCACCACTCCTTTCTTATCACATGAAGCCCATTTTGGATCCATTAGTTTCACTTTTATGATAGTCTCTATGTTACTTACTAAGGCAGTAGTCCTTATTCTTCTAAGCCTATCCTAATCCTTGTGATTGTTGGAAGTACGGCCATGGCCTTCAACTTTCAGTTCCTATGAAAAAGCCAAGGGTTTTTCTTTTTAAAACTGTTTGTCTGATCTTTGAATGGCATTCACAGGATGCTATGGTCTCTTCTTCATTGGCTGTGGCTACATATAGATGTTATGGCTGGGGTGCAGTAGTTCCCTTGTGATCATGAGAAGAAAATGCCTGAGGACAAAACTGATAACACAAGCAGAACAGACAGATACAGAAGACCTTGTGCTTATTTAATATTCTCAGAGACATGGCAACATGTCAAAACAAAAAACTTCCTGGAGCCCTCTGACCTTGGTACTTCTTGCTTGTAACATTTTCTTGGTAATTCACACTGTTTGGAGCAGCATTTGTTCTCTATAGATGGTGGGAAGGCACACACTGTGCCCCTTTCAGTTTCATCACAGTGCACATCCCCACCTACTCAGCTCAGCTAGCTCTGCTTGTAGCCATATGTGTTGCAGAATGCAGTTCTGTTCTGCTGATCTTTTCTGTGCCATATACTGCTATGATATCATTCTTCTCTGATTCCCAGACTTGATTTTCTCCTTAATATTTCATTTTGTCCCCTCTTTGCCTTTTTCAATGTACCCTTTCACATTCATGGCCAGTTTCTAATATCACTCCCCAAACTCAGCAGCACCCACAGTCTCCTTCTAAAAGGAGCACAATCCTAGTCTAGTGCCTGCTTGGTACATTCTCTGATAACTACCACATCTTCCTTTACTTTTGTGGTACATTTTCTCATGCAGATACCTAAGTTGTAAACCTGTAAGTTGTCAACCTAGCTGTGGCTCTTCTCATTCTAACCTGATTCATGGGGCTGAGTAAGAGATGGCTCAGTGCAAAGGTAAGGACCATAATTTGGATCCCTAGCAACCATGTAAGGAAGGTGGGTTGTAATCCCAGCCAATTAGATTTGGAGATAGGGGATCTCTAAGAACAAGCTGCCTTGCTAGACTAGCTGAATCGATGAGCTCTGGGTTCAGGGGAGAGCCCCCCCCAAATGATGGGAATAAATGGAAAATAATTAAGGAAGACTCTTGATCTCAACCTTTGGCTTCTACTGGAATTTGCACACGTGTGTGTGCACCCCAAATACTACATGCATGCATGTACACATAACAACGGCATGCATATACACAATATGCTCACCACACGCAAAATTATATAAAGACAATATTTGCTGGATAAAACATTTTCAGAAGTGTGGTTAAAAGCATAGGACTATAACTTCAGAATAGAGAAAGTCTCAGTGTAAGACTTGAAAAAAAATGAAGCATAAAGATATGGCTGTCTGTGTGAGGAAGCAGTAAATGTAGACTAAACAGAAGTGGGGGAGGCTCGAAGGTGGGAAACTGAGAGGATATAAGGTGCCAGCGAATGGACGTATGGTTTAGCACGTAACAGTCTTTGCTGCAAAACCGAGGACTATAATTTGGATTTTCAGTATCCATAGAAAAGAGCTAGGCATGGGGCACTGAGTGATGGCTCAGTGCTCAAGGGCACTTGCTGTCATGGAGCGTCTTCCTTGGCTTCCAGCATTTCCTATGGTGACTCCCATCATCTCTAGTGCTTGCTCCAGGGATCCACCAACCTCTATATCTTCTCGAGCCACTGGGTACACACACATGATACACATACACACATGTAGGCAAAACTCTCGTACACGTAAAACAAAATGAATGACTCACAAAAGTTCTGAGCATGGAAGTGTGTACCTAAATTCCCAGTGCTTGGGAGGAGGGGTAGAAGGACCTCTGGGATTTCTTGGAAAGCTATTCTAGCCAAATTGGTGGGCTACAGGTTTAGTAAGAGACTCTGTCTCAAAAACTAAGGTAGAGAGTGTTTGAGGAATATATAGGTTGTTGATTTTTGTCTCCATTGACCTCTGGTCTTCACATGTATGTGCTTGCGCACACACATGCACATGAGCGCGTGCGAGTGCGCATACACACACACACACACACACACACACACACACACAAACCACATGAGTATAGATGCCTGTTTTCAAGCTTGAGGACCTGAGTTCAATCCCCAGAATCCACACGGTAGAAGGACATTGTCCTTTTATGTTCACAGGCACTACAGCATGTATTCTTCCCCACCTACATAAATTGAATTAAAAAACATATTTTCTTTAAAAAGCAAGCTAGAAATGTGGCTGACCTGAAGGGAGCAAAGAAATGACTGACTGGACATGAACTCCAAGTAGAAATAGAATCTGTTCTAGTTGGGCCTGATGGGTTGTAATACTTTGGCATTTAGTTCTAAGCAATACGGTGTAGCTTAAATTTTTCTCAATCCAACTTTAATGAAGATTCTTAAATGCTTTGACCTCCCTTCTAGCCCACCACCCATCAGAGGTCTACCAGCTAGGTTATTAGCATACAGAGGAAGTGGGCCTGTTTAGAAGTTGTTCTTTGGAGCAAATCCCATCTGCGTTGTCAGGAAATCAGCAGTTCAGTTCACACGATTCAGCAGTGGCAGCCATAGACCAGACCAGTTCAGTAGTGTCAGGATAACAGCAGTGATGGCAAGACCTAGCAGAAACAGCCAGGCCTCAGCCAGATCAGTACAGGTCAGCAGGAGCGATTCGGACCAGCTGGGACACCAGAAGTTCTCTCTCATGCCTCTCTCAGCTAAGATCAGTGAAGATCTGAGACCAAGAAGTGTTTGCACAGCTAACTCTACAAGCAAGCCAAGGCAAAGGCAGTCACTGTTCAATGAGTCCTACTTATGCTCCTTCCAAACATCTTGCCTCACCATGTGTCTTGCCTCAGTATATGAGTCTATCTTAGCAAAACTCCAAGTGAGTCTGTCTCAGCTGACATCACTCTGCCAATCAGCCAGAGTCCGAGGAATCTGCAAGAAGCCACCAGCACACCACCAAAAGTTTTTTGGTGAATTTCTCTCTATTGAGTCTTGACAAATGGAGCTCAGTTATGCATATAAGGTGAACCAATACTTGTGTGTTATTAGCAAAGAATCCTTCATCTTGAGTCCTTTCACTGCTTGCTTTAGCAGAACATCCTCTCTCCTGTGTCTGCTTCAGGGAAACATTCCTTCACGTGTCTACTTTAGGAAAACATCCTTTCACTTGTGTCTGCTTCAGGAAAACACTCCTTCCTGTGTTTGCCCCAGCAAAACACCATCCAACACAACTGACTTACCCAGGGACCCTTAAGTTTCCATTTCAAGATGGTTTTGGAATAAAGGAGTTGTATGGTCTGACTTTGTTTCAACTGTAACACTCTAGCTTTTGTGTTGATAGCATAATTTATGGGAGACAAGCAAAAGCAGAACAGAGACCAGTTAGGAGAATTCCCTACTACATCCTTTGGATCTAAGCCAATAGCTATCAGTTTCGATGAGCATAATGGTGGTGAGAACCAGATACATCATGGATAGGTTTTTGAAGTATTGCTGACTGAACTTTCAGATTGTTGGGGTGAATAATCGTGTCTGAATTATATATCTTTAGCCCAGACAACCTGAAAAGATGGAATTGCCTTTAGAAGATAAGGAAAAAGATGGAAGCAAACAGGTTTGAGAGTCAACAAACACCCTGGAAATTATCTCAGATCTGATAAGACTGTAAAACTTACCAGGCAACCAAGTACAGATTCTTGGTAAGCAGCTAGAGATATGAGCTGAGAAACACTGACAGAAGCCACATTCTATATATCTGGAAGTTATCAGTATACAGGTAATATTTTAAGAAAGAATGAGATTACCAAGGATCCTAGGACTCAACAGATGAAGAAAAGGATAACTTAATTAGGGAATTCTTAACATTTGAATTAAGTAGAAGGAAACAGATTAACAGGTCAGTAAGATAGATGCCTATAGAGTCCCAGACACCAAGTAGTGAGGAACGGATCAACTTGAACATTACTATGAATAAGGTAAGTATGCTTCAGTGGTGAGCACACCACTGCATATGAAGGCCATTAATGATCAGGAAGAGAAGTTTTATTGTGAACAGTGGGAATGAAATCCAGAATGCTGGAATTTAAAGGGGAGGGGGTGTCAATGGACAGGTTTTATTTATGTATGAATTTTGAGGAGTCTTTCTATAAAGGCTAAAGTGCTGATAGCAGTGTGACTCTGCAGTTGAGGATAGGGAGATGAGAGCCACAGTACTCACGTATCAAGCCGGGCATCTGTGTACACCTGTAGCCTCAGCTACACCCGGGTCACAGACAGAAAGATTACTGGGGCTTGCTGGTTTCCAGCCTAGCTGTGAAAAATGCAAGCCTCCCGGGTTTAAGGAGAGACCCTACCTCAAAGGAATAAGTGGAATGTGATAGAGGATTCCTGACATCCTTCTCTCTCTCTCTCTCTCTCTCTCTCTCTCTCTCTCTCTCTCTCTCACACACACACACTTTAAAAAAACAATAAAAGCATATATGTCAGGAAAATAATTAAGATACAGAAACTAGGGTGCATTCAGATTGGTTCTTATTTTGTTCATTTTTTCATCTATTTTATCCTTGGCCTTCCTCTCTGCCCCTAGGCCCCTCAGTTCCTCAGCCTGACTCTTGGCTCCTCTACCTGCCTCTCAGCCACTCTGCCCCCTCTCTGTACCTCCACCCCTGGGTGTGCCTTTAGGGACCTCTGTGCCTTACCTCCTCTTCCTGCCCCTCACCAACCTCTCAGCTCCTCAGCATACCTCTCTGCTCCACAGCCTGCCTCTTGGCCGTTGGCCTGCTTTTCTGTCCCTAGGCCTGCCCCACATCCTGCCCACTGGCTCCAGTCTTGGTTGGCTCCTGCCCCTCTCCCTGCCTCAGCCCCTTGTGTTGCCTTTCGGCCTCTAGGGATGCCTTTATGCCCCTGGGCCGGCCTCACGGCCCTTCAGCCTGGCTGTCTGCCCCTCTGTTTGCTTCTAGGCCCTTCCAGCTGCCTCTCTGCCTGTCCCTCAGCCTGTGTCTTGGCCCCTTGGCCTGCCTCTCTGCCTGTTACCCATTCAGCCCCTCAGCCTACCCCTCCACCTGTCTTTCTGCCTCTCGGTCCTTAGGCCCCTCAACCCAACTCTGGGCCCATTGGCCTGTCCTTTGGTCTGCTTCTAGGCCCCTCAGTAGAGTAGAGAAGTAGAGGCCAGCCATGAAAACGTGGAGAGAGGGGAAAGGGAATAGGGAAGGGAGGGGGGAAGGGAAGATCCCAAGAGGGCAAGAGAGAAGCAAGAGGGAAGCAAGAGAACAAGAGAGAGGAGGGGGCAAGCAGCCCCTTTTATAGTGGGTCAGGCCTACCTGGCTGTTGCCAGGTAACTGTGGGGAGGAGCATAGACAGAACACTAACACTTGGCAGGCCTCTAGGGGCCAGGGCCCCTTCTTCTGCCTCAGCCCCTAGGCCTGGCCCTCAGCCCCTTGGCCTGTCTCTTGGCCCCTAGGCCTGCCTCTCGACCCCTAGGTCCCTTGGCCTGCCCCTAGGCCTCTTGGTCTGCTTTGCTTCTCACCCCCTCTGCCTATCATTTTGGCCTTCCTCTCTGCACTTAGGTCCCTCTGCCTAGCTTTAGGTCCCAAGGCACCCCTACCTACTGGCCCCTAAGCCTGCCATTCAACTTGTGCCTCTGTCTGCCTCTAGGCCTTTTGGCAAGCCCCAAGGCCAGACTCTTGGCATATTTCTAGGACCCTTAACCTGCCTCTCTCTGCCCCTTGGCCCGTAGACCTGCCCCTCTGTTGGTCCCTAGGCCCCTCAACCTGCTTCTTGGCCCCTCACCTGGCCCCAACCTGGTACCTATGGGCAGTTGGGCCTGTGCTGTGCATGAAAAGTAGCTAGCTGGCTAGGTCGTGATAGTATATGCCCAACACTCAGGAGGCAGAGGGACATGGATCTCTGAGTTTATGGCCTTCCTGGTCTACAAAGCAAGTTCCAGGACAGCTAGAGCACAAAGAGAAACCCTGACTTGAAAAACCAAAGAGGAAAAGGTAGCTGTCCTCAAGTCTATCATTGTGAGTTCAAGGCCAGTCTGGTTAAACTTGATTTAATCAAAGATATTTTCATATGCTTTGTTTGTTCATAATATACTTATATAGTACATATTCAACACAATTAGTCTTGTTGATTCTGATACTTAAAATTCGTATTGGAAGAAAATATACCGTCATACTATTTCCAAAGTCATGAATCAAGCTTTTTGAGGTGGAAACTTCTGGTTTCTTTGGAAAGTCGGTTATGTCAAATGATGTTTTGCTAGGGCACACAAGTGAAAGGATGTTTTGCTGAAGCAGACATGTGAGGAAATGTTTTGATCAAGCAGACAGATGAAAGGATGTTTTGCTAAAGCAAACACATGAAAAAACATATGATGTTAAGAAGTAATATAAATATAACCCAAAAAATGGTGGACGAGGCTGGATGGTATTGGGATGTCTTGCCATTCCTTCATGGTCATTGTTGGTTGTGATTTCAAGAAACACACACACACACACACACACACACACACACACACACACACACACACACCAAAAACAAAAAATCAAAAATCAAAAAACTTCTGGTGATGTTTGTGTGGGTTCTTGGCACTTTCTTAGACTCAGGTCAATTGGTAGAATGAAGTGGAAGTTTCTGGATATGTCAGCTGATACAGACTCACGGGGAGTTTTGCTAAGAGAAATTCACATGGTGTTTGCTGAGGCAAGACCCGTGGGAGGACACGTGATATTTGGAGGGAGTATAAATAGGACTCAATGGACAGTGACGGTGGGCTTGCAGAGCTAGTTTGCAACACTTTGTTAGTCTCTCACGTTTGCTGATTTTCACTTCATTAAGAGAGGCATGGCAGAGAACTTCTCCTGGTGTCCCTGCTGATCCTGGTCACTCCTGCTGACTCCTAGCCTGGCTTTTTCTGCTGGGTCATGATACTGCTACTGACTCCTGTTTCTATCCTGACACTACTGAATTGGTCTGCTGGTATCCTGACAATTAGAGATTGAAATTGCCCCAAGGAAGTACTCTAAGCAGCATAGAGCAGAGCCCCACAGCTTCTTCTGGATGGACCTACCATTGCTGATTTGTGAGTGGTGTTTGCAAGTGGATTGAGCTGCCAGTGCTTATTTGTGTGAACTGAACTGCTGATATCCTGACAATGCAGTTGGGTCCCCCCCAAAAAAACCCCCAATTTCTAAACAAGTTCACTTCTCCTGTATCTTAATAACCTTTCTTTTCTACTACTTTTGGTGGGGAGGTTAAAGCATTTAAGAACCCTTATTAAAAGTAGGTTTTGAAAAAACAGCCTTTTGTTGCATTTTTACTATATTTCATATGTCAAAACCCACGACTTTTCAGTGTTTTGTTCAACTTATATTTGATTTGATTGTAATTAAAATATTTCTGATTGTGTGGCTTGCTTGCATGCATACCCCTCTTAATGTCTAATGTCTGAATAGGCCAGAGTAGTGCATCAGAATCCCTGGAACTGGAGTTACAGACAGTTGTAAGCCACCATATGGTGCTAGGAATCAAACCCAGATCTTCTGGAAGAGCAGTCAGTGCCCTTAACTGCTGAGCCTTCTCTTCAGCTTTTCAATGAATATTTTAATCCTAGTGTATTAGAAAGACTTTCTCATATTTACTACACAGCCTGTACTTTTGTTGTTTGCCTACCAATAAAGTAGGGTAAATATTAAAACTTGGAGTAAGTACATGAGTTTGGGATCTACTGAGCCAGTAGAGGGTTAGTATGTGGGCACCAAGAGAAATGCTGGCATTTTCATACATAGGTTCAGAGGCTGGTAGTGTGCCATATGTACTTGAGTAAGAGTGAACATTCTTCGTTAAAATATTTCTCTGAAAAATAATAGTGGCGATGGGGAAGAGATGGATAAGGGAGCTGTGTGAAGTAGTTATGAGCAGGACAAAGAGTGAAGATGATAAATGTTACTTGTTTTTTGATCAATTTAAAGTAGCTGCATTGTTTTTCTTCAGTTTATCTGCCTCCAACAGCAGAGATACAAGCAAGGAACCGGCAGAAAGTTGGAATTCAGTTGGTGGAGTTTCCTGAGTTGTTCTAAATGAAGCAAGATGAAGCTAGGGAGGGAATGATTACAGGGGCTGAACTCTGAAAGGGATCATTTAGAAAATGAGGCCATGAGACAGTTAAGAGAGTGGATCTTGAAAGCCTGCCCCTGAATTGAGGTATCCAGCAAACTTGCATAAGCATAAAACACATACTGCTTGACACCCATGTTCTTAGTAAATGTTATATCATTGCAGACAAATGGAGAAACTCCCACAGTGACTGTTTTGTGCCACTCATTACAAAACAAAAACAAAAACAAACCCAAGTTCTAGTATGTGTGCTTAAAGACTCTAGTGAGTTCAGTACCTCTTCTTTAAACAAAACAAAACAAAACAAAACAAAACAAAACAAAACAAAACAAAACAAAACAAAACCCTTAAGTTCTGGTATGTGTGCTTAAAAACTAGTGAGTTCAGTGCCCCATCTCACCTCATTTATATATTCCTTCTATGACAGTCCTTTGTGGCTGAAAAACAATCTGTCAGACCCAAACATACCTCAGAGTCTCTGACACCTTGGACTTTGAGGAAAAGCAGATGAATGTCTAGAGATAGTAAGAAAAGGACAGAAGAAAAATGCTGGGAGAAAAAGGAGGCAGCAGGCCTTGAGGATAAAAATGCCTAGGATGGTAAAATTTCTCTAGAAAGTGTTATTCTATGTTATTTTTCAATTAACTAATTTATTTATTGACTTTATGTCCAGATCACAGCATTTCACCCTTCCTTTCCATCCTTCTTATTCTCCCAGTCCTTCCCTCCCACCTCCCCTGCCATCACTTTCTCCTCAAAGAAGGGAAACCTCCAATGGATACCAAGAAAGAGTATTTTAAATAGCACCAAGAAAATAAAAAATAACAAAGAGAAATGAACAGGGTAGTACAGGGTGAAGCAGGGAATATATCTATATATAGCTATATATAGCTACCTCTCTCTCTCTATGTGTGTGTGTGTGTGTGTGTGTGTGTGTGTGTGTGTGTGTGTGTGTGTGTGTGTGTTTTAAAACACTGTCTTCTGGGATGTTTCTGAAGGGGCGAGCTTGAATTTCCTTGTAATTTGAAGAGAGAATATCGATTTCTTGCTTACAGAGTCAAAAGCATTTTGTGTATATTTGTTGACACTGTGCCAGTGTGTGACAATGGGTCAAGTGGCGGCTGATGGCCGCCTTCGTTTTGCAGAAGAACAGATACCTTAAGTCACTTCCCTTTTCCTCCAGGGCCCAAAGCCATTGTACCTTCCATCTTCCCAAATCACCTCGCAGTCGGAACAAACGCTGCCTCAGAAGGTACCCTTTTAGCAAGCTAGAATTTCAATACCTTTCATTTTTTTTATTTTTATAACTCCTAGTTCCAAAACAGAACCATGTCTGCAATTGTGTCTAACTAACTAACCCACACAATGAAAAGTTTATGAGAAATCTAAAGGTATGTAGAAAAGTTCCTTTGAATCAGTGTATTTTATTGAACACCATAAGCCACAAAGATTGTAGCACTCTGTTATTTTTCTTCTACCCTCCACCCTTTTCCAAATAGGATCTAACTATACATTCCTGGCTGGCCCAGGACTCACTATGTCTATCAGACTGGCCTTGTGGTTGTGGCCATCTTCTCGTGTCAGCTTCTTGAGTACTGGGAGCACAGCCTACACACTTAAAAACCTGGCTCTATTAGCATGCTATCCTCTATCTATATTCATTTAATTAATTAGTTATCAATTAATTGCATGCTGAGTTTGAGTCTAGGGCTTCACACTTGCTAGACAATCTCTGTACAGCTGAGCTACTTTCCCAGCTCCCATATTCATTTAGTTTAATTGGATTCATTAAGTGATCTTCTCCATAGTTATTAACACAGCATTTGCTGCTGCTTTGGGTTGAGTGTCCTTTAGGTATTTGTGTATCTCTGCTACTATGTTATCCTATGTAAAAAATATAAATATAAATGAATGCTAACTGAAACATTACTTAAAACTAGTTTTGAAGGTACCTTAGATGAAAACTGAGGCCAAAAATATCTGCAAAAATAACATGGTTTTAAATATAGCAGAACTACATTCTGCAGATTTTGACTAAAACCTGTTTTCTTCCTTATGGAAGGATAACTGGCTTGTAAAAGGTAGGAGACAGAACAAATGTAGCAATTCATGCCTCATTGTTGCATATACCTTCAATCCCAGTGTCTAGAAAGCTTGGAAGGATTCTAGGCCATCCTCAGGCACTTTGAACTTTGGGATACATGAATATCTGTGTCCACCCCTCTCCCCCCAGCCAGAAAAAAAGTTAAAGAAAGGAAAAACAAAGATTCATTATTTTGAAAATATATAATAATGTTATGTATTTGTAATTCTGAAAAATCAAACCCAGGGGCTCACACACGGTAGGCAAGTATTACTCTGTAGAACTGAGCTATGTCGACCCACATTGGTGCTTTTTAAAAAATGTGTTCTTTCTCTCTCTGTGTTAACATATTTCTAATTATACAGATAGAATGGAATTATGAGCACACCTTCACCATAGGAATCATGGCCCAAAACACTTTCTCTCAAGCAAGCACAAGAATAGAAGAAACGGTGAAAAGGAGAAATCCTGATTTCTGATTTCAGCCCTCTGTGGAATGCTCTTCTGCATTAGCCTCAGACAATCAACTGTGGATATCCTTCCCCTGCATTTGTTGATTGAATTTCCTCACAGAATGTGGCTGGACATGCTGCCTAATAGTTTTCCCTGTCACAGAGGCTGCATGGAAAAACACTAGGTCATTTAAGCATTTATGCCGAGTAAAGAAATAGTCAGTAATATATTAGAATATATTAGAGTGATCCAAGTAAGCTTCTTCAGGATAAAATAAGAACTTCAGTATATCTAACTGATTGGAAAATTAAAAAAGAAAGTCTTTGTTGTGCTTCTGCATGCTGGATTTTGCTTTGACACAAAACTAGACATATCTGGGAAGAGGAAATCTTAACTGATAAAATGTTTCCATACAATCAGCCTGTAGGCAGGCCTGTGTGGTATTGTCTTGACTGAAGTTTGATGTGGGACAGTCCAACTTCCTGTGGTTGATGCTACCTACCCCTGGGCAGGTGGTCCTGGATAGAACAAGAAAGCAGGCTGAGTAAGCCACAAGGAGCAAGTCAGTAAGCAGCGTTCTCAGTTCCAGTTTCCTGCTTGACTACCCTACCTGGTGGATTGTGACAAGCAAGTGTTACAAAATAAACCCTTTCCTTCCCAGGTTGTTTTCTGCCAGGGTGTTTTATTGAAGCAATAGAAACTGAGACCTGGTTGTTTTATGACTCTGTTTCTTCACATTTTACCTACATATGTTCTTGCAACAGGTAACCTTTTGTGTCTGGATTCCCTTCCTTCTTCCCTGTCTCTTTCTCTGCCTTTCACCTGACCTCCCTCCTTTCTTCTTTTTCTTTGAGACAAGGTCTCATGTGTCACAGGCTGGTCTTGAACTTTTGTCTTGCTAAAGATGACCTTGAACTCCTGATCTTCTGGCCTCTGTCTCCCAAGAACTCTGGCCACAGGCACACATTACCACATTTCAGTTGGGGTGATTTTCAGTCAGCTTCATTTTTTTTCCGGTTTAACTATAGTATTTGTTGCATATACCAGTACTTTATTTATTTTTTTTTTTGATACTTTATTTACATTTCCAACGTTTCCCCTTTTCTAGGTCTCCTCTTTGGAAACCCCCTATCCCATCCCCATCCCTACCTCTATGAGGGAATTCCACCTCCCACCCACCCGCCCACCCAT
>CM052722.1:81823412-81878080 GCA_028551405.1 Uromys caudimaculatus | reverse complement strand
CTATTAGATTCAGTGTAACTGGTTTTATGTGGAGGTCCTTGATCCACTTGGACTTGAGCTTTGTACAGGGAGATAGGAATGGATCAATTCTCATTCTTCTACATGTAGACCGCCAGTTGAACCAGCACCATTTGTTGAAAATGCTGTCTTTTTTCCACTGGGTGGTTTTAGCTCCTTTGTCAAAGATCAAGTGACCATAAGTGTGTGGATTCATTTCTGGGTCTTCAATTCTATTCCATTGATCTACCTGCCTGTCACTGTACCAATACCATGCAATTTTATTACCATATTTCAGTTGGGGTGATTTTCTGTCAGCTTCATTTTTTTCCGGTTTAACTATAGTATTTGTTGCATATACCAGTACTTTTTAAAAATGTTTGTATTACCATATATCTGTTATAAATAATAATTAGCTTCATTATGACATATTCATATATATATATATATATATATATATATATATATATATATATATATATATATATATATATTCATATTCACCCTGAATTACCTCTTCTTGTCCACTTCCATTCCTACTAACATTCTTCCTCTTTCCAACTTGTCACTCTTCTACTTAGACATTTTTTCGTCTTGTGACCCAGTTAGTTTAACTAGGCCAGTTTACAGAAAGGTGAGTAAGAGCTTGTTCATAGGAGCATGGATATCTTACCAGTGTGTAGACCATTGAAGAAAAAGGACTCCCTTTTTATGTGTATGAATGTTTTGTTTGCATATATGCCTATACACCACTTATTTAACTGGTGCCTATGGAAGCCAGAAGAAGGTACAGGATCTTTGGAACTGGAGTTGTGAACAGCCCTGTGGGTGTTCGGAATTGAACCTGGGTCCTTTGGAAGAGCAGCTTGTGCTCTTATCTGCTGCGCCATCTCTCCAGTCCCTCGCTTTCTTCCTTTTTTCCACCTAGTATTTTCTATTCTTGTACCTGGTCTACTGTGAGTGATCTGGTACACACCAAAGTTTTTCTTATCATACAATATCCTTCAAAAATACTTTAGTATTATAAAACTCAGGTAATGTAAACAAAAATAGGGAAAAAAATACACAAATTTTTTTGCGCTTTGGTTGTAGCTACATTGTTGGAATGGTTGCCTCAAATGCACAAAGCTGTGGGCTGGTTCTACAGAGGTGTATCAAACTAGCCTATGTTGGTCATGCCTGTGATTTCAGCACTTGGATTGTGCAGAAAAAATGGATTGGGAAATCAGGATCCTCCTTTTGGCTATATGAGACCCTGTTCTCTAACTATCTAACTAACTAAAACAATAACAACAACAACAATAAAATCCCACAATATATGTAGGCATAAATTTGTTGCAACTTATTTTTAATAAGAGTTCAACCTCTCCTCTAGCCCACCACCCAGCAGAGGTAGTGGAAGAGAAAAGTTATTAGGATATGGGGGGAAATGGACCTGTTCAGCAAAAGTTCTTTGGGGGTGAGCTTGATCTTCTTGGGCAGCAGTTCAGTCCTGTAGCAAACACCAAATAGGATTAAACAGCTGCAGACCAGTCCTCTAGGCAGGCAGATACCAGGCATGAATCAGCAATTGCAGTTCAATCTTGAAGAAACTGCTAGGCTTATCAGCTGGCCTGAGGAGAGGCTGTGAAAGCAGCAACTGCGACAGGAACCTCAAGATCAGTTCTTGGGTGAATTTCTCTCAATGGCCCTGTTATCACAAGGTGAACTTAACACTGATATGTAAGGCAAACCAATACATGCGTATCTTTTGTAAAGAATTGCAAGGTAGCTCAGTGCTTGTCCTGGGTCCTTTCATGTGTCTGCTACATCCAAACATCCTTTCACCTATGTCTGCTTCAGGAAAACAGCCGATCACATGTATTCTTTAGCAAGATATCCTTTCACCTGTGTGCCCCAGCACATTGTCATTTGACATAACTAACTTTCTCAAGAACTAGATATTTCCACTTCGTATCTGCAAGCATATATTCTAAAACTGAGCTGGAAATCCAGCTCAGTGAAGCAATCACACTGTTGTAAGATATACACCAGAGAAGACATTATATTCAGACATGGGTTCAAGCCAACAGAAAGTCTGCGTTAGCGCCAGTGCAGTGATGAGCCTTTTTCAGGGTGGGCTTTTAAGCACAAAAACTGTATCCCTGGTTGATACACCTCAGTTAGCAAGAACATGTTATCCAGAAGCAGAACTACAGAAGCCAAAATTCAAGGTTAGTACATGTGTAGACTTTCCCAGAATGATGGACATTCATGGATTAGCTCTTTATCCTTATTTTGGCTGGTGTTTGCTGCCTGTGCTGGGTTTCATTGCTTGAATGGTACTTCCATCAGGGTGTCTGTTGTGCTAAGGTGTGGGGGCTTATTACAGTATGTCAAGGGTTTGTCTTGGTAGCAAAACAATATATTTTAGACTGAGAAAATGGGTTAGTGGCTAAAATGTATGTCATACAAATGTGTAGACCCGAGGTCCAGTCCATAGAACCTACATAGTATCAAGTATCTGTAACTCCATCCTTCCTATGGCAGAATGAGAGCTAGAGTCAGGAGAATGCCTGGTTGCTTGTGGGCCAGCTAGTCTTGTGTTTTTAGCAGCAATCCAACAAAGAGGCCCTGTCTTAAGGTGGAAAGCATGGAGCAATATTCAAGATTGCAGTTTGACCTCCACAAGTGTGTCACTGAATGTGTGTACTATGTTTGATACCTCAGTATCCACACAGACACATCCCAGAAACACATACAGATATTAAAAAAAAACCAACCAAACAAACAAAAAAAACCAAACTACTTTACTCACGTAAGCCAATTCTTTGGTGATGGTGATGTTATTCTTCTGACATAATAAGAGTGCCTTGATCTAGTTAAACTGTTCATCTCTCCTTTAAGAGCCATGCAAATTGTCTGCCAGGTGAGTAGTACAGGCCAGTGGGATCAGGTTCCCCCTATGATGCAATTCAAGTCCCATTCCATAGGAGGTAGCCACTGGGCTTTTAGAAGGTCTTCACTCATGATGCTCTTCAGAGCAAAGTGCTTTGGGCCATTCCTCAGTCCTGATTTGCTTGAAAGGAATATTGTCCTTCCAGTTGTGCTGCTAGGAAATCAATGTGGCTATTTCCTTCTGCGGTACTGATTTACCTCGAAGATATACGGAGACCATGGTTGCTAACTTGGAGCAAACATTTTAAGTGCATAAGATGATTTTGCATGGGGAATGGGATAGGACATTTCCAAAGGGGAGACCTGGGAAGGGGAAAACATTTAAAACGTAAATAAAGTATCATAAATGTTGATTTTGCATTTATTATTTTATGCAAGGGTTTGAGACAGTCATTAAGGGGAAAGGGAAATCAATTGTAGTTGTCTAAGTACTTTGTTTCTAGTATGTCAGTTTATTTCATTTTTTTAAAGATTTATTTATTTATTATATGTAAGTACACTGTAGTTGTCTTCAGACACTTTTTCTTTTCTCTGGCCCTGCTCGCTCCGGCCTCAGACACCCCAGAAGAGGGCATCAGATCTCATTACGGGTGGTTGTGAGCTACCATGAGATTGCTAGGAATTGAACTCAGGACCTTCAGAAGAATGATCAGTGCTTTTAACCGCTGAGCCATCTCTCTCTCTCAGCCCACGTCAGTTTATTTTTAAAAGTATCACACATTGTATTTGTGTTTTCTAACTACTGGAGGAGGTAAAACAACAGATTGCAGTGAATTGCAATATATACTTTTAATTTAAAATTGCACCCAAAATATAGGCACTACATCCTTTCATGGTTTGCTTTAAGAGTTTCATCCATTCCTGTTACTTGGGAATTGAGAGGTCAAAGACACATAGAAATTGAGCTATAAACAGCATTTAACTGTGTACCATCTTTCTCCTTCACATGTCATATGGTAACTTTTGGTAGCTAGCCTGCACTATGATAAACTGAAAAACAACTAATTTGCAAGACTCCATGTTCTGTGGGGCAGGAAAGAAGGCTCAAGGACCTGGAGTTTAATTCCCAGCACCCATATGGTAGCTTAAAAACATTGGTAATTCCAGTTTCAGGGGATCCAGTGCACTATTTTGGCCTCTGTGGTCATCTGGCATGCACATAGTGCACATACATACATACATGCATACAAAACCATTCATACCCATAAATAAAAGTAAAATGCAATAAAAATTAAGAAAGAGAGCAATACTAGATATTCCCTTGCGCTAAAGGAGAGTTCTGAGCCCGACCAGCAACTACTAAAGCAGACTGCCTTTTAACCAGATCTCCAGGGAATTTAGGGCCAGACACTGATGTTTGGGAACCACGGGTGTGTGACTCCTTCCAATGTCGTTTTGTTTTTGTGTTTACTTTTCTCCTTTTGCCTTCTAATATTTCTCATCAGATTTTAGCTTAGGTTGGAGAACCTCAGTTCTGTGTATGCCTTTGTTACCTTCATCTTACAGCAAGATGGCAGCCCTTTGCTGATTTATATCTGAAGGACATTGTCTTAGTCAGAGTTTCTATTCCTGCACAAACATCATGACCAAGAATCAAGTTGGGGAGGAAAGGGGTTATTCAGCTTACACTTCCATGCTGCTGTTCATCACCAAAGGAAGTCAGGACTGGAACTCAAGCAGGTTAAGGAGCAGGAGTGGTGCAGAGGCCATGGAGGAATGCTGCTTACTGGCTTGCTTGCTTCTCCTGGCTTGCTCTGCTGACTTTCTTATAGAGCCCAAGCCCAGCAGCCCACACAGATGGTACCACTCACAAGGGCCCCCCCCCCGATCACTAACTGAGAAAATGTCTTATAGCTGGATCTCATGGAGGCATTTCTTCAACTGAAACTCCTTTCTCTGTGATAACTTCAGCTTGTGTCAAGTTGACACACAGAACTAGCCAGTACAGACATATATGTGTTAGGACTTCTTAAAATTGTCTATTTCAGATTCTTATGTGATGAAGAATGTTGGTAGAAGAAAATAAAAAGTCTTTCATTTTTATATAAAAGAAAAAAAAAGAAAGAGAGCAATAGACAAAGACACCATGCACCTTGGTCCTCCACATACGCATACATCTGCACATATACTTATGCACACACAGGAGCATGGCAGGCATGCACACCACACACACATCACACACACATGCATGCACCTGTACACAACACATACACACATGCACACACACCTACTCACGCACCCACACACACTAACACAGATACTCCTGCGCTCAAAAGAGGAATCAATCATAGCTGGCTGATTGATATAGGACAAATATAGGACAATATAGGACAAAGCTGAACTGTGAATGCCTAAGGTTACTTAGGGAGCTAAGTTAAGTTTTCCGGAGGCCTTTAAAAGTTGATTTTCATTTGTTTAACAGCTTGAGAATGAGACAAGCCTTGCAGTCTAAAAGAGAAAAAGAAAACATTCTATAAAATGTGATTTCATTACAATATCTGTTTTAATTAATATACTTATTTAACAAGTATTAGTTGAATACCTTCTGGGTGTCAAGTCCTAGTAACTCTCACATACAGATGACTACGAAATTAAGTCCACATCTTCATGGGGCTAAGTATCTCATGAAAGGCCAATGTAGCAATTAATCGGTATCTCCGTACTGTAGTGTAGTCTGAAAATTATTCTTAGGACAACTAACGAAACTTAAAGGGGTTAATGAGAATAAGGGTAATAATTTTGTACAAGGTAATTAGAAACAGCCACTCACTGGTGGTGTCCAAATAAAGACATTGCTTTAGGAAGGGAGTAAGGTATACATAAGGTTTCAGGAAGAACTTTTCAAAGGACTAAGGTGTTAGCCAAGTTGAGGTGACAATTTTGGCAGGAAGAAGGTTGAACCAAAGATACAAAGCAGTTCAGAGAAGTAGATAGAAACCAAAACCAAAACCAACAAAACAAACAAATAAACACACACACACACACACACACACACACACACACACACACACACCCCAAATCTAACCTGTGTATTCCCATGTCATTTGTGACATAAGACTTGGGTTAGATTTTCAAAAGATGTTTGACTCTCCTAAAACGATTGAACAGGAGAGGAATATGACCTGGCTGGCAATAATTTTAAAATGACCCTGTGTACTCTTGCCACTTTGGATAAATTAAAATAATCCTGACTCCTGATGAGTTGACAGAACCTTCTTTGAACACCTCTAAATCTTTTCTTTGGAGGCAAATGAAAGTTATTACCTGGGAATTTTGCATTTGCAGTTTTTTCTGGTTCAGAATTTCAGGTTTCATTTCCCACTCTTGGGTGGTATGGTCCAAGGCCTGTCTCTAGTGTTGGCCATGATGTAATCTATTCAATCTTTTCAGGGTTCTTTGTAGGCATCATTATTTTTTCCAACCTACTTTAGTAAGTGTTCAACATCTTCTCTAGCCCACCACCAACCAGAGGTAGTGGAAGAGAAAAGTCATCAGGACACAGAGGAGTAGGCCTGTTTAGAAATAGTTCTTTGGGTTCAATCTTCGTTGTCAGGATATCAGCAGTTCAGTCCAGTAGCAAACACCAAGTACAAATCAGCAGCTGCAGTCCAGTCCTCTCAGCAGGTACCACACACAAACCAATTCATAAGAAACCACAAGGCTTGCCAACTGGCCTAAGGCTGTGGAAGCAGCAAGGAGCAGCTGGAGCCTTACAAGAATTTCTTTGGAGAATTTCTTTCTATGACATCACCACAAGTGGAGCTCAGCAATGCACTGTAAGGTGAACGAATACATGCATGTCGTTAGTGAAGAACAGGGAGGTGGAGCAAACCAAACCAATGCTAGAGCTCCCACTGCCTGTGGGGTCATATTTATATTCCTTCTAAACATCATACATCCTTTCACATATGAGCTATAGCAAAACATCCTTTCACCTGTGTGCCCTAGCAAAACATCATTTGATATAAGTGGCTTTCCAAAGTTTTCACTTCAGTTCTTCTGTTCTCTCTCTCTCTCTCTCTCTCTCTCTCTCTCTCTCTCTCTCTCTCTCTCTCTTCCTTCCTTCCTTTTCTTCTTTCTTCTTCTTTTCTTTTTTTATACATGAGTCTCAGGGTATAGCCCGGGTTGTCCTGGAATTTGCTCTCTAGATCAAGTTGCCCTCAAACTCACAGAGATCTACCTGCCTTTGCCTCCCTAGTGCTGGTTTTAAAGGCAAGCCACACACAGTTCTCTCTCTCTCTCTCTCTCTCTCTCTCTCTCTCTCTCTCTCTCTCTCTCCTTATTCAGTTATAAGAACACATACACATTGTATTCTTCTATTTATCCCCCCACCAAGCCTGCTCTAACTTGGTGGTATTTCTGTCCTTGGCTAAAATAATTACAGGCCAGATACCACATCCCATGATGTCAATGGAGTTAACCTATTGCCTTCCTCTGACATCAGATTCAGAGCATATCTGTAAATACTTCCAGGATTTCTGGCACAAAAGCCACTTTCCCTCTAAAATGTATGTGTTTACTTGTGATAGATTTTAAAATGCAAAGTCCTCAAGTCACAACATAATTCTAGGAATAGCTTTTTTTCTGCTTATTGCCACAGAGCGAGAGCGAGAGCGAGAGCGAGAGAGAGATAGAGAGAGAGGTGAAGCTCTTCAGCAACCAAATGGCAGAAGCAGCTCTAAAACTGAGTAAGAGCTCTTTCTGAAATGCAGGACAGCATGCCATTGTATATTGCTTTATTGCTAAAGCTCTCCTAATTTAGCATTTAGAATTGATTTTCCTCACTGCCCAGGCTGTAAGCTTTATCAGGTCTCATTTAGATTCCATTTTTCAAGGGGGAACGTTGCCTCCTTTGCCTCTTTTATAGGAAAATATATTTTAAACCTTTCAACATATTGGGACCAATAGGGAGAATGTTTTATTTTTGTTGTCATAAGCATAATAAAACTGAATAACCAAGACTAACATTAGTTTGAACTTTACCTTGGAACATATCCATGAAGAACAAAGGAAGCCAGATTAATCTTTTTCCTTTTTTCCCTTGTAGCTTATATCAAAGACACTTGGACATCAGTGAGTTATAGCTTGTGAATGACTTGTCATAGCCAGTATCCGTCTTGATGCCCTTGTATTATTTAGAATGGAGATTCTCCTCCCTTTGCACCACTCAATCTGCTTTTCCCGTTATTTCAGCTATTCGTTTAGTTTGTTGAGCTTTTTTATCTTTCAAACCGCATTATTTGGGAGGATAAACTGCAGGCTGAATCAGACTGATTGTCAGTTCTGATTTGGGAGGAAAGTTCTTGAAGTCAAGCAGTGCTGAGCCTGATTGCTCTGTGTCCCAAGAGATTTCAGTGGTACATTTCTGAAAGTTTTCAAAACTTCACAAAGAATGTAGGTCAGTTAATGTGTTCAGCCATATTATTTCAGAATAAACTTCCCATGAGATTGGGAGACCTCCCCTAAAACTGGCCGTGGCTATATTTTCTTTTATTTAAGTAAGATAAAGAAGTGAAGACATCTAACTAGAGATAAACTTCCACATGCCTTTGTTATAATATAAATTTTACAGTCATGATGTTGGCAAATTTTCCAATGTAGGATGCCATAGAGCTGAATTCTGTTATTTTGGAAAAGGAATAAACATAACCAAGGTACCCAATGAAGGTTCTCTCTCCGTCTATGCTCAAAAATGTCCCTTAAGCAATTGTACTGACTGGTTTTGTGTGTCAACTTGACACAAGCTGGAGTTATCACAGAGAAAGGAGCTTCAGGTGAGAAAATGCCTCCATGAGATCCAGACGTAAGGCATTTTCTCAATTAGTGATCAAGGGGGAAGGGCCCCTTGTGGGTGGTACCATCCCTGGGCTGGTAGTCTTGGGTTCTATAAGAAAGCCAGCTGAGCAAGCTAGGAGAAGCAAGCAAGCCAGTAAGGAACATCCCCCCATGGCCTCTGCATCAGCTCCTGCTTTCTGCCCAGCCTGAGTTCCAGTCCTGACTTACTTTGGTGATGAACAGCAGCATGGAAGTGTAAGCTCAATAAACCCTTTCCTCCCCAACTTGCTTCATTGTCATGACGTTTGTGCAGGAATAGCAACCCTGACTAAGACAGCAATGTACAGGTGATATTAATCTGATCATCTTTAAAAATGAAAATACCCCACAGACAGATAAACTGCTCTTTTCTCTGATCCCAGGTAGCTAGTAGATTGTTGGTCTTTTTTTTTTTTTCTTTTTTCTTTCTTTTTTTTTGGTTTTTCAAGACAGGGTTTCTGTGTAGCCCTGGCTGTTCTGGAACTCACTCTGTAGACCAGGCTGGCCTTGAACTCAGAAATCCGCCTGTCTCTGCCTCCCAAGTGCTGGGATTAAAGGTGTGCACCACCACTGCCTGGCAAGATTGTTGGTCTTTTAAAGCAGGAATTTGCTATCCTTTTCCATCGTGGTCCAGATGGTACGTACTTCGGTCTTTGCCCATCATATGTCGTTGCCATGTCTCTTCTTTTCTGCTACTATGGTATAAAAACATCTATAGCAGTATTTAACAGAATGGATATGAAAGAGTTCCAGTTAAATATTATTTACAAAACCACTGCAACCTGATGGTTTGATGTGTTTTTTCTGACTTCTCTATTATTGCTTTTAAATCCCCCATCCCATTATGTTCAGGTGTGCATATATATGTGTGCAGGATAGAGGTATACTTCAAGTGTTTTCCTCAATTGCTCTCTACCTTACTTGTTGAGATAGGGTTTCTCACTAAACATGGTGCTTATTGATTTGCTCAAGATTCCAGGCCAACAAGCTCCAGGGATCTGACTGCGTCCCCAGTTCCTATACCCGATGCCCTGGAGTTAGACCCATCTACCACTGCACTCAGTTTTTACATGCTTGCTAGGGATCCAAACTCAGATCCTCATGCTTGTGTAATCGGCACCTTACTGACTCCCAGCCCCGCCCAGAGAGTTTTCTTTTTGAAGATGATTTATTTTTAATTATATGCATAGATATGAGTCTTCCAGTAGATATGTGCATTGTGAGTGACAGTGTCCATGGAGGTCAGAAGCATCACACACGTTGATCTGGGGTTAAACCACTTGACATGGATACTAGGAATCCAACTGTGACCCTCCATAAAAGCAGTATGCATCCTTAACCACTAAATCAACTTTCCAGCACCGAGAAGATTCTTTTCTTTTAAAAAAATATTTATTTGCATTTTATGTGTGTGAGTGATTGCCTGTATGTGTATATGTGCACTTGATGCGTGCCTGGTACCTGCAGAAGTCAGAAGAGGGCATTGCATCCCTTGGAGATGATTGTGAGCTATTATATGGATGTTGAAGACTAAACCTGGGTCTTCTGGAAAAGTAGTAGCACATGCTCTTAGCCACAGAGCCATTTCTCCAGCCCAAGGAGACATTTCTTAATAGAACAATTTTGACATAGCCTAAAAACATCATGCAATTCCTGGACAATTCAGAGGATGCCATGAGATACAGTGGCTTCATGATCATTCTGCCATCCATCCTAGTGTCTTCTTTGTACTAAGAGTCACTTCACTATCCGTCGTTTGATTTTAGCTGCTTTTTTTGTTCCTTGTTTGGACAGAAGTGTCGAGAGTTCAGATATTCATAAATGCCATTTCTATAGTTCCCTTTGACATAGCAAGATTTGGGGTTTTATTTAATTGACATTTTTACTGTGTTATGCACAGCAAATTTCATAAAGCAACAGTGTTGCTGAAAAGATCTTTATGGGAACCAACTGAGGAGGAATAAATAGCGTTGTTGGAAGGTTGCTACTTTGTAATTTGCACTTGACCAAGTATTGTTTTATGTCGTTTTGCCTTGTGGAAGGAATTTTAAAGGTCATCAAAATTATTTTATCTCTTGTGAAGACATGTGCTTGTTTACTGCTGTTTACCAGTGTAACCATGTATAACTAGTCTGCTTTCTCACTGAGGTGGAGCAGGGAAATGTCCTTCAATAAGTATTTTCACATATGTTTGTTTCATTTGATAGAATTCAATTACTTTTACAGACCAGACCAGAGAGAAGATAAAGTTACTTGCCCAAGGTCACCTAACCAGTCGAATGCAAATGGATCCAACAACAGGTCGGCTGGCTCTCAAGGCTGCACTTTCCCCACTAAAGCACAAAGTCGACAGGAAGCTGCTTGCAGTTCTTGGCAGGCTTTCTCTTTGTTTTTTTGTTTTCAAATCCAAGTTCTTTTAAAGTAAATCACAAGAGAACTGAGTAGCTGAGTCTTTGATTCTCTCATATTTTGGAAATACATGCTTTCAAAAGAAGATATGGTTCTTTTGTTTAAACAACCATAGTTCTAGAACCAGGGTATTTCCAAATAAGGGTAACGTCCAGAAACAATTTGCTTTCTTGGCAGTCTCCACACATTCTTTGTGAATGCAACTACATTTCCCATATCCCTTCTTCGGCAAGGACTCTGATGCTAATAAAAAGTTTTTGAAAGGTGTGGCTTAGTGATATTTGCAGATTTGAAGTAACCAGACTTCCTGGCAGCATAATGTCACATTGTGATGGAGCTGCCTGATAAGTTCAAATTCTAAAGTTAACTTGTATTAGAGTACAGTTTTGTATAGTTCAGATCCTGGGTATGAGTTGAGGTTAAACTATGATGTTAAAATAATGTGATACAGGGGCTAGGTGAGGGGCAGAGGGCAGAGGAGAATCTGTTAAAATACA
Organism: Uromys caudimaculatus; assembly: GCA_028551405.1. Taxonomy (NCBI): domain Eukaryota; kingdom Metazoa; phylum Chordata; class Mammalia; order Rodentia; family Muridae; genus Uromys; species Uromys caudimaculatus. The sequence continues at coordinate 81,866,426 of CM052722.1, read as the reverse complement.
CTTGCTTAAAAATGCTGCCGTTTTTTCTAACACTTTTGCATTCTGATTTTTTTTTAAATCAGGAGATTAAAAATTATTAAAATACAGCTCTTCAAGTATGTGCCTTTACATAAATATGGGATCCTAATGATTTTGCCTCATTCTTTTTCAAAGTAAAGCACCGAGAATATCATAGACAAAATGTGAGGATAAGTGAGTTCTCACTTAAAAGCGTTGTAACATCTATGGTATGTAGACTTTAAACACTGCTGTGCAAAACTGTAGCTTTTCCCTATAACATCTATATTTAAGATTTTGAGTCTGAATATTGAGATTCTTTGAGAGAGGACTGGGGAAAATACACTAATCTCTGACCTAGCCCCTCCTACTTAAGGTTGGCAACCTTATATCATTTGGCTCTTAGCAGTTGAGATGTTGGAGGACAATGGGTGAGGAACAATAAGGAGGTGACAGACCTGGAATTGTCATTCACAGTCTAAATGGATTCCCGCTGAGATGTCCATTTTTGGTCCACATGTGCCCTTCAGATCAGCAGTCCACAGCTTCTTTCCCACTACTGCTGTGACTCAGGAAACTGCTATCATAGCTACAGTTCTCTTTGGACAAGAAGCACCTCACAGCAGTAGCTTCCTAGGGCTGCCCAGACGTAACAGGAAAGAATGTATGGGGTTTTTGATCTCTTTGCGGTCTGTTGCCAGTTTGCTTGTGTATACTTATGAATCCCAGTATTTAGGAGGCTGAGAGTTTGATGGTGAGTTTCAGGCCTTCCAAAGTTGTATATAGCAAGACCCTGTGACAAACAAAACAAAAGAAAGCACAAGCTGGCATACAAAACCAAACCAACCAAACAAACAAACAAAAAACCCCACCACAAACAACAACAACAAAACCAACCAAGTCAAACAAAACAAAAAAACCAATGTCTTCTTCCCTAGCCTTTGTCTTTCATCAATGTCAGTGTTCTTCCTTACAGCTTGCATAACACATGTCTATAATCCCAGAACTCATGAAGTAAGCAGGAGGACCGAAATCTAGAGATCAACCTGGGCTATAAAGCAAGAATGCCTTAAAGAAATCGGGGGTGGGGGGTGGGGTGGGGTGCACGGGAGGCTTTTCCCTGGGAAAGCACTTCTCCCACACTCAGCATTCCCTGGTTGCCCATGTCCTTTCTTTCCTCTTCCAAGTTGGCATGGCCATTGGATGTATTACATAGTCAAGAATGCACACACACACACACACACACACACACACACACACACACACACACAGAGCAATGAAAGAAAAAGATGCCATGAATTTGAACGAGAGCAATGTGGATGCATGAGAGTAGTTGAAAGGAGGAAAATAAAAATAAAATAAAAGCAAATATTTTCTTTTTGTGTTGGTTTAGACTTTTACATTCATGAACTTACACGTTCATTCTAGGGTTTTATTTGTTTTGATTATCTGTTCTGACTCACTATTGATTTCTTCTCACAATTAGTACAGAGCCAGCTATCAGGTAAGAAGGAGAGGTGGTGGAGAGTGGATATTACATAGTAAGAAAAAATAGCTACAACTTCAAAATCTTAGCTATTCATCTTGACTAGCATGACCAGTATGTTGCTTTTCTGTGAAAATTCCTCAGTACTTAATACATTTTTATGGAGTATGGAAATAACATGATAAGATGACATTCTGATACATCAGTATAATCTAACGAAAACAAAGGAATTCTCCAAGTTAAGAGATGTGATCACACAGCTGAAGAAAAGGCTGCTGTCCTGAGAGTTTCAACTTCTTTCTCATTCTAGATGGCTCCACACTCACTACTGTTCATCAACCACTCTTGTGGCTTGTCTCATACTGGTGTTCCCATTGACTGCTCCTGTCAGGAGTGCAGTTCAAGGTAGCTCTGACCTCCCCTGAGTTAGTCATGTGGTTGACATCTGAAGTTCAGCTAAAGACCAGGTTCTTAAGAAGATACAGGGGGCTAAAAAGGTAGCTTAGAGATAGAGCAAGTTGTGTTGGTGGTGATTATAATGTTTTTGAAAATGCTTATGGTTTCTTTTTTTTCAGATGCTGCGTGTATGGCAAGATTGATGTATGTTGATTAAAGCCTGTAATAATGTAGGAATGTAGGAATGAACATGTCTTAGCTTCTAAAACATTTTTGTGTTTAGTTTTGTTGAGACAGGGTTTCATGTTGACCATGCTGGCTCTGAATTTGCTATGTAGCCATGTGTGGACTTGACCTTCTGATCCTCCTGGCACTGCCTCCTGAGTGCTGGGATAATTCACTTTTATGTAGTCTTGAGAACTGAACATGGATCCTTGTCCACTTGAGGCTGAGACTCTTCCAACTGAGCCTCATCCCCCAGTCCATGGGTTTCATTTTAAATAGGTTAGTACATATCTTTGAAAATGTGCCCCCCCCCAGATGCACTCTCGATATATTGCCCAGGCTGACCTTGAACCTCTGAGATCACAAAGTTTTAGCTCAGCTTCCACAGGATCTGGGACCATAAGCATGTCCCATGTCCCTGAATGTGAAAATGTTTATCATTTTTAGAATGTGTTTAGAATATAATAATTTGATGGAGACACACACAATACCCAATATCTTCAGTAATTGAAGGCCAAAAGCTAAAGTAGCAATGAAGTGTTATTCACCTCTTGTTAGTGAATACAGTTCCTCAGGTTGTGGTGGCCTTCAACAAAATAATTATTTCATTGCTACTTCATAACTGTGATTTTGCTACTGTTATGAATCATAATGTAAATCTATGATATTCATATGTCTACTCTGAAGTGGTAGAGATCCCTTTATGAATGACAAGAAAAATATTCTATATGCTGGTGACAATGTTTTGAAATTTCAGTCAAATTCATGGTTGCATTGTGGAAGAACTAATTTGGGAAAAATATCTAAGAATGTAATATTAGTTAAAAGAGTTTGTCTTTTTTTTGGACATCAAAACTCTAATCATAGAAATAGGTTTTAAGAATACAGATTCAAAAATATACTAAAATAAAGATATATTTACTCATATATCTTTCATTATGTATTTAAATGAAAAATTCAAAGCAACCTAAAATTTCAACAATGAAATGCTCAAATAAATGATAATGTATACATACAAAGACTTAATATACAACCATTGAGAATACTGATTTTATGAAATATTTAATGGCATGGTGCTCACCACAAGATATCAAATGAAGTAGGATTAAAAATACATATAACAGAATATCAGGACTTATATTTTTATATAATATAATCATGGATTCAATAAATCATTCAAATAGGACTATATTTTCCTAATATTAGCAAAGATAGAAATGGGATACCTACAACTTATACAATGTCTCTACAGTACAGTGTTTCTCAACTTATTGGTCTTGACCCCATTAGGGTCGCATATTCGATACCTTGCATATCAGATATTTACATTATGATTCATAACAATAGCAAAATTCCAGTTTGGAAGTAGCAATAAAATAATTTTATAGGTGGAGGCCACCACAACCTGAGGAACTGTATTAAAGGGCCAGAGCACTAAGAAGTTTGAAACCATTGCTATAGCATCATCTGTAGCCGAGAGCCTTGCCACCTTTCCACTCGGCGTCTTTACCTTCTGTCTTTTGTCCCTATGCTCCTCACCTCGTGATCCCAAGGTGGCTGCTTTACAGACACCCTCACCAGCATGCTCTAGAATAGAAAAAAAAAAAAAAGAAATCAAATGTAAGACCTGGTTCTGCCCATGTGGAAAAAGCAATGTGAACAGTAGTCTCTCGTAAAGTTTCCTTAATGTCTCATTTATTTATAATTTTGTTCCATGTTTAAGCAAAGTTTTAAGACCACCAAGAGGCATAAACCTTTAGCTGGGGAGCATTGTGATATTGGACAAAATTTAATTAGTAAAGAAGAAAGGGAAATGAACACTAAATTTCTAATAGTATTTCTTACTCCATCAGCGCAAAACACCAGCAGCTGACCCTTTATTCTCTTGCCCAGATGAAAGACTGGGTGACATAATTATTAGAATCCTGCCAATTTTTCTACTTCAGTAATAGGATTTCAGATATTTCTATTTTCTTCCTCACAATTCTATGGATGTTCCACATTTTCTATTGTGAAATGTGCTACTGTAATAATCAGAGAAGTAGCAGTTTTCATACGAAAATATGTAGACACTCATTGCTTCTCTGGTTATAATAGGAAACATTGAAAAAAGCAAAAAACACCATAAATCAACCTATGCATTTCTCAATAGAGATCTTGTTAAGCAGTATCACACTCATGATGGGACATCTATAAAAGCATACTGTTGTCAAAATATGAGAAATAAGCAAGTTTTAAAACACTTTTATTTATTTATTTTCTTTAAATATGGAGATTTTGAAAAGCGTAGGTATCCGTAGAAGCATTGAAAGTAGGTTGCAAGACCAGGTCCTATGTTAGTTTTCATTTTCTTTGGGGAACTGTGTTCCGAGAAGGGAATATAATTCAGGAATAATTTGGACTTGTTATTTGAGTACAAAATATATGTTTTACACATTTGTCATTTCAATCTTTTTATAAGGATATATTGCTTTATATTACATGTATCTGTACATGTGTGGTGTGTGTGTTATTGGCACATATGCAAACATGCCAGTGCTCACTGTCATGTGCATAAATATGGTGGCCAGAGGGTGAATTCTTACATCTTGCTCTATCGCTCTCAATATTTCCTCAAGACTAACATTTCTCTCGCTGAACCTATAGTTATGCTGGCCTTCAGCCAGGGCTAGATATCCCCCTGTCTCTGACTCTACATTTGTGGGGTTCCTGGCTCTCAGGGAGTATTACTCCACCTTTTTTTTTATCTGGGTGCTGGAAATTTAAATCTAAGTCTTCATGTTAGTGAAGCAGACATTCTAACTGACTACATCATGTGCCCAGACCTATTACTAAGTATAGAGATATAAAAAATGAGCCAAGAGGCCTACAATTCAATGCTTCGCAGAACATAGTCTAAAGGCCATGTCCTTTAATGCTCCAAACTTCTGGTTTGCAGCAGTGATGTTTGGCTATTTTGAGCAGAATGAAGTGTTTTTAAACTATTGAAAATTATGAGATGCCCTCCCCATCTTCACAATTGTGCTATTAGTTGTTTGATATACAGCATGGGTATTTTTAAGAAAAAGCTAATACTGTAGGGCTAACAGGAGCGGTCTGTATTTGGAGACGCAATCATAACTGGAACATCTCATGAAAAACATTAGGGATCTTTGCACATGGTGTTCCTAGAAATTACATGAATATTTCTCTTACTTCCTGACTTCCAAAAACCATATTGTACTTCTAAAAACTTGTCTTAGGCTTTTACTGCTGTGATCAGACACCATGACCAAAGCAACTCTTATAAGGACAACATTTAATTGGGGCTGACTTACAGGTTCAGAGGTTCAGTCCATTATTGTCAAGGTGGGAACATGGCAGCATCCAGGCAGGCATGGCGCAGGAGGGGCAGAGAGTTCTACATCTTCATCTGAAGGCTGCTAGCAGAACACTGTCTTCCAGGCAGCTAGGATGAGGGTCTTCAGCCCACACCCACAGTGACACACCTACTCCAACAGGGCCACACCTCCTAATAGTGCTACTCCCTTGGCCAAGCATATATAAACCACCACAAAGCTCTTTATTGCTTTTGACATACTATCATTCTTTCTTTACACAGAGTGACAAATGACACTTTGGAATACAATGGACATGTTTCTAATCTCTTTCTACGGTGAGGCAGCTTTTTAGAAACAGCTGCAGTCCTAATATACATGGCATGGAATAATACGTATAACAAAAAGTACACATTTTTCCCACTTTGGCTTAAATATTTGAAGGTAAGATGACAGTTTTAGTCATACAGTCTATCATTAGGGGTGACTCTGGCAGGAGGGAAAAAACCTTTCAACTATAAACACTGACCTTTTAATATTCAGTCAAACCAGCTACTTTTTATTGATTTATATTCCTTTTGTCCTTTGGAAGACCACAAAGTAGTACACATAGCCAACAATCCACATTCTTTTATGTTTGTACTTCTGCATTATGTGGTTTGTTTAATAGTTTAAAGAATTATCCTCTTCAAGTCCTTTTTTCACACCAAATCCTACTGTTTAAGACATATGAAATTTATCACTTGCTTCCAACCTCCCTCTCTTTCATGCTAACCCACTGTGTGAGAGTGGGGACTCAATTATCTCTTTCTGCATCTGTTTTGTCTGGCTACTCCAAAGCTATGTACTAAATTTAATGATCATATTTGTAATGTTCTTGGGGAGTCATTAAATTATTTGTAATTAAATACCGATCATTAGACCATTATGCAACCTATTGAAATGTTTGGAATCAGAAATATTTTGGAGTAGAGGGTGAATATTCGCAAAAACATAATAAGGTATATTGGCATCAAAATCTCAACAAAAACTCATTAAAATTTTATACATACCACTACCAATATACCGAAGATATTTTCTACAGTATTTTTAGTGCATCTTCATTTTTACTGCAACCTTTCACACCAATTCAGGTGTGGGATTTTTTACTTGTAGCATCTGGCCGGCATCCATCGAATTTTAGATTTTGGAGCATTTGATTCCTTGGGTTTAGGCATGCTCAACCAATAGTTGTGTATATTTCCTTTGAGATTGTTTAGAAGGTACTGGGTTCCAGATGACCCTGAAATGGCTTCCTTTAGATTAATAACATAAATGAAAAAAAATTACCACCCGGAGAAGAGCTGCTAGAAAAGTCTTTTGTCCTGTAGAGCTATCAGAAGACTTGTTCTGTGAGTGTCTCAGAGTCAGTGGAGTAGTCAGTGCCTGATCTTCTATGGCTACCACTGGCATGTGGCCAAGCCCTCCATCCTTCAGGGTACCATCTGGATCAACACACATCCACTTTGTAGTCACGGCACACTGCTAATGCCTCTTGAGCCTGAATGCCAGAAAGCAGAGCCACAGTAATTGCTACCAACTCATGGAACTTTCATCATTTTGCTACATCAGTGGGGACTTCAGTCTTGTGGCTATGGAGACTGTTGGGAAAAGTTGAGGTGTAGGACTCTGTACTCTGTAGCCCAACGGGTCACCATGTTATCTAAACTAGATAGGTAACCTGAAGTTAGAACTCATGAAAGCCAGTAACAGGGGGCACACTAAGCACAACCTATGAACCCTGAACCTGCTGGAAGGATGGGACTTCCTTCCTGTCACTTGAGAAAGCACAACAGCTGCTACCAGAAGCAGTCAGTCCAGACTCTTCTCTGCAGTGCACCCGTAGGGAATAGTTTGGAACTTCAGGTGTGATACATCTCTCCACAAACCCAACCTCTAAAAAAATGTCCCTACATAAGCAAGCATTCCGTCTCCAGCCTGTAGACCAGCCCTTTTCAAATTTTTTTTTTTTTTTTTTTTTTTTTTTGTGACAGGGTTTCTCTGTGTAGCCCTGGCTGTCCTGGAACTCACTCTGTAGACCAGGCTGGCCTCTGCCTCCCAAGTGCTGGGATTAAAGGCCTCCGCCACCACTGCCTGCCCTTTTCAATTTTATTTCATTTTTTAAAGTTTTTGAGACAGGGTCTTGCTATGTAGCATACTTGGACCTTGAACTCTTTCTTAATCCTGACTCTGCCTCTTTACCAGCTGGGATTACAGACACACACTATCGGACCAGTGACAATATTCATCTTTTGGGATGAATGCAGTGGCTTTCTAGACCTGAAAGATAAACATGGAAGTGTTCTATGTGGATCACCACATAGATGAGTTTGTCACATCAGTGTCTATCAGGACCTGACTCCATACAAAGGCTGCCTGGTCCTTTCTCAATGTGATGTCTGTTAAAGGGATTTTGCTACTCTTTTCTTCATGTAAAATGGAAAAGTGCATACTTATTTCATGATGGGGGTAATTTTTTAAGTCTTGAATTAAATAAGAGTTAATCTAGAAAATAGTCAGCTGAAGAAATCCTTAGTGATTTTGGTTGTGTAAATGTTGCTTTTCAAACTTTTTACATTTTTCTCAATAAAATTTTTGTGTGCATTTGTGTGTTTGTGAATATTTTTTGTGTGCACGTGTGTGTGTGTGTGTGTGTGTGTGTGTGTGTGTGTGTGTGTGTGTGTGTATTTCTTCATGAGTGTCAGGGCACTGAATCTGGGTGTACATTCACCTCTGTGTACTTCTGTGTGGATGCTGGAGATCATCTTTGCTATTGTTCCCCAGGGGCCATCTACCTTTTGTTTTGAGACACGGTCTCTCACTGGGACCTAGAGCTCACTAATTGGGCCAAGATGAATGTCTAATAAGTCCTAGGGATCAGTTTGTCTTGGTTTCTCCATGCTTGGATCGCAAGTGTGCTCTACTATGTATGGCTTTTATATGTGGGTGTTCAGGATTGAAATTAGGTCCTCATGCTTTCTCACTTTACCAATTGAGCTGTTTCGCCAACCCCACTGCTTAGCCTTTAAAAATTATATGTTTGTGCCACTTTCCACCCATTAAAATTGAACTATCAAGGGCTAGAAAGATGACTCATTAGTCAAGAGCCTGTACTGCTCTTACAAAGGACCCAAGTTCAACTCCCAGCACCCAATCACCCATAATCCCAGTTCAAGGATGTCTCCTTCTTGCATCCTTAGGCACCCACAGACACAGGTACCTACACAAATGTATACAGAGTTGATTAAAACCAGATATGAAAGGAGCTATCTCCATTTTATATGTTCAGAACGAACAATTCCATGAATATTCTCATAGTTCCTTAAGAAAATACAATACTTTGGAGACCAATTGACAAGACTCAATTGACAAGAACCCTGGCAAACAGCAAGTATAGCCATGAGATAACACCCCATGTCACTTGGGATTATTGAGTACTAGACGCCAAAGCAAACTGCTCACAGTCTTCTGCCCGTATTTCCTTCTGGCTCCATGATGATTTGGATGAGTTTTCAAATGTTTGGGTCAAAGAGGAAACTCTTGCATTGTTTCCACTGTCAAACCCTTTCACATAAATGAAGATATAATTGCAAATAGAGAGTTCTTCTTTTACCCCCAGAGACCAAGGTATTGAAAGGAAAATTGGCTCAAGCTAACTGGTCATAACTTATCTGATTGTCAGTTCCTAATTTGATATGATTAGCTCATCAGCTAGTGGTATGATGTCATACCAATGTGCTCACAAAATTTTGGTCCATTCCAGAAGCCATTTTGCTATTTTATTTCTTTCTCTGTTCAAGACAGTTGTTTTGTTTGTGATAAAAATGCAAAAACAAAAAACAACAGCCAGGTTACAGGTTATAGCTTTGTAATCTTACCAGATTAATCATTTTCTATCCAGTTTAAATTGTTGACATTCATAAAATCTACACCTCACTGAATTCAAATTACTTTAAATAATTTTGTCCTATACGACATGTTATTGCCAGGCCTACAAGTATCAGGTCTGGTTACTAACGTCATTTAACCAGCTAGGCAGTAATCCAGCCCACTGTTCAGTCACTCAAGTCCACCCACAGCTAATTTCATCAGTTACCTCAATCTTGACCAAAGCTTTATAATTTGAGCTCTTTTTCCCCCTTCAGACCGCCATTCCAGAGTGTGTCTGGAAAATGACGATGCTATGGAAAACAAAGCGAACGGGGGATGATCTTTAGACATGTTCACCACATTTCCCTCCTGTTCTGTTTTTAGCATTGACTACACAATCTCTTCAAGTGTGAGTAGATAAATTATTGCTTCCCACAGGTCATCATTCTTTCCGCTCGTCTCAAAGCCATCCATCACTGTTGACACTGTGTTTTGATTTATGCTGTGCTCCGTGAAGGATGCACTCAAGACTGGAAGTAAACTGTATGTCTGAGACGATGCTCTGATTGTGTATTTTCATGCTTCTGTTATGTGTAATTGTTTCCACTTTGCCTAAAATATCTTCACACAAATGTTGAATTATTTAATGCTCTTTTACATCCAAACATCCAGATACAGTGTCAGCTCTTCTAGAGTAATTTATCTTTTCTTTTCAGCTTTCTCCCTTAAGTATTAAATGATTCAGTAACAAATCCCATTTTGCAATATTTCCTGTGCACAGTTTTGAAGTCATTGTCCTTCCTGCCTTTCCTTAAAGACTATTTCTCAATTTTCACAGCTACACTATGAGGTAGATGTCCAAATTATCTAAAAAAGGAAACAGCAACTTATAAAAAGGAAATAACTTTCTTAAGGCTACGCAGCTGGTACGAGGTACTTGCAAGTTTAGAGGCTGTGTCCTGCAGTCTAGTTTCTCAAGTACTGCTTCCCAAAGAGCAACAGAGAAACCACTGCTCTGGAGCTGGGGTGTAGCTCAGTGTTAGAACTAAGGGCAAGACCTGGGTTTGGTTCCTACCAATGAACAACAAATGATAAAGAAAACTTTTCTGTTGCTATATGAGATGGGTGTGTGTGTGTGTGTGTGTGTGTGTGTGTGTGTGTGTGTGTGAGAGAGAGAGAGAGAGAGAGAGAGAGAGAGAGAGAGAGAGAGAGAGAGAGAGAGATGCATGGGTTTCTAGTCATTCGTTTGTGAAATATACCAAAAATAAGAAAACAGCAAAGTTTATTCCTTCTGCTATGTGGGTTCTGGAGCTCAGACTCAAGATACCAGGTTTGAGAGAAAGTCCCTTTACTTGCTAAATAATTTTGTTTGTCATATCTCAAATTTTTAATGTCTTTCTAAGTACATAGTTAGCAATATACAATAGTATTATTTTATTTGCCTTCATTCTTTGCGTGAATGTCATATCACATGTTATTTTGCTACTTGTTTCTTTCAGTCAAGATTTTATATTAATATTTATGTATTTGATTCAGTGAGCCTTTGGTCATGTATACTAAATTCTGTGCACACTCAATTATATCAGTATGTTACAGATTTGTTTATACATTCGCTCTTTCACTAATACCTAAAATGCTTCTGTGATTGATATGATAAAGAATGCTTCACCTAGCATCATTGGGAAGTCTCCTTGGCCACAAGTGCTACAATTCATTTTCTAGGTATAAACCAAGAAGCAGTACTGCTAGGTCATATACTATATAGATCTTCAACTTTACAAAACATTTGTATCAAATTGTTCTCCAAATTGTATGAATTTTCCCTTACCAACAGCTTATGAGAATTATTATCATGATTTACTAAATAATTAACTTTATTTAAATTATGTGTATATACGTGTTCCTGCATGTGTGAAAATGAATATATTGCCACGGGAAGTCAGAAGAGTGCCATGGACCCCCTGGAACTGAAGTTACATGTGGTTGTGTGTTACCTGATATGGGTCCTGGCTGAACTTGGTTCTTCTGGAAGAACAGTACATACTGTTAACCACTAAGCCACCTATTCATCCGGAGAGAATTATTTTTCCTTAAATTTCTCAAAAGATTACTTCATTTTCACTATCTTTGTAAGTAGAAAGTGTTCATGTTTTTATTTTTTCTTTTGTTGAAAATCGATTCTGTTCTCATACAATATATTCTTATTATAATTTCTCCTCCCTGTATTCCTCCCGGTGCTTCCCCACCTCCAATCTACTAGGAATCCACACCTTTCTTTCTATCATTAGAAAAGGACAGGCTTCTAAGCGATAACAACCAAATATAACAAAATAAAATATAATAAGATGAAGCAAAAACTATAGTATTCAAGTTGGACACAGCAACCCAGCAGGAGGAAAAGAGTCCCAAGAGCAGGCTTAAAATTCAGAAACCCACTCATTCTCACTATTAGGAAACCCATAAAAACAATAAGCTAATAGTAATATTATATAAACAGAGGACCTGGTAGAGACATCTGTATGCCCTGTGCTTGCTGTTTCAGTCTCTGTCAGCTCATATGCACCTTGCTCAGTTGATTCAGACACCCTTGTTCTCTTGGTGTCCTCCACCCCCTCTGGCTCTTACACTCTTTCCACCTCTGTTTCCTATGATGATGACTGGACATGGCATCAATCTATGAATATAGCAAAGTATCATTTGGAATCTCCATTTTTTCCTTAAAGACAAGTAGTGTTTGGTTTTACCCTAGGTTTCTGGGCTATCTAGTATTTCATTCATGGTTGGGTATGGATTTCATCTCCTGTCAAAGTCAAATCAGACACTGGTTTGTTATTTTCATAAGTTCCATGCCACCATGGCTCTTCCATATTTTACAGTCAAGGCAGATGGTAATGTCAAAGGTTTTCTGGCTAGGTTGGAATCCACATTTCTTTTTCAGTAACCCACAGAGTGCCTTCCAACACTAAAGAGACAAGAATATAAGGTTGAATACTCCATGTGGGTTCCATCGGGCTGCTCTGCAAGTTTGGGAAGAGTAATCCTTTGTCTTAGGAATAACCTTGGTTTTTGTTGTTTTGTTTTTGCTTGTTTGTGAGGAGAGGGATTTCCAAGGGATTTCCTTGGCCAACAACTCAATTGAATGCAACCCACTTCCACCACTGGAATTCTCTGTGTATCCTTCCTAGACTTCTCTTTACTGAACCTCTCTGTGTCTAGGGATTGTAGTTTGGTTATTATTTACTTAATGCCTAATATTCACATATAAGTAAGTACATACCATAGTTGTCTTTCTGCTTCTGGCTTACCTCACTCAGGATGATTTTTTTTCTAGTTCTATTCATTTGCATGCAGATTTCATGATGTTATTTTGTTAAACAGCTGAGTAATACTCCATGGTGTAAATGTACAGTATTTTCCTTATCCCTTCTTCGATTGAGGGATAGCTAGGTTGTTTCCAGTTTCTGATTATTATGAATAAAGCTACAATTAACATAGCTGAATATGTTTCCTAATGGTAGGATGGGGCATCCTTTGGATGTCTACCCAAGAGTGTTATAGCTGGGTCTTGATGTAGATCAATTCCCAATTTCTGAGTAACCACCATATTATATGGTGTATAAGTTTATAAGTTTTCATATGGCTGTATAAGTTTATACTCCAAACAGCTAAGGATGAGTATTCCTCTAGCCCCACATCCTCATCAGCATGAGCTGTCACTTCTGTTATTGATCTTAGCCATTCTGACAGGTGTAAGATAGAATCTCAAAGCAGTTTTTATTTGTATTTCCCTGATGGTTAAGGATGTTGTACATATCATTAGGCGTTTTTTTAGATTTAGGTTATTTGAGATTCCTCTATTGAAAATTCTCAGGTTAGATCTGCACATGATTTTTAAATTGGATTTTTTAAAATATATGAATTCTGGAGTTCTTCATATATTTTTTGATATTAGTCCACTATCAAATATGGAGTTGGTAAAAAAAAGTTTTCCCATTACATAGGCTGCTGCTTTATCCTATTACCTTACAGAAGCTTTTGATTTGGACTTATTTTGTGCAGATTTACTTACATTTTAAAATATGTACACATCCTATTTGACCAATCCCATTTGCTGAAGATGCTTTCTTTTTTCCACAATGTATTTCTGGTTTCTTTAACAAAAATCAGGTATCCTTAGGTGTGTGGATGTATGTCTGGATCTTCAATATGATTCCTTGATCAACATGTTTGTTTTTATGCCAATATCATGTTGCTTTAATTACTGTATTACAGTAGCACAACCTGCAGTCAAGGATGGTAATTCCTCCAGCAGTTCTTTCATTGTTAAGACTTTAACAAAAAATCTATTCTGGGTGTTGTTTTTCCATATGAAATTGAGAATTGTTTTTTCAATGTCTGTAAAGAATTGTGTTAGAATTTTGATGAGGATTTGTAGATTGATTTTGGTAGGCTGGCCATATTTACTATGTTAATCCTTCTGATTCATAAGCGCAGGGAATCTTTCTTTTGGTATGTTCTTCATTTTTTTTATTCAAAGACTTGAAATTTTTATCATACAAGTTTTTCACTTGGTTAGTTAAAGTTACCCCAGGATATTTTATATTATTTGAGGCTAGTGTGAAAGGTGTTTGTTTCCCTGATTTCTTTTTTATCTGCTTATCATTTGTATCTAAAAAGGCTACTGATTATCCAGCCTCTTTACTGAAAAGTGTTTGTCAGCTGTAGGAGTTTCCTGGTAGAATTTTTGTTTGTTTTGGATATTTACTTTATTTACATTTCAAATGTTCTCCCCTTTCCAGGTCTCCCCTTCTGAAACCCCCTATCCCATTCCCCCTCCCCCTGCCTCTATGAGGATGCTCCCCCACCCACCCACCCACTCCTGTCTTCCCACCTTGGCATTCCCCTATACTGGGGCATCTAACCCCCTCAGGCCCAAGGGCCTCTCCTTCCACTGATGGCCAACAAGGCCCTCCTCTGCCACATATGTGGCCAGCACCATGGGTCCCTCCATGTGTATTCTTTGGTTAGTGGTCCAGTCTCAGGGAGCTCCGGGGGGTCTGGCCAGTTGACACTGTTGCTCCCTCCATGGTGCTGCAAACCCCCTCAGCTCCTTCAGTCCTTTCTCCAATTCCTCCATGTGGCACCCCAAGCTCAGTCTAATGGTTGGCTGTGAGCATCCACCTCTGTATTTGTCAGGCTCTGCCTGAGCCTCTCAGGAGACAGCTTATCATGCTTCCATCAGCAAGCACTTCCCAGCATCCACAATAATGTCCGGATTTGGTGGTTTTATATGGGATGTATCCCCAGGTGGGTCCTGGTGGAATTTTTAAGGCAACTTTTGTATACTATCTTATCTTCTACAGATAACAATACATTGTCTTATTTCATTACCCTTGATCTCCTTCAGTTGTCTTATTGCTCTAGGTAAAACTTCAAGTACTATGTTGAATAAATATAGAGAGATTGTACAAACTTGTATTGTTCCTTATTTTAATTGAATTTCTTTGAGTTTTTCTCTCTTTAATTTGTTGTTGGCTATTGGCTTGCTGTGAATTGCCTTTATTATGTGTAGGTATGTCCCTTGTATCCCTAATCTCCAAAGGACTTTTATCATGAAGAGGTGTTGGATTTTTATCAAAGGCCATTTTGCATCTAATGAGATGTTCACATGGGTTTATTTTTTCATTTTTTAATGGTGGATTTTATTGACTGATTTTTGTATATTTAACCATCCCTGCATCTCTGAGATGAAGCCTACTTGATCATGGAGGATGATCTTTCAATCTGTTATTCTATTCAGTTTGAGAGTATTTTATTGAGTATATTTGCATCTTGCTAATAAAGAAAATTGGTTTGAAATTCTCTTTCTTTGTTGAGTCTTTATGTGGTTCAGGGTAATAGTGGCCCCATAAAATGAAATTTGGCAGTGTTCCTTCTGTTTCTATTTTATAGAATAATTTGAGGAGTTAACTCTTCTTTGAAAGTCTGGTAATATTCTGTGTTAAAACCATCTGGCCGTGAGTGTTTTTTTTCTTTTGTCTTTTTGATTGTGAGACTTTTATTGACTGAGCCTTTTTTACTGGGGTTATGGGTACTATGGGTCTATTTAAATTGTTCATCCCATGTTGATAACTTTTGTAAGTGGTACATATCCAGATAATTATGCCCCCTTCTAAATTTTCCAATTTTGTGGAGTATGGTTTTCAAAGTATGACCCAATGATTTTTTTTTGGACTTCCTCAGCATCTGTTATTATGTCCCTTTCCCCCTGATTTTGTTAATTTGGGTATTCTCTCTCTGCCATCTAGGTAGGTTGGATAAAGTTTTCACTATCTTGTTGATTTTCTCAAAGAACCAACTCTTTGTTTCCTTGATTCTTTGTGTTGTTCTCTTTTTCTTTAGTTCATTTATTTTAGCCCTCAGGGTGATTATTTCTTACAGTCTACTCCTCTTTGGTATAATTACTTCTTTTTGTTCTAGAGCTTTCAGGGGTGTTTTAGACTACAAAAGCAAAATTTTTTATTGCGATATTTAATTTTTAAAAATTTAATGTGTATGAATGTTTTGCATACATGTATGTATGTATGTATGTATGTATGTCCACTCTATGTGCCCCTGGTGCCAGTGGAGGTAAAGCTAACCTCACATTCCATGGATCTGGAGTTACAGAAAGGTTATAAGTTCTGATGTAGGTGCTGAGAATTGAACTTGGCTCTTGGCGGTTGGAATGAGTGTTCTCGAACATTGAGCCAACTCTCCAGCCACTTCTATAAAATTTTCATATCTATATATCTTATTGTCACTTGACTTCTTACGCTGTCCAATATTCTCTTCTGTATCTGTTACTTGTACCTTTTTTCCTTGTAAGCATTCCTTCTACCTTTTATGTCCAATAGGTTTTATTGCTCTCTTTTGTTCCTCTGATCTTTGGACCTCTTCCACCCCTCATAGCACCTTCCTATTTATAACTCCCACCACTGTTATTTTTGGGGTTGCATTTCCTGATTGCTGTAAGGTTGAAAAACTAATCAGGTGTCTTCTTTTCTAAACTCCCTAAGTTTTCCTTTTTAAAATATGATTGACTTTAAATATTATTTACAGTAAAATTCAACTTTTGATATAGTGCTTAGTGAGTTTTTAATCAGTGTACACAATTATGCAACCATTACCATGAATAAGAAATGATTCATCATGACACCCTTTGACTTTTTTGAGACAGTGTCTCGTAACCTAGGTTTGCCTCTTACTTCTTATTAATCTTAGATAGTCTTTGAACTCGTAGATCTCTTGCCTTATTATCCCAATTGCTGGAATTGAAGGAACAATCCAACTACTCTGCCAAATTTCCTTCTTTTCTAAGACTTTAATAGTACATATTCACATTACTTTGGTCTATTTTTAACTAAAGAATGCTGAGAGTGGGAGAAATAGTCTACTTCAGGGAAGAACAGACCAATTGGTTATCTGATACTACCAAATCGTCAGCTCTGACAACATATACACAAGTACCATTATGTAGACCAAACAGGTTATATTTAGTAATATATATGTATATGACTATTATATATGTGTGTAATAACAACTAAGGAAAAGATGTCATGAATTTGGAAGAGTAAAGAAGGGTGAATTTGGAAAGAAGAAAGGGAAATTATGCAAGCCTAATCTAAAAATAAAATCAAAATACTTTATCCTATTGTGTGTGCACCATGGTGTCTGTATGTGTGGATGTCACGGGACAAGCCTGTGGAGATGGGTTCTAGAGATAAACTTAGCTTGTCAGCCTTGGTGTTTCTTAGTGTTTTTACCTGCTGAACTCTCACTTGCCCCTCCATTATTTTATTATTATCTCTATTTATGGTAAGTTTTCTGTGAGTAAATCAGAGTCTTGTCGTTTTCCTTACTTTGGGAGGAAATGGTAACAAATCTTCTTTTGATCTCCATAGGATAATAATAATAGTATAACAAATATGCCTACTTATGTGAAAGTTCAAGATAGGAACTACATATCCTCATCAATCCATGAGATTTCTGTGTTTATGAAGTAGTAGGAATCTCTGCTTTACAGAATTATTCTAGAAACCTGGAGGAAGTCATTTTTATGGTTTCTTTACATGTGTGTTTCAAAGTCTCTTTGAGGATATGCATTCTCAGCTGGAGGATAGAGTATGGAAGATTTCACGCTCTGAGAGACTTGGCTGTGGCAAAGAAACCTCCCTTCACAGTTCACTGGCTCTGACTCAGTTATACAGAGCCAGCCAATCGCCTCCTGAGCTTGGAAACTGACTGGAGGTATATGCCCCAAACAAGTGAAAAGAGATTTTGTTAGACATTTAGTTGTTTCTGTCATCAGACTTGTCACTGTTTGTGAAAATGCCTACAATATTTCAATAGATTTTATAAGTAAGATTCAGATGTTCATTTCGATTGCTGACTTATTCCCTTACAGTTTTTACAGTGTTGAATTTAACTATGGCCTTTTAGGAATTTATACATAATACTGTAGAGTTTTCCTTTGTTAATACACTCATTTAAATAATTAGATTTCTCAATTCTTGCATTCTACATAGAATATATATATATATATATTTTATTTTTGGTTTTTCAAGACAGGGTTTCACTGTGTAGCCCTGGCTGTCCTGGTACTCACTCTGTAGACCAGGCTGGCCTCGAACTCAGAAATCTGCCTGCCTCTGCCTCCCAAGTGCTGGGATCAAAGGCGTGCACCACCACTGCCCGGTATACATAGAATATTTTGTATTCATGCCCCAGTTAGAGCTTTGTTCCTCCTGTCTGTATTTCTTATTACTCAAGCTGTTTGGTTTTGTTTTCAAGGCATGTAAAGTCCTAAGGGCACCATGGGCCTAGTAGTTTCCTATCTCTGGTTTCTCAGCTAGTTTATGTAAGTAATAATTGCCACCTCTCAATAGTCTTAGTAACACTTGTGCATAAATCTTTAGTCTACTGGTGGCTCTTAATTTTCAGTTTGGCTAAAAGCGGAGCCCCTTCATGTATTCCATTTAAATAAATGTTGATCGGTTTCCTCTGTCTCTCTACTTCTCAGTCTTTTGGGTCAGCACTTAGATTTCGCTTACCTTCAAAATCTATTTTATTTGCTTTTGAGGTCACCCAATAATTTTGTTTGCAATCTTGACATATTATTCATAGACATTTATTTGTTGATGTTTACTTATAAATTTGACTAAAGGGTTGAACTGTATTGCATTACAAAGATCAAATTTAGGACATCCAGCATCTTTATAAGATTATGGAATGTTTCTCAAATTATATCATGTTCCTCCTTTTTGTTTGTTTTCTTGTCTTTTGGTTTTTTGTCTTTTGAGACAGGGTTTTTCACTGTAACGAACCCTGACTATTCTGGACTCAATTTGTAGACCAGGCTGGCCATGAACACACAGAGATCCACCTGCCTCTGCCTTCCAACTGCTGAGATTAAAGCTGTGTGCCACCATGTCTGGCAATGTTCCTTTTTTATTTATTGAAGGTTTTACTTCCATAAAGGCATTCATTACTTTTATCTTCATATTATTTATAATTTCTTTTTCTTACTAGGATAAGTCTTACAGTTGGTCATTTGTTCTAGTGTATTTTTACTAGTACACATTTTTGGAAATGAATTCTATTGTTTGGTATTTTGTGTGGAAACTATGCTAAACTCTCATTTTATTTATTGATATCTTTGCTGTCATTTTTAGGTAGGCTATGATTTTGTTTTGCAAATCATTACATTTTATATCTGTTTCCGAAATTTTACATAACTGTAACTTCATAGCATTCTTCATGGCTGGCAATCAGAGATGAAAATTTGTGTTTCGTTTTTGATGATGGAGAGAATGTGTTTAATGTTTCTCCATTCCTTACAATGTTTGTTAAAGTTTTGAAAAACATAACCTTCATTGAATTACGGACTTGCTGCTCTCTAGCAGTAGGGTACTTATCTACCTTGTGCATGGATAGGCCTGGATTTTATTCTTTTTATTTTTGATACTTTATTTACATTTCAAATGTTTTCCCCTTTCCAAGTCTCCCCTTTGAACACCTCCTATCCCACCCCCTCCCCCACCTCTATGAGGGTATTCCCCCACCCATCCACCTACTCCCCTCTTCCCTCCCTGGCATTCCCCTATACTGGGGCATCTAACACCCTCAGACCCAAGGCCTCTCCTCTCACTGATGGCCAACAAGGCCCTCCTCTGCCACATATGTGGCCAGTACCATTTGCTCCTCCATGTGTAGTCTTTGGTTGGTGGTCCAGTCTCCGGGAGCACGGGGAGGGGGGGTTAGGCCAGTTAACACTGTTGCTCCTTCTATGGGGCTGCAAACTCCCTCAGCTCCTTCAGTCCCTTCTCCAACTCCTCCATCTGGGACCCCATACTCAGTCCAGTTGGGGCTGTAAATTAAATCTTGGGTATTCCGGACTTTTGGGCTAATATCTACTTATTAGTGAGTACATACCGCGTTCAATTAGTGAGTACATACCACGTTCATTCTTTTGTGACTGAGTTACCACACTCAGGATGATATTTTCAAGTTCCATCCATTTGCCTGTGAATTTCATTAAGTCATTGTTTTTAATAGCTGAGTAGTATTCCATTGTGTAAATGTACCACATTTTCTGTATCCATTCCTCTGATTGGATTGTTTCCAGCTTCTGGCTATTATAAACATGGATGCTATGAACATAGTGGAGCATGTGTCCTTATTACATGTTGGAGCATCTTCTGGGTATATGCTCAGGAGTGGTATAGCTGGGTCCTCAGGTGGTATTATGTCCATTTTTCTGAGGGTCCACCAAACTGATTTCCAGAGTGGTTGTACCAGCTTGCAATCC
The DNA here is from genome assembly GCA_028551405.1 of Uromys caudimaculatus. Taxonomy (NCBI): domain Eukaryota; kingdom Metazoa; phylum Chordata; class Mammalia; order Rodentia; family Muridae; genus Uromys; species Uromys caudimaculatus. Next base: position 81,846,247 of record CM052722.1, on the reverse strand, counting down.
CACCAGGAATGGAGGAGTGTTCCTCTTTCTCCACATCCTTGCCAGCATCTGCTGTCACCTGAGTTTTTGATCTTAGCCATTCTGACTGGTGTGAGGTGGAATCTCAGACTTGTTTTGATTTGCATTTCCCTGATGACTAAGGATGTTGAACATGTCTTCAGGTGCTTCTCAGCCTTTTGGGTTTCCTCAGTTGAGAATTCTCTGTTTAGCTTTGTTCTCCATTTTTTGATAGGGTTATTTGGTTCTCTGGAGTCTAACTTCTTGAGTTCTTTGTATAAATTGGATATTAGCCATCTATCGAACGTAGGATTGGCAAAGATCTTTTCCCAATCTGTTGGTTGCCATTTTGTTCTATTGACAGTGTCCTTTGCCTCACAGAAGCTTTGCAATTTCATGAGGTCCCATTTGTCAAGTCTTGATCTTAGAGCATAAGCCATTGGTGTTCTGTTCAGGAACTTTTCCCCTGTGTCCATGTGTTCGAGGCTTATCCCCACTTTCTCTTCTATTAGATTCAGTGTATCTGGTTTTATGTGGAGGTCCTTGATCCACTTGGACTTGAGCTTTGTATAGGGAGATAGGAATGGATCAATTTGCATTCTTCTACATGTTGACTGCCAGTTGAACCAGCACCATTTGTTGAAAATGTTGTCTTTTTTTTCCACTGGATGGTTTTAGCTCCTTTGTCAAAGATCAAGTGACTATAGGTGTGTGGGTTCATTTCTGGATCCTCAATTCTATTCCATTGATCTACCTACCTGTCACTGTACCAATACCATACAGTTTCTATCACTACTGCTCTGTTCTATTCTTAGCACTTCTGATAATATGAGTTTCATATATCTAGTTGGCTTAGATGTATCTCTTTCCTTTATTTCTTGCAGTCTTTAGGAAACAGAATGGCTTGTACCTTTCGTTATTATGTATTTATTTACCATGATCTGTTTCATATATTTTCCATGCATTTAATTTTCCTATGCACCCCTAAGAATGCTATTATTATCCCTTAATTATCCAATATGGAAAAAAAAACCTCTGTTGTTTCTTATTCTTTGACCAGTGGGAAACTGGTACTCAAACCAGCTTCAGTTTGACTTTGAAGGTGGAATTTTAGTGAAGTGCAAATGTCAATGCATTATTGAATATTTCTGTCCAAAGCTTTAATATTTGTACTTTCTCTGTTGTTATTTCTGGCTTCTTTCTACTTCTTTTAAGTATGAGTCAGCATCGTCTTAGGAATAATCATGAATTCTATTTCATTTGATCATCTTTGATTCACATGTGGGCCAAAATTTCCTGTGAACCTTTACAGTTCTTGCTGTGGAAGAATCCCTAACTTTGTCCCATTGCTTTGAATATAGGAATTATATGTCTTTCTCAGTTCAAATTTCTCACACTGGGCAGAATGTAACTCGGCATGGCTAAATCTAAATACAACTTTGTCCATTTTCTATTGGTGTAACCAACTCATGAAGCCTGCTACTCATAAAGAAAGGAAGATTCTTTTGCTCACAGTTTTGGTGATTTGTTGGCCTCATGTCTTTGACCTCTGTTGACAGTTTCATGATGGATAAACTCATAATGATGAGAAAATAAGGGAAAAGGGGAAATTGCAAAATGATTAGCTAGGAAATGACTTGGGGGTATTCTATAATAACCTCCCCAAAAGAAGATGGGATGTAAACTCATTTAAAACAAACAAGCAATACTCTCTCTCTCTCTCTCTCTCTCTCTCTCTCTCTCTCTCTCTCTCTCATACACACACACACACACACACACACACACACACACACACACACACACACACACAAACACTCTGCTTCTCTGTCTCCTTTAGTCCTACTCTCAATTTCTGTCTCAGTCTGGCCTGAAAAATTTTAACAAACATCTTTCCCTTATCCCTTTGAGAATATGATTTTCGGCTTGAGCTTCCATGCTAGGCTAAGGATTCTTTCTCATGGGAACTAAACATAAGTTAGAGGCCATAAGTATGTTAAAGCTTCTGGGGGCAGAGTTCCCACCAACTAATACCTCCCACTGGGCCTTGCCTCTTAGAAGTTTTGGCACCTCAATACTGCCACACTGAGGAGCAAACCTGCAATTCATTAACCTTCAAATCACATCCAGGTCCTAGTGGAAGTCAACATGTTTAAGAGATCCAAATGTTTCAATATTTTAAAAGTCCTATGTATTCCAGCTATTCCCCAAAAGGGAAGATCTCAAATTATTATAGGTTCAAGCTAAGAAACTAGCATCAGTATAATTGGTTATTCAGAGGTCACTTTTCCATGCATCTGTGTGACTGCCTGTGCATTTTCCTATTTGGTTTTTAATTACATGTACATTTTGAGGATGACTGGAGCAGTACTTCAGATCTGTTTGCATTGGACCCTTCATGACATTACTTTATATCCATATTTACTCTTCTAATTTTATATTAAACAATGCTAATCTCTAATCTGTTCTCTGTTTCTAATTTTATTATTTCAGTGTTGTTAAGATAGAATAATACAATATGGGTTCTTTGGGAATTTTAAAATGTTTTTATTGATTTTTGTAAGCATATGAAGAAATAGGTTTAGCTATGTCATTTTAATGCAAATATACCATTACAGTACCTGAAAATGTTATAGACTTTTTCATTCATCATAGTTTCCTAGAGGGTATTATAGCTCATTGAAGAACAGCTATAAGTCCTTCTTTTTTATTACTGTCACACAGTAATATTGGCATAGCACCTTTATTAATATTTTTGGTGGTACTGGGTATTGAATCAAAGAACTCATGCACACTAGACCAGGTCCCTACAAAAAACAAGACTTGAAATAATTGGGGTACATGCAATGGGGTCTAAAGAGAATATAAATTTCATTATATAAATGTATGATATTAATAAGTAATAATTGATTGAAAGAACCATGTCATTTAGTCTGTTAATGTGGAAAAGCATGTTGATAAAGGTTTTTGTTTGTTTTTAAAAGGACTATTAAAATAAGCACTATCCATACATAAGGAATTTCTGCTTTACAAAGCAACCTGAAACCATTAAGCGTTTACAAGAAAAGAACTATTTATATAGATTCAGCTGGTTAAAGAGGTAAAGTGAATTTAAGCAGGCAAAGACAGAGTACCAGTGCTGAAGCTAGGCGAACAAAATGGTGATTGCTTTGTAGTGAAATAATTCCAAACCGAAAGATTTAGGTGATCCCTGTTCTAACCCTGTGCCTGTCACTAAGCTTGTTAACTACACAACCTTTGTCCAGCCCTTCACCTCATCTCGGCTTTAATTACCCAGCTTATAAAATGAGCAATCTGGCTTGACTCTAAAACATCCACTATCACTTTGAAATGAACAATTTTGTGTTTTCAACCCAAGAGAGAACAGCTTGGACTTTTGGTGTTTGTTTGTTTGTTTTTCAGTAGGAAAAGAATTCACAAGAAGAATCTGGTAGAAATTTCACTCGTTTCTCTGAGAATTCATTGTAGTTCACAAGAACTGTTAGAGAAACTTTCAGTACCCCAAACTTGATGGCAGGGAGGAATCAATGGTATCATGTAAATGGAAGAGAGTTCAACAAGAGAAGCTGATTTTGCTGGAATGTCTTGTTTATTTTTAACGTGTTTGTATTTTTGGACAGGAAAACTGTGTTGCACAATTTCTAAGGGCCTTATTTCTATGGAAATGCCCACCCCTACACCATGAATTGTATAATTACAGGATCTGCACAGAAGCACACAATGCTTGACTTGGACAACTCCATAGAAAGGTCTGAAGGACAGCTGCCTATGAATTTAGCATTTGGGAAAGTGGCTGTCCAAGGAAGTGCTGACTTGGAGCTATGTTGACTTGGAGCTAGAGGGGAACAATGTGTACAGACTGCATTTTGAGAAAGAAGTGTATACTGTGAAGAGAATCAAATACTCAGCTGGAATCAAATGTATGGTTCTGCCAGGTATAGAGCCACATGTCTGCATTCTCTGCTCTTTGGTAGAAAGAATGCTTATGCTTGAGTGTTATGAACAGCCTGGGCAATATAGTAACATCTTGTCTTAAAACAAAAGTGTGATTCTTTCAATATGTCTGGATTTGACTGTAATAAATGCTTTTTAAAGAAATATTTTGAGAGTATAGTATAATTACAATAGTCTCCCTTGCTTTTTCTTATTCTACCCTCTGCCCAATGTAATTTCACTTGTTTTCTTTCAAATTCATGACTACTTTTTGAAAAAAATTATATATATGTATATATAACATATTTGTTTATATAACATATATATGTGTTACAAAGTATATAAATAGAACCTGTTCATCTTGCATAAGGTTAATTATATGTGTGTTTTCAAGGCTGACATTTTGGCGTTGAATAACCAATTGGTGGGCTTACTTCTCCTACTTTCAGCATCCTTTAGTTGCCTGAAGTTCTTTGTATATGGCTGAGACCTTGTGTTCTTTCCCCTGGTCATATTAGCATGTCTATTGAAGTCTTCCTTGTACAGGTCATATTTAGGCAGCCTCTTTGAGACTTTATGGATATAGCTTCTGAAATTTCTAGAAGAGAGTCTCACAGCAGACTCCTTGTTCCTCTCACTCTTACAGTATTTTAACCACTCCACCCAATGGTCAGTGGTTATCAGTTCCTCAATGGTCCCTGAGGCTTAGATGCAGGAGTGGTATGATGGATCAGGTGTGTCTTGGCCCCACAGTTTTGCACTTGGATCCGTTGTAATTTTTTTTTTTTTGTAAATGTCTCTATGTATTGCAAAAGAGAAGTTTTTTTCATGAGGGTTCAGGATTACATCTATCTATATGTATGTTCTGGCTAGTTTTATGTCTAATTGAGACAAACTAGAGTCACTGGAAAAGAGGGAGCCCCAATTGAGAAGATACATCCAAAAGACTGGGCTGAAGGGCATTTTCTAGTGGATTGATATGGTTTGGCCTGGTTGATTGTGGTTGGGATCACACCATGGGCAAGTGGTCCTGGTTCTATAAGAAAGCAGGTTGAACAATCTATTAGCAGCAAGTCAGTAAGCAGCACCCCTCTGTAACCTCTGCATCTGCTCCTGCCTTCAGCTTCCTGACCTGTTTGAGTTCCTGTCCTGACTTCCTTTGAAGATGAACAGAGATATGCAAGTGTAAGCCAAATCAACCCTTTTTTTCCCAACTTACTTTTTGGTCATGGGCTTTCGTTGAGACAATAGAAACTCTAACAAGTACAATGTATAAAGGAAAATATTTAGAATTTAGTTAGGGATGTTTCTGGTTCAGTAAAGTGGGAGTTGTATCTTCTTCCGATAAAAATGATTTAACTAGCACAAAGTAATTAGCTAGGCTTCCAGTACTAGGCATGATATCCTTTTTGTTGAATGTCTGTTAAGTCCAATTAGAGAACTGTTAGATACTACCAAGATATGTGAACCACTACTCTTAGCTTAGGGTTATTGTGTCTTGATGGCATTTTTGTGGTTCATAGATATCAATTCTGGTTAGAATTTTTGGTAGATTCTCTCTCTTAGAAGCTTGCATTGATGCTTGCTTTTATGTTGCAGCCTATTTTATGTTTTATGCTGTACATATTGTTGCTTAAAATTATTTGTAGTGTATATTTAATAGTTTCATTTTAGATTATTCATGCCTCTAAAATTAGACTAATCTAATATTAAGAAGTTGTGTATGAATAGGCCAAGCATTTGGTTGAAAAGAGATAAAATATGCCCAAGAGTGGGGAGATAGAACCTGAAGAGACCACCTCCAGTAGATAGACATGGCCCCCAGTTGAGGGATAGGGCCACCCACCCATCTCAAAATGTTTAACCCAGAATTGTTCCTATATAAATGAAATGCAGGGACAAAAAAATGGAGCAGAGACTGAAGGAAAGGTCATCCAGAGACCACTCCACCTAGGGATCCATCCCATCTGCCGACACCAAACCCCAACACTATTGCTGATGTCCAGAAGTGCTTGCTGACAGGAGCCTGGTATGGCTGTCCCCTGAGAGGCTCTGCCAGCACCTGACTAATACAGATGCAGATACTCACAGCCAACCATTGGACTGAGCCCGGGGAGCCCAATGGAATAGTTAGGGGAAGGACTGAAGGAGCTGAAGGGGATTGCAATGCCATAGGAGGAACAACAGTGTCAACTAACTGAAACCCCCAGAGTTCCCAGGGACTAAGCAACAACCAAATAGTGTACATGGGCTGGTCCCTTGCTCTAGCCACATATGTAGCAGAGGATTGCCTTATCTGGCATCAATGGAAGGAGAGGTGCTTGGTCCTATGGAGGCTCAATGCCCCAGAGAAGGGGGATGCTGGAGTGGTGAGGAAGGGGTGGGTGGGGAGCACCCTCTTAGAGAGGAAGGGGAAGGGGGATGGGGGGTGTTCGTGAAGGGGAGACTGGGAAGAGGGGAACATTTGAAATGTAAATAAACAAAATAATTAATTAAAAAGAAAAGTTATAAAATAAATTTATTACCTAACAGATACATTGGAAGGTTCTTTTATAGAAGAAGATTTAGAATATAAAATGGGCACATACTCATAGATTCTTATCTTCTTGTGATAAACTGAGAAGCAACTCCTAAATTGTATTTATTCTTATGTATTCCCTCTGTTCATTGCTGTCACAGATGTTTCTGTTGGTGGTTTGTATGTTTCTAATTTTTTAAAATCTCTTCAGAAGAATCCATACTAAGACTGAGCTTTGAGGTTTAAAAATGAAACTTACTCTTGAGATGACCACCTGGGTTCCTTGATCTTGGACTTCCCAACTCCCTGCATGGTAAAAAAAATTTCTGTCATTTGAAGCCACCCAGGCTTCAAATAAAAGTCCAGATGGTGTAAGATACTCATCTGCTCATTAATTTATGGAATCTTTAGATACTAAACTAGTATAGAAACCTCATAAGAAAATAAATGCCTTGCAGCATAAATAAAATTTATTTTGTCCTAATTCTATTACCCAGTGCAACCACATTTAAATCAAGGGAATGACTTTTGACAGGTTCTAAAATATTAATCATGTCTTTAAGAATAACTTGTTATTACCATGAAAAAGATTTAAAACAGTGATGTCTAGGCTGTGAAGAGATTTTTGAAGGGGAGTCATAGAAACTGTAAATAATAACAGCATGACAAAGTCAGTCAAGATGTCCCCTCTGAAAGATTGTTGTGTTCGTAATGAGTTCAGTGACATTATTGAACTGTAATGGCTTTGTGAGGTTTTTTACTTCAATTTTTAATTTTAACCTTCCATCTAAATATATAACATAGGGCACTAGATACCACCTACATCATAGACACTTTGTATAATGAAACGTATGGTACGTGTGCATCATTTAGATATCTGACTATTTGCAGGTAGTCTTTGGGGTGTCTTTCTGTCCCTGGATATTTCCTACTCATGCCAAGGACAGTTGTCTTCACCAAAGATGAGAAGTGGCTTGTGATAACTCATGACATGTGAATGTTTGTTTTTTTGAGAATGATGAATACTGACAGCCCTCTACATAACTAGGAAACAGTCAATCACTTGTAGTCAGTTAAGTGAAGAAAATTAGTCACCTTTCTTCAATATTGAAGTTTAAAGCACTTTTTGAAAATTTCTATTCCTATTGAAGTTGGATGCTGCCTACGTCTTGTTTAGCGAATTACCATGTAATGAGGTCCTTGCCTAGAATTCTGATTACTCACCAGGTCCCTCTGCCTGCTTTATAATATCTATATAGTATGTCTTCTGTCAGTGCTTTCCTCCATTACAGAGTGTTATACAATCATGCAGGAAGTGCTTCATCTTGCATATAAATGTTGGATATAATGATGGATTGAATATGCTTGGCCCAGACACTGTTAGGAGGTGTGGCCTTGTTGAAGTAGGTGTGACCTTGTTGGAGTAGGTGTGTCACAGTGGGTGTGGGTTTTAAGACCCTCATCCTAGCTGTCTGGAAACCAGTCTTCTCTTGTTTGCCTTTAGAACAAGATGGTAGAGCTCTCAGCTCCTCCTATACCATGCCTGCATGAACACTGCTATGCTCCTACCTTGATGATAATGGACTGAATCTCTGATTTGTAAGTCATCCCCTATTAAATTATGTCCTTATAAGAGTTGCCTTGGCCATGGTGTCTGTCCATAGCAGTAAAACCCTAACTATGACAGTAGTAATCCCAAGTCTCCACGTCCATGGCTTGTTTGCTAGAGCAGTCTTTTTCCTGCATGCCACTTCAGGACCCAAGCCTTGTTCAGTCCTGCCAGACTGCACTTCCAGTAATTACTCAGAGGCTGTGGACATGGCTCACTGGAATGCTTGCTCAGTGTGCATGAGGTCTTGGGTTTGTTACACAGTACCACCTAAGCTGGATTATGGTAGCACTTGAATGTAATCCTAGCACTCAAGAGGCAGAGGCAGAAGGATCAGGGGTTCAATGCCAGCTTGTGCTCCAAAATATTTTGAAGCCAGCTAAGGCTATATAAGACCATCTTCAAAACAATGGGTAGGTGGGAAAGTGGGGGAGGATGTGCACTGGATGGGAGGGTGGGGGACTATAATCAAAATATATTGTTTTAAAACCCTATTTCCAATGAAAGAACACTAGAGAACATTAATTATTTTTGAAAAAGGGTTATTCAAGCCTTCTGAAGCACTCGACTGAGCTCTCAGATCTCTATCACACGAAACAGCATTTTCCACTGGGAAGGTGGACTGAAAGAATGAGCCAAGCAGGAGAGCATAAGGGGGAAGAGGAGAGAAGAAAGATCGGGAGAAGCAGGAGGGAAAAGAAGGGGGACAGTGAGACTATGGAAAGGTGGAAAAAAAAAAAAAAAAGGGAATTGGGCACAAGAAGGAACCTACTTTACCATCATTGCCAGAATACAAAGTCCATATTTTGAAGGATCAATGATGCACCCTGTGAGTCTGTTGGAAATCCACACTAGGATGCCTATTAAGATATTTCTGCCTTAGAGAGGTTTGCATCTCTATATATTAACTGACCTCAGGCAGTCGTTATTTTCTTTGGGTCTTAAATTTGTTTTCATTTTAAGAGAATCAAGGTTTGAGTTTTGTTATGAGCTATGGAATCCAGTCTCATACGTTCCTGGCTTCTAGCTTTGTTATGGAGCTCATGATCACATTCCCCAGTACTGAAAATATTAATGCTTTACTCATTCTGCAGTATGCAATCGACCATTCCTGGCTCTCCTACAGGTTTTAGGGCACTCTGCAGGAGCAGTCAGGTGAAGGCCTTCCTCCCCTGTGCTCAACTTGGGACCATGTCAAGTTCTTCTATTATGGAATTTAACCAAGAAGGAAACTCATTCTCTTTTAACTAAAATCAGTCTCTTTTAGGCTAATGCAATTCTTTCATGAGGATAATTTCCTGTGCTTTCAGAGTTCCAGCCCCTTATCCCCACATCCAATTTTCTTTCTTTTTTTAAAAAAGTATTATTTATTTATTTAATGTATATGAGTACACTGTAGCTGTCTTCCAACACACCAGAAGAGGGCATCAGATCTCATTATAGATGGCTGTGAGTCACCATGTGGTTGCTGGGAATTGAACTCAGAACCTCTGGAAAAGCAGTCAGTGTTCTTAACCTCTGAGCCATCTCTTCAACCCCCAATTTTTTTAAAATTGAAACAAAGAGGGGCAGCCCATTGACAAGTATATCTATTGTGTGGGTCCTCCTTCATCTCCACAATGATATTCTCACGAAACCTTTCCTCATTCCCAGTTACTATACACTATGATGGTCCATTAAGAAGTCCATGGCTTGAAAAGTGGATTTATTCTCTCATCCCAATCATATCCCAAGTTTGTTACCTGTCTCCCCATCCCTCACCATACTTGAACATCCTATCACACACTGTCTGCCTTTACTGTTCAGTGAATTTCAGCCACGTTCTCCAATCATCACTTGATTATATTGCCTACCATCAGCCCTTGCATTGGGGCTATTTTCTCATGGTGGCACAGTCTTAGTAGGCAATCTGGCTTTTTACATCCAGCTTCCTTCCATTGTCTCCACTCTGTGCATGTGAAAGCATCTGGGGCCATCTATGCCAGGTGGTAGCTAATGAAGCTTTTGCCTTATGAGTAGATGTATCTTGGATTAGGAATCATCCCTTGTTAGTGAAAGGAAGCTCAGAAAGTTGGTACCTCAGAAGGCCAGATAGCAAATTAGACTAATTCTATCCTGTCTTCACTTTCCTCACTAAACCTCATTGCAAACCTTCCTGGCTTCTACCCATGTGATAGTGGGATGGGTTGGGATGGCCACAGTAGAATCTAGAGCCTTCTACCTTCTTCCTTGTCTCTTATCTCCTTTTCTCTTTTCTATCTCTCCAAATGCTCCATGGCAGTTTACGGATAGTGTCATATCATTAGTCTTTTCAATCTACACAAACCTCAAGAAAATAAATTCATTAAGTTTCCCCTTTCTCCAATCCTTTTGTCTCTCCCTTTTTCCTTCCTTCATCATAGTTTACTATATTTACTGTAAAATTCACTCACTTTAAGTGTCCAATTTAATGACTTTTAAATAGATTTCTAGATTTGAATAATGTCAGCCCATATGCAGGTTTAGAGCATTGTCATTGGCCGCCCTATATCACCAGGCACCCACGAATCTAATTTACATCACTATGGATTTGCTAATTCTGGGCATTTCATAACTCTAGAATCAAATGTACTAGTTTGTGTCTGACTGCTTTTTGTTAGCAAAATTTTAATATCCATTAACAAGGTAGCACTTGATTTTTTAACACAGAATCATAGCCCCAGATACTGATGAGCCATATGGTCAAGCACATTTTATCACCACCCCTTTACCTGCGATGGTCATTTGTACTGTTTTACCTATCTGCTTTTGGAAATAGTGCTGTTTTGTACATCCATGTGCAAAGTATTTCTTGAAACTATTGAACGTTTTTATATAGAGCTCTAAATGGGATTTCTGAGTCATATGGTTAATATATGTTTAACTTTTTAAGGAACCACCAAACTACTTTCCACACAAGTTTATATCCCTACTACCAGAATATGATAATTCCAATTCCTGCAGATTTTTACCAACACGTGTTATCATATGTCTTTTTGATTATAGACATTCAGATGGGTGTGACATAAAAGACCTATAAAAGGAATTTGGAAACCTCTGATGTCAACACTGCTCTCAGATGACTTAAAAGATGTAATTTGCTTGTGTTAGGGGAGAAGCTGTATCAAATAACCCCCTTTCTAGGTTGGGGGTGTAGCTAAGTTAGCAGAGTGCTGGCCTTGCACACACTAAGCCCTGGGTTCAATCCTCACCACCATAGAAACAGCTTATGTAGTGAATTTTTAGAATCCTTGCTCTTAGTGGGTAGAAGCAGGAAGTTCAGGAGTTCAAGGTCATCGTTTTCTACATGTCAAATTTGAAGCCATTCTAGGATACTTGAGAAACTCTCTCAAAAATATTTGCTGTTCTAGTCAATGACAACCAAGTTATAGTCCATAGAACTGCAGAGGTTAGGCAATTGGGTGGAGGAGGGGGGAGATCTCATAAGGAAAAACAAATAGAATAAATAGCTATGGATGAATTGAGGGAATTGGAATGAGAAGGTCAAGAGGCGAGTGCTATGTGAGAGGAGGACAAAGGAGGGAATATTGGAAGAAACAGTTACAGTTAAAGGTTATTTGAGAGGGAATAAGAAAACCTAATACAGTGGAATCTTCCAAAATTTATACTTATATGAATGTGATCCCTATGCTATTGCTAAATATCCATGGAGACAGAGCCCTGACTGCCATTCTCTTGTCACCAAAGGAAGCTTCCAGTACCAGGATTGTTTTTTACATCTAATTGAATTTTTGGCCAAACCAGTACCATGGGAATTCCAAATCACCTAGGCTATTGCCAAGATTATACTATAGGCTGCTCTCCAAAACTGACCACAGGCCCTATTGCTGAAAACAACATCTATGTAACTCATTGAACATGGAGAAGTTGAACTGGTGTCTCCATAAAGCCTTCAATTTTATATACTAGCATAGTTGGTACAGGAAGGCAATCTGCAAACTACCAAAAGAGAAACATAAACACAAAGCCAGTTATAAACACTTTGATCTACAATGGTGTCCTCCTGCCTGCAAAATATGCTAGGGCAATGGTGGCAGAAAGCTTGTGGGAACCAAGAACCATAGTCTAGATAACCCCTGGACCTGTTGTGGAAACAAATACTACTGTTCTAAAAAAATCAGTAGCAATAACATAACTCCTAGTAACATTGTTATACTCATAGATCAGTGCCTGGCTTATCCATTGTCTTAGTTAGGGTTTCCATTCCACAATAGCCAAGGCAACTCTTATAAGGATAACATTTTAATTGGGGTTGGTTTACAGGTTCTGAGGTTTAGCTCATTATCACCAAGGCAAAAAGTATGGCCGCATCCAGGCAGGCATGGTGCTGGAGGAGCTGAGAGTTCTACATCTTCATCCAAAGGAAGCTAGGAGTAGACTGTCTCTCACATAGTTAGGAGGAGGCTCTCAAAGCCCACCCCAACAATGACACATTTCCTCCAACAAGACTATGCCTACTCCAACAAAGCCACTCTTCCTTACAATGCCACCCCCTGGGCCAAGCACACTCAAATCACCACACCCATCGTTAGAGAATCCTCCTTCTATAGGAGATGGGAACGAATACAGAGACCTGCAGCAAGACATTATGCAGAGTGGGAGACCTTGGAATACCCAGCTCTAAAAAGATGTCTCCATCAAACCTCTCCTCTCAGAGCTCAGGGAACCCTGTGGAAGTGGATGCACAAAAGGTGTAAGAGCCAGAGGAGATGGAGGACATCAGGAGAACATGTCCCTCTAAATTAATATGAGCAAAGCTCAAATGAACTCACAGAGACTGAGACAGCATGCACACAGCCTGCATGAGTCTGCTTCAGGTCCTTACTTTATATATTATGACTTCCTGTTCAGTGTTTTTAAGGGATTTCTGGGTGTGTGAATGAGTGGATCTCCTATTCTTGTGCCTTTTCTTGGATCCTTGTGCCTTTGTTGTCTTATCTTGTCCAACTCTGATGTGTCAGTTTTTGTTTCTTCTTACAATAGTATATATTTTTTAAAATTATTGTCTCTTAGAAGTCTGTTTTTTATTGAGAAACAGAAAGGGAACGGATCTGAATGGAAAGGGGAGTGGGGAGGAACTGGGAGGAGCAGAGCGAGTAGAAACCATAATCTGGATATATTATATACATATACATATACATATACATATACATATACATATACATATACATATACATATACATATACATATCTTTCTATCTATCTATCTATCTATCTATCTATCTATCTATCTATCTATCTATCTCCTTTCGATAAAAGGAAGGAAAATCTTGACCTTGTACAGCAGGTCTTAGACAATGTTCTAGATGGAGGGAGGAAGTACAGAAGTCCAGGAAAAATTGCAGACAAGAAGAGCATGTAAAGAGTACCAGCAGCCCTTTTAAATGTGGTGTTCAAGGACAATGGCACTACAACATTGACATGAAATAAATACATTAACTAAGTGAGATTACAGATGTCTAGGATGCAGCAAGAACGTATAGATACAGAAAACGAGTGGAGGGACTTGGAGGACATTGAACGTGCCACGTGTGAAACACAACATGCAGAGCACCTTTTGTGTATGCCTCATGTAGCTGATGGAGAACATCAGTTCACTGGACACCAATTCTCTTTTGGGTATTCATATATAGTAGATATTCTTTCTACCGTTCTTCAAGATCATCCTTTGAATTATCTCAGCTCACAGTCTGATAGATTTCTTCCAAAGGAGGCACACGGTTCTCTTACCTGCCTTAGGAATACAAAGCTGCGACTTAACACTACGAACAGGATCTTCCATAAAGCTAATGAGACCCAGTTTGTGTGTTAGACTTTTCATATGTGACAAAATATCTAATAGGAACCTTTTAGAGGGGGAAGGATTTATTTGGCTCACAGAGGCTTCAGCTCATCATGGTGAGAAGTGTGAGGCAGAGCAGAGTAGCTTCCATCACACAGCCAGGAAGCACACAGAGAGAATAACTATACTAATTGACACCTTCCCTGTTTTTATTCCACTTGAGACCCCAACCTAGGATGGTGCTGCTAATGTTCAGGATGAGTCACACACATAGTTAATTCTCTCTAGAACAAACAACGTCAGAGATAGACTTAGAGGTGAGTTACTGAAGCAGCTGCTTTTCCTTTATGGTTAGAAAGTTTGCTTTTCCATGACTGAGTTAATAGGTGTGTGTGTGTGTGTGTGTGTGTGTGTGTGTGTGTGTGTGTGTGTGTGTGTGTACTTGCAAATGTATACTACTCAGCCATGGCATGCATATGGAGGAGTCTTTCTTTCTTCTATCCAGTTGTCTACAAAGACAGCACTTAGGTTGTCACACTTGGATTCAGGTGTTTTTCCAAACTAAGCAATCTAGTTGTCCCTGCAGTTTTCTTATTTTGTATGCAGTGATTCCTTAGTGTAACTAACCGCACTAGTCACAACTGATGGGACTCTTAGTGGCAAGAATGACTGAAGAGTAACTGTAGAGATGACCCAAATGTTAAGAGAAGACCTACGTTTGGTTTCTGATGCTCACATCTATGTAGTGGCTCACAACTATCTGTAATGATAGCTCTGGAGGACTTGATGACCTTTCCTGGCCTCTGTGGGCCTCCATTCATGTACACATACCTCCACATAGATACGCAGATACACAAATATAAAACAGAATTTTATTTATTTATTTATTTATTTATTTATTTATTTATTTATCTATCTATCTTTAATCTCTTTTTACAATCCAGACTTTATCCCCCTCCTGGTCCACCCTCTGACTGTTCCACATCCCATACCTCCTCCCCCAGTCTCCAACTCCCTTAGAAATCTAGGTACAGAATATACTGTCTCATGGATGAATTTCATATGCAGAGCTCAGCTCCAAATTACTTGGACAGAATGTCCTGAAGTACAGAGAAAATGGTTAATCAGCAATCAACAAATAATGGAAGTAATTTTTAGAACCAACATTGTGCTCAATACCAGCTGTATGCTGTAGCGAAAGAACATTGGCTTGGAGAGCCAAGCCAATTCTATTTTTAAGTCTGCTGCCACCATGGACATCAGAGAAGTATATATATGATCCCCCTTATAAGCCTAGATAACCACATGATAAGAGTGGAGGAAAAATCTACATTTCCACAAATCCAAAGATGGGCACTGCTCAAATTGTCTTGTAAAATTCTATGTGAATTATCTCTGTCTCAGCATTAGTTTATATCTGAGTTTGGTTTCTGTTGTGATGACCACAATGACCAAATGCCATATGGAGTGGGAGGGGCTTATTACATCTTACAGATTACATTTGGTCATTAAAGGAACCTAAACAGGAACTCAAAGTTCTCCCCTGTCTTGTGCTCAGCCAGCTTCCTCATAAAATGCAGCATCACTTAGCCATGGGGTTTTATCAACCACAGTGGAATGGGCACCCACACAGCGATCAGCAATCAAGAGAATGGGCCACAGATGGGGTGACAGGTCAGTCTAATGTAGGCGATTCTCTCTTTCCAGGTGTCTCAGAAATGAGCTATGCAAATACTCTATCACTGCTCTACCCCCAGCTTTGTTACCCTTTATCACCTGTTCCCTCTGGTCTACTGGCTAATTCTCATTGCTATTTAAAGGAATTCTTTTCTCTCTTCTTTCTTTCCTCCATTCTCTTCATCTTTCCCTTCTCTCTTTCTGGTACTATAGATGGAACCCAGAGCCTTGCACATGTTTGGCTCTAAACTCTTTCCTCAACCCCAAGTTCTTCTACTTTAATAACCCTTACCTTTTTCCCATATACCTCTTCCATGTCAGCAGACTTTTGAGCATAGGCAAAAGAAAGTGTTTAAGATGAATTTATGTTAATGTGGGCTAGTGAAAACCTTTTAATCCCAAATCTGAATATGAGAAAAATTCTCACCATACAAACAGAAGAAATACCTTTTCTTCATTTATAGTTCTAAGCATCAAGCAAAGAGCAAAGAGGCTTTAAACCAAAGGAATTTCAAAGTTGGGAGGTAGATCTGTTCAGATTAGTGCTATTCTTGGTTTCTTTTGTATTTTTACAATGGTTATTTAAGGTTCATTTACTTTTCTATGTGGTTGTATAATTCTTGAGAATATAGAATTGTAAATCCCATGTCCCTACATGCTGTCACTGAGGAGGTCATGTGTTTAGTTCTGATGTGATATTTGCTCAATCCCAAACCTGATGTGTTTTTTGAAGTGTCAATATGTTAGATAGCTGAATAAATATAATTAAGTCATAAAAATCCGTGTAAATGGGAACATAGAGCCAGATTGTAAAGAATAAACAGCATAATATTATGAACTGCTATGGCTACTAACTGTAGGTTCATATTCTGACTTGGAAATAAAAGGTGTGTGTATATTTCATTTTATACATACACACACACACACACACACACACACACACACACACACGTGTGTGTGTGTGTGTTTAGGTTGTGTTCAGATTCTCCAAAATATGTCTAAATATTTGATTTTAGAATTATATTCTTCGTGTTTCCTTCTTTCCTTCCTTCCTTCCCTTCTTCCTTCTTTCCTCTTTTCTCCTCTCCTCTTCTCTTTCTTCTTCCTTCTCTTTTTCTTGCTTTTTGAGAAAGAGCCTTAATATGTAGCCCAGGCCAACCTTGAACTTGTGAACTTCATGTCCCGTCTTCAGGACTGATGGAATTACAAGTATTTATCGCCAAACCTGGCTTACCATTATGTCCCAGTTAGGTCTTTTGTAATGACTATTCTATCTTCTTGAGTCTTCTTAGCTCTATACTTAAGTGTCACAGACCTACAGACAATGATTTTTTTTTGTTGTTATAACTAACCACACTTGAACCATTTGGCACAAAGTAAGTGATCTATTTTCCTTATCAGCTATGGTCTAAAAATAACAAATGATGGGCCTTAGTATGTTGGTTAGTTATAGAATGCAATTGTTTGTGAATCCATGGGCTTAATCCACAGTAACAGAGAATTAAAAAACCCAAACTAACCAACCAAAGAAACAAAAAAACCCCAATCTCTCTCTCTCTCTCTCTCTCTCTCTCTCTCTCTCTCTCTCTCTCTCTCTCTCTCTCTGATTATATTTGAGGAAATTCATAAACTCAGAACTAGGGACTTCACATTTCATGTCCTGCATGGTGTTCTTATATATATTGTTCCTAATTTTCTTTGCAATGATTATATGATATGCTAGCGGAAAGCTGAACTGTTGCATCACCTGTATTATAAAGTATAGTTTCATCTTGGAGAGTGTTGTTAAATGAGATAGCTATGTATCATAGGAAAAGATACATTTTATTTGAAATATAGTAAAATGGTAAAGGTATGTGACCAAATTACTTTATATATTCCTTTAAAACCTGGAACAGTATTGACTAATTAAACCCATTGCAAAGACCCTCATAGAGGCAGGGGGAGGGGGGATGGGATAGGGGGTTTACAAAGGGGAAAACATTTTGAATGTAAATAAAGTAATAAAAAAAAAGAGTAGCAGTGGGTGATGAGGAACTAGGGATAGCCACTGGAGGATCCCAGGTGTCAGGGAAATGAGAGGCTCCCAGGACCCAACAGGGATGACTTTTACCAAAATGCACAGAGAAAGGGAGAAAGAACTTGTAGAGACTACCTCCAGTAGATAGGCGCAGCCCTACATAAAGGGATGGGCCATCCACCCATCTCAAAGTTCTTAACTCAGAAATGTTTTTGTCCAAAGGAAGAACAGGGACAAAAAATGGAGCAGAGACTGAAGGAAGGGCCATCCGGGGACTGCCCCACCTGGGGATACATTCTGTCTGCAGACACCAAACCGGACAAAGTTGCTGTTGCCAAGAGGCATTGCTGACAGGAACCTGGTGTGACTGCTCCTTGAGAGGTTCAGACAGCAACTGACCAATGCAGATGTGGATGCTTGGAGCCAACCATCAGACTGAGCTCAGCGAACCTGTTGGGGGAGCTGGCAGAGTGGAGTGGAGGAGGACTGGAACCCCATAGGAAGAGCACCATTGGCTGGCCAAACCACACAGAGCTCCCAAGGACTAGACCACCAACCAAGGAGTGTACATGGAGGGATCCATGGTTTCAGATACAGATGTAGCAGAGGATGGCCTTGTCTGACATCAATGGGAGGGGAGGCCCTTGGTCTTGTGGAGGTTTGATGGCTCAGTGTAGGGGGATGCTGGAGCGGTGGGGTGGGGGAGTACCCTCATAGAGGCAAAGGTGAGGGAGAAGAGGGCAAAGAGGGCTGATGTGGGATGGGGGGGGTTGTGGAGGGGTAACCGGGAAGTAGGATAACATTTGAGACATAAAGGAATGGAATGATTAATTAAAAAAAAAAAAAAAAAAAAAAAAAAAAGAACGTTGCCCTGGAAACATCTGCCAAGACTAATAGT
This sequence comes from Uromys caudimaculatus, assembly GCA_028551405.1. Taxonomy (NCBI): domain Eukaryota; kingdom Metazoa; phylum Chordata; class Mammalia; order Rodentia; family Muridae; genus Uromys; species Uromys caudimaculatus. The sequence continues at coordinate 81,827,756 of CM052722.1, read as the reverse complement.
ACATAATTGGGATTGAGTCATGATGCAGTTACTAAAAGGTTTGCTGAGGAATTTTCCCTTCAGTTTCAGTCAGATAAAATTCACTTCTAACACTTACATTTCTTTAAAGGTAGGATGAGACAAAGAAAATGTATAGTTTTGTTTTCTAGTTAAAATAAAAGCTATTCATGGACTAGGGGGGAGGATTTCAGAGTTAAAGTTAGCTAGATGATGATGATGATGATGGTGGTGGTGGTGGTGGTGGTGGTGGTGGTAGTGGTGGTAAAGATAGATAGATAGATAGATAGATAGATAGATAGATAGATAGATTCATGCCATTCAGTCAGTCTTTGAAATGTTCATCTTTTATTTCTTAGCTTCTTTTCTCAAATGCATTTCTGATCAAATGATGCTAACTACCCGAGTGGGAGATGTAAAGCGAGGCCTAAACCTTAAGGTACCACAGACAGATTACTTAGAAAAGTGAGTTAACCTAGGAAGGTGGAATCAAGTCATAAAGATTAGGCAGCAAACCTGTGGGTTCCAGCTGTAAGCATGAGTTTCATGCACTATAGTCTTGCTTCCAGGAACATTTCGCATTGGGAGTCCTGGTAAAGCTAGTTCTTTAGGAACTGCATGTTAGTTAATCTTTGATCGTACCAGAAAGAATATAAGAGCGGAGTGCAACCCACATGGTGCTTAATGACAACACCCATGTTCTGGTATTTACCAGAACAATGTACATAAACAGGACGGGACACCAACTGTATGAACATTCATGGAGAATAGATAACATGTAGTGTTTTTCACATTCTCATCACTGCCTGGCATCTGATTTTTATTTATTTATTTATTTATTTATTTATTTATTTATTTATTTATTTATTTATTTTATTTGACATGCAGCAACATCATGTTTGTCATTTTAATGTAGATACAATTATTAAGTTATCTGTCATATTACAATATTTAAGTTTTTATTTTATGTCCTTTAAGATACATTAAAAAACAACAACACATCAACTGCAAACGTGAAGGGGAGAAAGCATGGTACCCAACCAAATTCCACATTTCTGCAATACTTCACTCATTCTTTTAATAAAGTTTTAAGAAACGTCATAATGACATGAGCTTGAAATATCTCTAGGCATTTTCTCTGACGCTCATGACGTGGCACTGGTGATGCTGTAAACAGCAGAAAAACAGGGGCTGCCAGACGACCAAAGTATGGAGGCACAGGCCTGCTTTCTCTCACAGGAACTCACCAAATGGGGATGGCAATGACCTCACTCCCGCACCAGGAGAAGGCGTCACTCGACGTAACTGTATTCATCTACTCGACGTAACTGTATTCATCTGCAGATGCTTGGCTGCGCTCGATGTACTGCTTGTCTATCAGAACTTCTATGCACTTCTTAATCATGCCGACACTGGGATTGAACCTGGCTCTTGACTGGCTGATTACCTCTTGAATGAGAGCGTTGTGTCGAAGCACTTTGCGTGCTTTTATGATGCGGACAATAGCAGCTTGAAGATACATTTTCCGGTCCTCATCTACAGCACTTCTAGTCTGTTCCAGTTCTTGTGGTGTATCCTTCTGCATTGACGGAGTAATCTTAAATTTTGTTCTCTTACTGCTGAAGTTCATATTTAATGAAAATGAAGATTCTGCATCGATATCTTCCTTTTCTGAATCATGGTTAATAATTTTCACATCAAGTAATGATTTGATTGTTTTGGTCAGCTCCTTTTCATTCATCTGGCTGCTGTCTTGAAGTTCTTTGTAGCTGACAGTTTCACTGTTGTTAAAAGCAAGAAGAACTGCCATTTGGTAGGTTGTAACCATAGCTACATATGGTTTTCCCAAATAGTTCATTTTAACTTCACCTGTACAGAGATAATGTAACCACGTCAGTTTCCTTCCACTGAAATGCTGGCTATAAAACAATTCAAACATCTGTACACTTTTTTCCAACTCTTGGGGGATGGCGAATGTGGATGAAGGAGCCTGAGTGAGAGGCCATGAGCCAGTCTGAAGGACATACATTTGGAAACTAATCCCCAAATTGATCACAGTGTCTTGGTTTCTGATGAAATTGTTGAACTTATTGTTGAGATCAGCGCTGACACTCATGTCTGTGTACATCCGATGCAACTTGCTGGTAAACTCATAACCACAGGCTTGCTTTAATTTATTGATCATGGCTTCTTCAGAATCCATAGACATAGATAACCCATGAATTAGACGTTTTGCTAGCATTCTTGCGTAGAACTTCTGAAAGACGTCCTTGTCATCGATGTACTTGAAAACTGTGATGACGCTGGTGAGCTTGTCCTCCACTTCATTCTCAGTCATCCCCTTCGCTGACTTCTTTAGCAAGTTGTCACAGTACTTAGCAAGCAGTTCCGGTGCTTTGCAAACAGACTTGGGTTCTTTGTAATTTACAACAGATGTGAGGGCCTTATCTAGAGCACTCATAAAATGCTGATCACCATTCAAAACAGTGTTGATAAGTTCAACAAATTTACCATGTACTTCCAAAACTGATTCCACAAATAGTGTTGGCATATGCTCCTGAGTAAGGTTGCTGGTCGCTCTAAGGCCCTCGTCGTGGATGTGTTTCTGCAGCTCCTCAATCATATGAGGTAAACCACTGGACACAGCACGTAGTAAGACGTACATGTTTGCCATGTCATTCTTCCTCTCTTGCCGAATGATGCTGTGGCACTCTGAATGTAAGAACTGTAAGTGGTCTGCTACCATCCGCTGCTGACACTCGTGAATCACTTCAGTATATGAACTCGGATGCAAATATTTTCGACATCTAATTTCTTCATCTTTTAATCTACCTAGAACCTTTTCCATATACTGTGAACAATTTGATTCTTGTAATAAATTTGAAGTTTCTTGCTTGTAATATTCTCCCGTTTCAGTCAGAAAGGGAGACACAAATATTCCCTGATAAAACTTTAAGGGAAATTTCTTCTTATACTGTTCAACATGAACAAAGGAGTTAATAACTCCATGGATTACTTTCTGGTTTGGGTCTTCTCCACCACGATCATTTTTAATTTCTCGAAGCAGCATCCGGATGAGGATGTTCTGAAGGGGTTCAACCATTAACTTCCTCCACATATCCAGTGCTAGCTCTCCTATTTCCATAAGTGGTTCATTCATATCCACTCCACCATAGCCATATTGTAAATCAGCTTCCGTCAATTTATTCTTTTTAATATACTGGGTATTGAGATACCTATATAAGCAGTCCATATAGTCGGCACCCTTGCTGTATTCTTCCCAGTACCCATGATACATAACAAGCACTTGTTCTTCAGACTCCAGAACTCTCTTATACAAATGCCGAACGTGATTTTCCAAAAAAATCTTTGTTTCCGCATACAGTCGTTCTCCAAGTGGTTCAGGATAGGCCACACATAAAGCATAGATATCTGAAAAGCGGTCGTACCATGTTGCTCGCTCGACATATTCCAACGTAACAACAGCTTTGATTGTAGTTAAGAGCTTGTTCCATGTCTCATCAAAATCCACTGCTCTTGGTTTTAAAGACATTGTGCGAGTTTAGTGTTGAAACCTGCTCCCCAGGGAGCCTTGCAGACAAGGCCGCTGCGGCGAGGCGTGCCGAGGTCAGGGTAGGAGGACCGACAGGTGGCTGGCTCCGGGAGGTAGTCGCCCTCTGGGGCTCCGGAGGTAGTCTCCCTCTGGGGCTCCGGACTTTGCCCGACACACGCCCTCCGCTCCTGCTCCGCTGCTCTCTCAGCGTCTTGCACTCACACACCCGCAGGATGCAATGGTCTAGTCCAGGTTACGGCAAGCGCGCGGAGCCAGCCTTTGAGAATCGCGAAGCCCTTTGCAACAGAGAAGTCAGTTTTACCTCCCAGGATTCTTCCAATCGGAGCCAGTCCTTTAAAGTCCACTTAAAACCCGATCTTCGTGCCGAGTATGTTGCTTTTACCTTGTAATTCCAGTATTTAGGAGGCCCAGCCATTAAGATAGGAAGTCCAGCCCCTCCTCCTCTATGGTGAGACCCAGTCTCAAAATAAAACCTATTTCCAGAAGTGATGAAATCTACCAATCTCTCTTCTTTCGGCACTTGAATTTGTAGGTTTTTTTTCCCCTTGAGATAATGTCTGACATAGTCCGGGTTGACCTCCTGTCGTCTGATTTTTACTAGAGTTTAGAGTAGGTCTAATCCTGCTAGTTGGGTTATGTGGCCCTGATTGTGCTATCAGAGACTTAGTAAGTAGAACTAGATCATTAAATACTAAGTAAATCACCATTTGTTTGATTTTAGTATAGGGCTTGCAATATTGCCTACTGGCTGGATTTTTATGCCCCCGGGCTAT